>OX336389.2:1410901545-1411501545 GCA_946902985.2 Meconema thalassinum
GATGACGACCCCCGTATAAGCTAGCATGATAAATTTTTGTTTAGCTTCGCCCTGCGCAGAAGGTCCGCGAGCGGCACGCTGGCGACGTCCGGGACTGACGGGGCGCGGCGAGGAAAAAAATACAAAATTAAAATATCAAAAAACTATAAAAGCCCGACGTTCTTTCTACACGTCTCTCCCATTTCGGGAGGTCGCCAAGGGAGGCGAGACTAGAAGTCTCGACCTCCCTTTTTTATGCCCCCTTTCCGTACGATGCCAGGAAGCATTTAGAAAATCATTTTATGCCTAGAAAGGTCGGCATATCTCTCCCGTTTCGGGAGGTCGCCAAGGGAGGCGAGACTAGAAGTCTCGACCTCCCTTTTTTTATGCCCCCTTTCCGCAAGATGCCAGGAAGCATTTAGAAAATATTATTATTATTATTATTATTTATATATTTAAAAAAAATTATTTTATGCTTAGAAAGGTCGGCATATCTCTCCCATTTCGGGAGGTCGCCAAGGGAGGCAAGACTAGAAGTCTCGACCTCCCTTTTTAATGCCTGATTTTTATTCCTCCTCGTTTTCTTCTTCTTCTTCTTATTTCTATAATTTTTTAAACTCTTTCTCGGCCTAGAAAGGTCGGCCAACCCCGTCCTGAGACTGTCCGCAACCTCCTCGAGTGCCGAGCGCGTGCCCTCGTGCCCGAAAGTGAAGCTTGATGTTCGCAGGACATGCCTGGATTTTTTTTTCGCTCGATGGGACCATGGTCAAGTGCGTGCGAGGATTTGTGCTGGGGTGGGCGTCGGCGTTCGCAAGAGCTGCGAAGATTTTCTGCTGGGGTCCCGCCGGTCATCGCTTCATGTGTCTGGTGATGACTGCCGGGTTGCGAAGCGTCGTTCGCCTGAGTCTGCAGTTCAGAGTTTCCAGGAATAGCGAAGAAATCTGTCGAGCACTTGGGATCGCGGCGGGCGTCGCTGAATAAGTCAAAGCGCGGGCAGACGGCGAGAGCTAATTACCGTGCGGCCGTAGGCCCGACATGCTAAAGTGTCGATCCGCATTAAGATGGCCAATGTGTACCCACCCATTCGAAATATTCTATCTTCAGAAAGTTTTGTAAGTTAATCAATGATAATTTAAACGGAGACTGGACTAGTGCTACAAACAGGTTTATACAGCTAGAACAGTTAGCCTAGTTAATTGAGCCAACCAATCAGATAACTTCTAGCCACGTGCAAGCCAAGACGGTTCGGAACGAGTCAAGTATTGTTTGATAGCACGAAGGTAGCCGAAGACCTCCGATCTCGTAGTTGACACTCAGAGACTCCTAGCGGGATAAATCTGAAACTATGGCATGCACTGCTGCCAATATATCAGTGTGATCGTAGGCATGGCTCGACACACTTCGCTCTGTCTCAAACAGCGGTTGATTACCCTTGTAAGAGACGCAAATTGGTCAACTAGCGACGCCTCAAAGCTTTGTAAGGTTTCACAGTGTACCGCCTATCGTTGGCTGAGACAGTATTTGACAACTGGCTCTGTTGAGAGGAAGCCAGGGACAGGAAAATCACGAGTTTCGACGAGAGCACAAGACGACTCTGTAATCAAACAATCTCGACGAAAACCTCGGATGAATTGCACTGAACTGCGACACGCCGTTTCATTTCCTGGTTCCTCGAGGACTATACTACGTAGGCTGAATAAAGCTGGGCTGAAGTGTCGACGCTCAGCCAAAAGGCTTGCCCTCACGGTGGATACTATGGCATATAGGATGGCTTTCGCTGAATTGAATGAGCATCGTAAGTGGAACGATGTCGTATTTACTGACGAATGCTCAGTTAGTTCATCGAGTAATGCTCCTATTCTTATATATCGACCGAGAGGGACTAGATTTCATCCGAAATACATGGCCGGACGATTTTATTCCGGTCGTAATTCTGTACAAATCTGGGGCTGGATGACTGCACGTGGCATAGGCCATCTGCACATGGTTTCTGGCAAATTAGGTGCTAAACAGTATATGCAGATACTTGAGAAGAGACTGGTCCGAACTCCCAGGCTATTACAGTCTGGAAGGATAATTGAATTACAGCAGGACCGATCTCCCGTTCACACGTCCAAAATTGTTCAGGAATGGTTAGCCGGGCAAGACCAAGTTGAGCCTATTGACTGGCCTGCTTGCTCGCCAGACCTGAACCCAATTGAGAACATGTGGGCGGCACTTAAAAGTAAATTGAGGCGTAATTATCAACAGAGAACTCCTACCAACAAGGCAGAACTTAAGAACCGTATAAAGCAGGCATGGAAGGAACTGAAACGTGACACAAACCTTGCGTCACGTCTCGTTGCTTCGATGCCGTGGCGGTTAGGGCATGTCATCGCCTGTAAAGGCGGTTGGACCTCCTACTGAATCATCGGCCCTTTTTAGGGCCCAAAATCAAAAGACCACTGGCGAGAGATTAATTTCTCCGTAAGTCTATGAATGGATGTAGCCTGGTGCGAGACTTATTTCTCCGTCAGTCTGTTTATGAATGAATGACCTCTGGTGCGATATTTAATTCTCCGTAAGTCGTCTGTGTGTAAATGGCAGGCTTCTTACAAGAAGCCTGGTAACTCTGCCTCTAGGCTTAAGTCCTAGAGCCGGTCTCAAGCCCGGGGAAAAGAGGAGAGACAAAAAAAAAGCCTTTACTTCTTTAATTAAATATCTAAAAACTTAAAAATCTTGCGGCCAGGGTGGACAGCAGGTCGTACCGTTGTCTGCTCGTTGAAATCCATCGGACGTCGCCCACAAGCCTAACGTCTTGAAATTGCATTAAGAAGGCCAAAGTTACTCCCGCCGTTTAACCACCCTTTCGATCCCGCTGATTTTGAAAAGGCAAGTCCGAGAACGAAGAAGGAAAAAGTTTCGAACATTTTCGATAAGGCTTCTGGGAGAGAGACCTTTTCGATCTTAGGTATTCCATGGGATTTTATTTTCGATGGGTCGGCCACGGCTGTGAGTGCGGGCATCGAAACCACCATCCTCGTACTCTTCGGGTGCGGTATTATTCGCAGCAGAAGCCAATTCCGATGAAATGGCTTTGCGTCGACCCCGAATCGTAAAGGCCGAAGCCACAAGTTCCGACAAGAAAGTGCGATCCTCACAAGCCGAACCCGGGAAGGCATGGAGTCACGGGACTTGCGGCCCGAGAGGATTGCAGGTCGCATCACCACGGGCGCCCGTTGGAAATCCATCGGACGTCGCCCGCAAGCCTGATGTCTCGAACCCCTTGCACCGACCGTCAACTCGCCAGCCATTTCCGTACATCAGTGTAGGCCGGGGCCTCCCGTGTGAGCTGGCGGAACATGCAGCTGCAACACAGGGTCGCCGAAAGCCGGGGAATGGACTTAGAAAATTTTTGCTGCCCTGTCGCTCACTAACGAAGTGACCCAATGCGTTTTGGGAAAATTCTGAAAAAATTAACACGTTTGAGAAACAGTATTTAAAACTTCGGCCCGAAAATCCAGCTCTCCATGTTGCTTCGTTGAAATGTTATGTTATGTTATGTTTAAACTGTGTCATTTTATGTGTCGACGAGTGTACTTGACACGAAAAATGATAATATCTTGGCGATGACCTAAAAATCTGAAAAAAATTAACACGTTTGTATATTAATAATTAATATTATAATTAACCGGTGTAGTCAACATGGTCAGACAAAGACATTGGCTAGATTGACCGTTATTGCGTCATCATTTAAAATTTCAAATTCGACCAGTGAAAGTTCGTTATTAATTAATTAACTAATTAATTAAATTATTTATTAGTATGTTTATTTGTTAGTCTGTTTATTTATTTATTTAATTACATTAATTATATCATTATTTATATAAACAACTTGATGATTATTTATTTAATTATTTATTCATTTGTATTAATTAATTAATTAATTGGTTTAATTATTTATTTATTTATTTATAATTAATTTTTACTTCTAGTTTAAATACTTGTTTATTTATTTATTTACTTATTTTATTTATTATGCCCATTACTGTCTGGTCATTTTCGGAATAGTTTTTTTTAAACTCGTCCCCTTAGTTTTATTATAATTAATAATAGTATTTATTAATATTATTATTATTATTATTTGTAGTAGTATTATTATTAGTAGTAGTATTTTCTATTCCTATTTTCTATTAACTGCGGTGATCGAATGAGAACCGGTGTAGTCAACATGGTCAGACAAAGACATTGGCTAGTTTGACCGTTATTGCGTCATCATTTAAAATTTCAAATTCGACCAGTGAAAGTTCGTTATTAATTAATTAACTAATTAATATAATTATTTATTTGTATGTTAGGAAGTTTATTTGTTAGTCTGTTTATTTATTTAATTACATTAATTATATCATTATTTATATAAACAACTTGATGTTTATTTATTTAATTATTTATTTGTATTAATTAATTAATTAATTGGTTTAATTATTTATTTATTTATTTATTTATTTATATTTAATTTTTACTTCTTGTTTAAATACTTGTTTATTTATTTATTTATTTATTTATTTATTTTATTTATTTATTATGTCTATTACTGTCTGGTCATTTTCCGAATAGTTTTTTAAAACTTGTCCCCTTAGTATTATTATTATTATTAAGAATAGTATTTATTATTATCCCGGCATTAGCCCGAAGACGAAGTGGGAAACCACGGAAAACCACTTGGAGGATGGCTGAAAATGGACTTGGAAAATGTTTGCTGCCCTGTCGTTCACTTACGAAGTGACCTAATGCATTTTGGAAAAATTCTGAAAAAATTAACATGTTTGAGAAACGTTATTTAAAACTTCGTCCCAAAAATCCAGCCCTGTACTTTGCTTCGTTGAAGAGTTATGAATTTTTTTGTGCGTTTTGCTGCCTTGTCGCTCACTTACGAAGTGACCTAATGCATTTTGGAAAAATTCTGAAAAAATTAACATGTTTGAGAAACGTTATTTAAAACTTCGTCCCAAAAATCCAGCCCTGTACGTTGCTTCGTTGAAGAGTTATGATTTTTTTGTGCGTTTTGCTGCCTTGTCGCTCACTTACAAAGTGACCTAATGCATTTTGGAAAAATTCTGAAAAAATTAACATGTTTGAGAAACGTTATTTAAAACTTCGTCCCAAAAATCCAGCCCTGTACGTTGCTTCGTTGAAAAGTTATGAATTTTTTGTTCGTTTTTAACATTTTTTTCATGGAAAAAATAAAAATTTTGAAAATCGGCCACAGCTAGATCTTCCGGCCCGAATAGCATTATTTTTTAGTAAAAACGAATTTTAATTTTAAAAAGTAAAAGGATCTGCAAATACTATCTTTGTACGACCCTCGGCTGGACGTGGCGGAGAGTGCGCGAGAGACTTGCGGTTATCGCAGGCAGTCAGCAAGTGTACTATCCCTCCCGAAAATGACGTAGGGTATTGTATGGGGTGAATCAGGTCACTGGCTTCTGAAACTGTTAGGACCTCCCCAGCACTGCAATGCCGCGAGCCTCTACCTCTTGGATATGCTCATGTGCGGCAAACAGTCATGATCAAGTAACCACTCGCTCCTCCTCGAGCGTGATATTGTCTCGTCCCGCAGGGACTTGTACGGATCTGCCCTCTGCGGCAGTTGACGAAGTGGAGAGGTGATGATGGATGAAAGGGCGCCGGACTCGTCCGGTAGAGGTTCCTATGAGATGGCCGGCCAGGTTAGAGAGCACCCCCTGAAACCCGAGCCACGAAAGGTCTAGTCAGGAGGGGGGCGCCTTCCTCGGCGCGGATATATTGATAAAGCTTCTAGCCTCTCTGTCCCGCCGCTTGTCGTTGGGCTTTGTTGGCGGCTTTCGAACAGCGCTCTTCCTCGAGCAGCTCCCTGGTTGATCCTGCCAGTAGTCATATGCTTGTCTCAAAGATTAAGCCATTCATGTCTCAGTGCAAGCCAAATTAATGTGAAACCGCGAATGGCTCATTAAATCAGTTATGGTTCCTTAGATCGTACCACATTACTTGGATAACTGTGGTAATTCTAGAGCTAATACATGCAAACAGAGTCCCGACCAGAAGTGGAAGGGACGCTTTTATTAGATCAAAACCAATCGGTCGGCTCGTCCGGTCCGTTTGCCTTGGTGACTCTGAATAACTTTGGGCTGATCGCACGGTCCTGGAACCGGCGACGGTCGCGTCTCCCGTCTTGGGCCGTTGGGTTAGCGTTCGCGCCTCCCACGGTCGTTAGTTCTGCATTGGGTACCTACCTCTTGGCGTTAAACCCCTTCCCCAAGCGGGTCGGGGAGCTTTCGAGGAGACCCTTCGGCCCGGTAGGCATAATAACTTATGGACAAGCGACGGGCAGGTTTTGAACGATTGCCGCTCATGCACGAACCGCTTTTCACTTTTGTGACGAGAACCCATTGATGCTCTTAATTCTTTTCCGAGGCCCTGTCGCGAGGCAGGTCGCACTCTGGAAAAAGAATTTTGATAAATGAATATAAGTACAACCCTGAACGGTGGATCACTCGGCTCGTGGGTCGATGAAGAACGCAGCAAATTGCGCGTCGACATGTGAACTGCAGGACACATGAACATCGACATTTCGAACGCACATTGCGGTCCATGGATTCCTTTCCCGGACCACGCTTGGCTGAGGGTCGGTAGCTAAAACTGAACGCAAGTTCGCTTGTGGGAGCGTCGCGGTTCGTGCGGCTTCGATGCTGCCGCTGCGTCTCCTGAAATGAGCCTTCGCACCTCGCGTGTGTTTGGCCCTCGGATCAGTCACCGTAGAGTTGGGACCTTCGGTAGTCCGCGCAGCGGTAAAATGCTCGCGCTGGTCGCTGCCATGCGTCTCCTTCCCTCGGCGACAAAGACGATCCCCTTGGAGACACCAAAAATCTTTCTATTTTTGTTCACGACCTCAGAGCAGGCGAGACTACCCGCTGAATTTAAGCATATTATTAAGCGGAGGAAAAGAAACTAACAAGGATTCCCTTAGTAGCGGCGAGCGAACAGGGAAGAGCCCAGCACCGAATCTCGCAGGTTTATCCTGCCGAGATATGTGGTTTTTGGGAGGGTCCGATTATCCCGGATTCCTGCGGCGAGTTCAAGTCCTTCTTGAATGGGGCCACGGCCCGCAGAGGGTGCCAGGTCCGTTGAGACCGCTGCGGCTTCCGTAAGGATCTCTCCTTAGAGTCGGGTTGCTTGAGAGTGCAGCCCTAATTGGATGGTAAATTCCATCTAAGGCTAAATATGACCACGAGACCGATAGCGAACAAGTACCGTGAGGGAAAGTTGAAAAGAACTTTGAAGAGAGAGTTCAAGATTACGTGAAACCGTTCGGGGGTAAACGTGAGAAACCCGAAAATGCATCAACCGGAGAGATTCAAGCCTCATCCGTGCCTTGCCCTCTTCACTGCCAGATGGGTCCGACCCCCCGCACGGAGCAATCCGGCGTCGGGGTGGCAACGGTTTTCACTCGGCTGTGTTGTAGTGGTGAGGTCGGTGGGCCGCACTTCTCTCCCCGTTGGACGTCGCTACCCGTTGGGTGTCGGTCTAAGGCCCGGGTGGTAGTCTGTTCGTCTGCGTCGCAAGACGTGTTCGTCGGGCAGACCCCTGGTGTTCCCGGATACAGTACACATACAGTACAAATACAGTACAACTACAGTACAACTACAGTACACATACAGTACAACTACAGTACAACTACAGTACACATACAGTACAACTACAGTACAACTACAGTACAAATACAGTACAAATACAGTACACATACAGTACAACTACAGTACAAATACAGTACAACTACAGTACACATACAGTACAACTACAGTATAATTACAGTACAACTACAGTAAAACTACAGTACAAATACAGTACAAATACTGTACAACTACAGTAAAATTACAGTACACATACAGTACAACTACAGTACAATTACAGTACACATACAGTACAATTACAGTACACATACAGTACAACTACAGTACAACTACAGTTCACATACAGTACAACTACAGTACACATACAGTACAACTACAGTACAAATACAGTACACATACAGTACAACTACAGTACAAATACAGTACAACTACAGTACACATACAGTACAACTACAGTATAATTACAGTACAACTACAGTAAAACTACAGTACAAATACAGTACAAATACTGTACAACTACAGTAAAATTACAGTACACATACAGTACAACTACAGTACAATTACAGTACACATACAGTACAATTACAGTACAAATACAGTACAACTACAGTACACATACCGTTCAACTACACTACACACACAGTACAACTTCAGTACAACTACAGTACACATAGAGTACAACTACAGTACAACAACAGTACTCATATAGTACAACTACAATACAAATACAGTACATCTACAGTACAAATACAGTACAACTACAGTACAGCTACAGTACACATACAGTACAACTACAGTACAATTACAGTACACATACTGTACAACTACATTACACATACAGTACAACTACAGTACAATTACATTACACATACAGTACAAATACAGTTCAAATACAGTACAACTACAGTACACCTACAGTATAAATACAGTACAAATAGAGTACAAATACAGTACAACTACAGTACACATACTTTACAACTTCAGTACACATACAGTACAACTACAGTACAATTACATTACCACTACAGTACAACTACAGTAAAAATACAGTACAACTACAGTACACATACAGTACAAATACAGAACAATTACAGTTCACATACAGTACATCTACAGTACACATACAGTACAATTACAGTACAACTACAATACAACTACAGTACACATACAGTACAACTACAGTACACATACGGTACAAATACAGTACAGCTACAGTACAACTACAGTACACATACAGTACAAATACAGTACAAATACAGTACAACTACAGTACATATACAGTACAACTACAGTACAAATAGAGTACAACTACAGTACAACTACAGAACAATTACAGTACAACTACAGTACACATACAGTACATCTACAGTACAACTACAGTGCAATTACAGAACAACTACAGTACACATACAGTACAACTACAGTACAAATACAGTACAATTACAGTACAACTAGAGTACAACTACAGTACAACTACACTACACATACAGTACAAAAACAGTACCATTACAAAACACCTACGGTACAACTACAGTACAACTACATACACCTACAGTACAACTACAGTACACACACAGTACAACTACATTACAACTACAAAACAACTACAGTACAACTACAGTAAACATACAGTACATCTACAGTACAACTACAGTGCAATTACAGTACAACTACAGTACACATACAGTACAAGTACAGTTTAAATACACTACACTTACGGCACGACTACAGTACACATACAGTACAAGTACAGTACAAATACAATACAACTACAGTACACATACAGTACAAATACAACACAAATACAGTACAACTACAGAAGAACTACAGTACACATACAGTACAACTACAGTACACATACAGTACAACTACAGTACAAATACAGTACAAATACAGTACATCTACATTACAACTAAAGTACACATACAGTACAACTACTGTACACACACAGTACACCTAAAGTACAAATACAGTACAACTACAGTACAACTACAGTACAACTACAGTGCACAATCAATACAACTACAGTACAAATACACTATAACTACAGTACACATACAGTACAACTACAGTACAACTACAGTACAACTACAGTACAACTACAGTACAACTACAGTACAAATACAGTACACATACATTACAACTAGTGTACACATACAGTACAACTACAGTACAAATACAGTACACATACAGTACAACTACAATACACATACAGTACATCTACAGTACACATACAGTACAACTACAGAACAAACACAGTACAAATACTATACACATACAGTACAACTACTGTACAACTGCAGTACAATTACAGTAAAACTACAGTACAACTACAGTACAAATACAGTACAAATATTGTACACATACAGTGCAACTACAGTACACTTACAGTACAACTACAGCACACATACAGTACAACTACAGTACAACTACAATACAACTACAGTAAACATACAGTACACATAATGTAAAACTACAGTAAAACTACAGTGTAATTACAGTACAACTACAGTACAAATACAGCATAACTACAGTACACATACAGTATAAATACAGAACAATTACAGTTCACATACAGTACAACTACAGTACACATACAGTACAAATACAGTACAACAACAGTACAACTCCAGTACACATACAGTACAACTTCAGTACACATACAGTACAAATACAGTACAACTACAGTACATATACAGTACAACTACAGTACAAATACAATACAACTACAGTACAACTACAGTACAACTACACTACACATACAGTACACAAACAGTACCATTACAAAACACCTACGGTACAACTACAGTACAACTACAGTACAACTACATACACTTACAGTACAACTACAGAACAACTACAGTACAACTACAGTACACATACAGTACATCTACAGTACAACTACAGTGCAATTACAGTACAACTACAGTACACATACAGTACAACTACAGTACAACTACAGTACTACTACAGTAAAAATACAGTACAAATACTGTACACATACAGTACAACTACAGCACTCATATCGTACAATTACAGTACACATACAGTAAAACTACAGTACACATACAGTACAACTGCAGTACAACTACAGTACAACTACAGTACACATACAGTACAAATACAGTACTACTACAGTACGACTACAGTACACATACAGTACAACTACAGTACAAGTACAGTACAACTACAGTACACATACAGTACAACTACAGTACAAATACAGTACAAATACAGTACAAATAGAGTACAACTACAGTACAACTACAGTACAATTACAGTACACAGACAGTACAACTACAGTACAACTACAGTACAACTACAGTAGAAATACAGTACACATACAGTACAACTACAGTACACATACAGTAAAACTACAGTACAAATACTGTACACATACAGTACCACTAGTGTACAACTACAGTACAATGATAGTACAACTACAGTACAAATACAGTACAAATACTGTACCCATACAGTGCAACTACAGTACACATACAGTACAACAACTGTACACAAACATTACATATACAGAATAAATACAGTAAAAATAATGTACACATGCAGTACAACTACAGTACAACTACAGTACACATACAGTACAAATAGAGTACAACTACAGTGCAACTACAGTACAACTACAGTACAACTGCAGTACACATACAGTTCAACTACAGTAAATCTACAGCACAACTACTGTACAACTTCAGTACAACTACAATACAACTACAGTACAACTAAGTACACATACAGTACAACTACAGTACAAATACAGTACAACTACAGTACAACTACAGTACAAATACAGTACAAATACAGTACAACTACAGTACAACTACAGTACAATTACAGTACAACTACAGTACAACTACAGTACAACTACATTACAACTACAGTACAACTACAGTACAAATACAGTACACATACAGTACAACTACTGTACACATACAGTAGATCTACAGTACAAATACTGTACACATACAGTACCACTACTGTACAACTACAGTACAATTATAGTACAACTACAGTACAAATACAGTACAAATACTGTACGCATACAGTGCAACTACAGTACACATACAGTACAACAACAGTACACGAACATTACATATACAGAAAAAATACAGTAAAAATAATGTACACATGCAGTACAACTACAGTACAACTACAGTATACATACAGTACAAATACAGTACAACTACAGTGCAACTACAGTACAACTACAGTTCAACTGCAGTACACATACAGTTCAACTACAGTAAATTTACAGCACAACTACAGTACAACTTCAGTACAACTACAATACAACTGCAGTACAACTACAGTACACATACAGTACAACTACAGTATAATTACAGTACACATACAGTACAACTACAATACACATAGAGTATAACTACAGTACACATACAGTACAAATACAGAACTATTACAGTACACATATAGTAGGAATACAGTACACATACAGTACAAATACAGCACAACTACAGTTTACATACAGTACAACTACAGTACACATACAGTACAAATACAGTACACATACAGTTCAACAACAGCACACATACAGTACAACTACAGTACACGTAGAGTACAACTCCAGTACAACTACAGTACAACTACAGTACACATATAATACAACTACAGTAGGAATTCAGTACAACTACAGAACATATACAGCACAAATACAGTACAACTACAGTACAACTACAGTACACATAGAGTACAAATACAGTACACATACAGTTCAACAACAGTACACATACAGTACAACTACAGTACACGTAGAGTACAACTCCAGTACAATTACAGTACAACTACAGTACACATATAATACAACTACAGTAGGAATTCAGTACAACTACAGTACATATACAGCACAAATACAGTACAACTACAGTACAACTACAGTACACATAGAGTACAACTACATTACACATACGGTACAACTAGAATACAACTACAGTACAACTACAGTACGCATACCGTACAAATACAGTACAACTACAGTAAGACTTCATTACACATACAGTACAAGTACAGTACAAATACAGTACAATTACAGTACACATACAGTACAACTACAGTACACATACAGTACAACTACAGTACACGTAGAGTACAACTCCAGTACAACTACAGTACAACTACAGTACACATATAATACAACTACAGTAGGAATTCAGTACAACTACAGTACATATACAGCACAAATACAGTACAACTACAGTACAACTACAGTACACATAGAGTACAACTACATTACACATACAGTACAACTAGAATACAACTACAGTACAACTACAGTACGCATACCGTACAAATACAGTACAACTACAGTAAGACTTCATTACACATACAGTACAAGTACAGTACAAATACAGTACAATTACAGTACACATACAGTACAACTACAGTACAAATACAGTACATCTGCAGCACAACTACAGTACACATACAGTACAAATACAGTACACTTACAGTACAACTACAGTACAACTACAGTACAACTACTGTACACATACAGTACACCTAAAGTACACATACAGTACAAATACAGTACACATACAGTTCAACAACAGTACACATATAGTACAACTACAGTACACGTAGAGTACAACTCCAGTACAACTACAGTACAACTACAGTACACATATAATACAACTACAGTAGGAATTCAGTACAACAACAGTACATATACAGCACAAACACAGTACAACTGCAGTACAACTACAGTACACATAGAGTACAACTACATTACACATACAGTACAACTAGAATACAACTACAGTACAACTACAGTACGCATACCGTACAGATACAGTACAACTACAGTAAGACTTCATTACACATACAGTACAAGTACAGTACAAATACAGTACAATCACAGTACACATACAGTACAACTACAGTACAAATACAGTACAAATACAGTACATCTGCAGCACAACTACAGTACACATACAGTACAAATACAGTACACTTACAGTTCAACTACAGTACAACTACTGTACACATACAGTACACCTAAAGTACAAATACAGTTCAACTACAGTACAACTACAGTACAACTACAGTACACAATCAGTACAACTACAGTACAAATACAGTATAACTAGAGTACACATACAGTACAACTACAGTACACATACAGTACAACTACAGTACAACTACAGTACTACTACAGAACAACAACAGTACAACTACAGTACACATACAGCACATCTACAGTACAACTACTGTACAATTACAGTACAACTACAGTACACATACAGTACAACTACATTACAAATACAGTACAATTACAGTACAACTACAGTACAACTGCAGTATAAATACTGTACACATACAGTTCAACTACAGTACACATACCGTATAATTACAGTACACATACAGTACAACTACAGTACACATACAGTACAAATACAACACAAGTACAGTACAACTACAGTACATCTTCATTATACATACAGTACAACTACAGTACACATACAGTACAACTACAGTACAAATACAGTACAAATACAGTACATCTACAGTACAACTACAGTACACATACAGTACAACTAGAGTACACATACAGTACAACTACAGTACAACTACTGTACACATACAGTACACCTAAAATACAAATACAGTACAACTACAGTACAACTACAGTACACATACAGTACAACTAAATTAAAAATACAGTACACATACAGTAAAACTACAGTGCACATACAGTACAACTACAGTACACATACAGGACAACTACAATACAACTACAGTACAACTACAGTACAAATACAGTACAAATACTGTTCAACTACAGTACAAATGCAGTACACATATATTACAACTACAGTACACATACAGTACAACTACAGTACACATACAGTACAAATACAGTACAACTATATTGCAACTACAGTACAAATACAGTACAACTGCAGTACACATAGAGTACAACTACAGTACAACAACAGTACTCATATAGTACAACTACAATACAAATACAGTACATCTACAGTACAAATACAGTACAACTACAGTACAGCTACAGTACACATACAGTACAACTACAGTACAATTACAGTACACATACTGTACAACTACATTACACATACAGTACAACTACAGTACAATTACATTACACATACAGTACAAATACAGTACACCTACAGTATAAATACAGTACAAATAGAGTACAAATACAGTACAACTACAGTACACATACTTTACAACTTCAGTACACATACAGTACAACTACAGTACAATTTCATTACAACTACAGTACAACTACAGTACAAATACAGTACAACTACAGTACTCATACAGTACAAATACAGAACAATTACAGTTCACATACAGTACATCTACAGTACACATACAGTACAAATACAGTACAACTACAATACAACTACAGTACACATATAGTACAACTACAGTACACATACGGTACAAAAACAGTACAGCTACAGTACAACTACAGTACACATACAGTACAAATACAGTACAAATACAGTACAACTACAGTACATATACAGTACAACTACAGTACAAATAGAGTACAACTACAGTACAACTACAGAACAATTACAGTACAACTACGGTACACATACAGTACATCTACAGTACAACTAGAGTGCAATTACAGAACAACTACAGTACACATACAGTACAACTACAGTACAAATACAGTACAATTACAGTACAAGTAGAGTACAACTACAGTACAACTACACTACACATACAGTACAAAAACAGTACCATTATAAAACACCTACGGTACAACTACAGTACAACTACATACACTTACAGTACAACTACAGTACACATACAGTACAACTACATTACAACTACAAAACAACTACAGTACAACTACAGTAAACATACAGTACATCTACATTACAACTACAGTGCAATTACAGTACAACTACAGTACACATAGAGTACAACTACAGTACACATACTGTAAAACTACAGTAAAACTACAGTGCACTTACAGTACAACTACAGTACAAATACAGTATAACTACAGTACAAATACAGAACAATTACAGTTCACATACAGTACAACTAGAGTACACATACAGTACAAATACAGTACAACAACAGTACAACTACAGTACACATATAGTACAACTACAGTACACGTAGAGTACAACTCCAGTACAACTACAGTACAACTACAGTACACATATAATACAACTACAGTAGGAATTCAGTACAACAACAGTACATATACAGCACAAATACAATACAACTACAGTACAACTACAGTACAACTACACTACACATACAGTACACAAACAGTACCATTACAAAACACCTACGGTACAACTACAGTACAACTACATTACAACTACATACACTTACAGTACAACTACAGAACAACTACAGTACAACTACAGTACACATACAGTACATCTACAGTACAACTACAGGGCAATTACAGTACAACTACAGTACACATACAGTACAACTACAGTACAACTACAGTACTACTACAGTAAAAATACAGTACAAATACTGTACACGTACAGTACAACTACAGTACTCATATCGTACAATTACAGTACACATACAGTAAAACTACAGTACACATACAGTACAACTGCAGTACAACTACAGTACAACTACAGTACACATACAGTACAAATACAGTACTACTACAGTACGACTACAGTACACATACAGTACAACTAGAGTACAAGTACAGTACAACTACAGTACACATACAGTACAACTACAGTACAAATACAGTACAAATACAGTGCAAATAGAGTACAACTACAGTACAACTACAGTACAATTACAGTACACAGACAGTACAACTACAGTACAACTACAGTACAACTACAGTACAAACACAGTACACATACAGTACAACTACAGTACACATACAGTAGAACTACAGTACAAATACTGTACACATACAGTACCACTAGTGTACACCTACAGTACAATGATAGTACAACTACAGTACAAATACAGTACAAATACTGTACCCATACAATGCAACTACAGTACACATACAGTACAACAACTGTACACAAACATTACATATACAGAATAAATACAGTAAAAATAATGTACACATGCAGTACAACTACAGTACAACTACAGTACACATACAGTACAAATAGAGTACAACTACAGTGCAACTACAGTACAACTACAGTACAACTGCAGTACACATACAGTTCAACTACAGTAAATCTACAGCACAACTACTGTACAACTTCAGTACAACTACAATACAACTACAGTACAACTAAGTACACATACAGTACAACTACAGTACAAATACAGTACAACTACAGTACACATACAGTACAACTACAGTACAAATACAGTACAAATACAGTACAAATACAGTACAACTACAGTACAACTACAGTACAATTACAGTACAACTACAGTACAACTACAGTACAACTACAGTACAACTACAGTACAACTACAGTACAAATACAGTACACATACAGTACAACTACTGTACACATACAGTAGATCTACAGTACAAATACTGTACACATACAGTACCACTACTGTACAACTACAGTACAATTATAGTACAACTACAGTACAAATACAGTACAAATACTGTTCACATACAGTGCAACTACAGTACACATACAGTACAAATACAGTACAAATACAGTACACATACAGTGCAACTACAGTACACATACAGTACAACAACAGTACACAAACATTACATATACAGAAAAAATACAGTAAAAATAATGTACACATGCAGTACAACTACAGTACAACTACAGTATACATACAGTACAAATACAGTACAACTACAGTGCAACTACAGTACAACTACAGTACAACTGCAGTACACATACAGTTCAACTACAGTAAATTTACAGCACAACTACAGTACAACTTAAGTACAACTACAATACAACTGCAGTACAGCTACAGTACACATACAGTACAACTACAGTATAATTACAGTACACATACAGTACAACTACAATACACATAGAGTATAACTACAGTACACATACAGTACAAATACAGAACTATTACAGTACACATATAGTAGGACTACAGTACACATACAGTACAAATACAGCACAACTACAGTTTACATACAGTACAACTACAGTACACATACAGTACAAATACAGTACACATACAGTTCAACAACAGTACACATACAGTACAACTACAGTACACGTAGAGTACAACTCCAGTACAACTACAATACAACTACAGTACACATATAATACAACTACAGTAGGAATTCAGTACAACTACAGTACATATACAGCACAAATACAGTACAACTACAGTACAACTACAGTACACATAGAGTACAAATACATTACACATACAGTACAACTAGAATACAACTACAGTACAACTACAGTACGCATACCGTACAAATACAGTACAACTACAGTAAGACTTCATTACACATACAGTACAAGTACAGTACAAATACAGTACAATTACAGTACACATACAGTACAACTACAGTACACATATAGTACAACTACAGTACACGTAGAGTACAACTCCAGTACAACTACAGTACAACTACAGTACACATATAATACAACTACAGTAGGAATTCAGTACAACTACAGTACATATACAGCACAAATACAGTACAACTACAGTACACATAGAGTACAACTACATTACACATACAGTACAACTAGAATACAACTACAGTACAACTACAGTACGCATACCGTACAAATACAGTACAACTACAGTAAGACTTCATTACACATACAGTACAAGTACAGTACAAATACAGTACAATTACAGTACACATACATTACAACTACAGTACAAATACAGTACATCTGCAGCACAACTACAGTACACATACAGTACAAATACAGTACACTTACAGTACAACTACAGTACAACTACAGTACAACTACTGTACACATACAGTACACCTAAAGTACAAATACAGTTCAACTACAGTACAACTACAGTACAACTACAGTACACAATCAGTACAACTACAGTACAAATACAGTATAACTATAGTACACATACAGTACAACTACAGTACACATACAGTACAACTACAGTACAACTACAGTACTACTACAGAACGACAACAGTACAACTACAGTACACATACAGCACATCTACAGTACAACTACTGTACAATTACAGTACAACTACAGTACACATAGTGTACAACTACAGTACAAATACAGTACAACTGCAGTATAAATACTGTACACATACAGTTCAACTACAGTACACATACCGTATAATTACAGTACACATACAGTACAACTACAGTACACATACAGTACAAATACAACACAAGTACAGTACAACTACAGTACATCTTCATTACACATACAGTACAACTACAGTACACATACAGTACAACTAGAGTACAACTACAGTACTACTACAGAACGACAACAGTACAACTACAGTACACATACAGCACATCTACAGTACAACTACTGTACAATTACAGTTCAACTACAGTACAAATACAGTACATCTACAGTACAACTACAGAACACATACAGTACAACTAGAGTACACATACAGTACAACTACAGTACAACTACTGTACACATACAGTACACCTAAAATACAAATACAGTACAACTACAGTACAACTACAGTACACATACAGTACAACTAAATTAAAAATACAGTACACATACAGTAAAACTACAGTGCACATACAGTACAACTACAGTACACATACAGGACAACTACAATACAACTACAGTACAACTACAGTACAAATACAGTACAAATATAGTTCAACTACAGTACAAATGCAGTACACATACATTACAACTACAGTACACATACAGTACAACTACAGTACAAATACAGTACACATACAGTACAACTACAGTACACATACAGTACAACTACAGTACACGTACAGTACCACAACAGTACAAACACAGTACAAATACTATACTCATACAATACAACTACTGTACAACTACAGTACAATTTCAGTACAAATACAGTACAATTGCAGTACAAATACAGTACAAATATTGTACACATACAGTGCAACTACAGTACACATACAGTACAACTACAGTACACATACAGTACAACTACAGTAAAACTAAGTTACAACTCCAGTACACATACAGTACAACTACAGTAAAACTAAGTTACAACTCCAGTACACATACAGTACAAATACAGAACAATTTCATTTCACATACAGTACAACTACTGTACACATACAGTACAAATACAGTACAACTACAGTACTACTACAGTACATATACAGTACAACTACAGTACACATACAGTACAAATACAGTACAACTACATTGCAACTACAGTACAAATACAGTACAACTGCAGTACACATAGAGTACAACTACAGTACAACAACAGTACTCATATAGTACAACTACAATACAAATACAGTACATCTACAGTACAAATACAGTACAACTACAGTACAGCTACAGTACACATACAGTACAAAAACAGTACCATTACAAAACACCTACGGTACAACTACAGTACAACTACATACACTTACAGTACAACTACAGTACACATACAGTACAACTACATTACAACTACAAAACAACTACAGTACAACTACAGTAAACATACAGTACATCTACAGTACAACTACAGTGCAATTACAGTACAACTACAGTACACATAGAGTACAACTTCAGTTTAAATACACTACACTTACAGCACGACTACAGTACACATACAGTACAAGTACAGTACAAATACAATACAACTACAGTACACATACAGTACAAATACAACACAAATACAGTACAACTACAGAAGAACTACAGTACACATACAGTACAACTACAGTACACATACAGTACAACTACAGTACAAATACAGTACAAATACAGTACATCTACATTACAACTAAAGTACACATACAGTACAACTACTGTACACACACAGTACACCTAAAGTACAAATACAGTACAACTACAGTACAACTACAGTGCACAATCAGTACAACTACAGTACAGATAAACTATAACTACAGTACACATACAGTACAACTACAGTAAAACTACAGTACAACTACAGTACAAATACAGTACACATACATTACAACTAGTGTACACATACAGTACAACTACAGTACAAATACAGTACACATACAGTACAACTACAGTACACATACAGTACATCTACAGTACACATACAGTACAACTACAGAACAAACTCAGTACAAATACTATACACATACAGTACAACTACTGTACAACTACAGTACAATTATAGTAAAACTACAGTACAACTACAGTACAAATACAGTACAAATATTGTACACATACAGTGCAACTACAGTACACTTACAGTACAACTACAGCACATACAGTACAACTACAGTACAACTACAATACAACTACAGTACACATACAGTACACATACTGTAAAACTACAGTAAAACTACAGTGTACTTACAGTACAACTACAGTACACGTAGAGTACAACTCCAGTACAACTACAATACAACTACAGTACACATATAATACAACTACAGTAGGAATTCAGTACAACTACAGTACATATACAGCACAAATACAGTACAACTACAGTACAACTACAGTACACATAGAGTACAAATACAGTACACATACAGTTCAACAACAGTACACATACAGTACAACTACAGTACACGTAGAGTACAACTCCAGTACAACTACAGTACAACTACAGTACACATATAATACAACTACAGTAGGAATTCAGTACAACTACAGTACATATACAGCACAAATACAGTACAACTACAGTACAACTACAATACACATAGAGTACAACTACATTACACATACAGTACAACTAGAATACAACTACAGTACAACTACAGTACGCATACCGTACAAATACAGTACAACTACAGTAAGACTTCATTACACATACAGTACAAGTACAGTACAAATACAGTACAATTACAGTACACATACAGTACAACTACAGTACACATATAGTACAACTACAGTACACGTAGAGTACAACTCCAGTACAACTACAGTACAACTACAGTACACATATAATACAACTACAGTAGGAATTCAGTACAACTACAGTACATATACAGCACAAATACAGTACAACTACAGTACACATAGAGTACAACTACATTACACATACAGTACAACTAGAATACAACTACAGTACAACTACAGTACGCATACCGTACAAATACAGTACAACTACAGTAAGACTTCATTACACATACAGTACAAGTACAGTACAAATACAGTACAATTACAGTACACATACATTACAACTACAGTACAAATACAGTACATCTGCAGCACAACTACAGTACACATACAGTACAAATACAGTACACTTACAGTACAACTACAGTACAACTACAGTACAACTACTGTACACATACAGTACACCTAAAGTACAAATACAGTTCAACTACAGTACAACTACAGTACAACTACAGTACACAATCAGTACAACTACAGTACAAATACAGTATAACTATAGTACACATACAGTACAACTACAGTACACATACAGTACAACTACAGTACAACTACAGTACTACTACAGAACGACAACAGTACAACTACAGTACACATACAGCACATCTACAGTACAACTACTTTACAATTACAGTACAACTACAGTACACATACAGTACAACTACAGTACAAATACAGTACAACTACAGTACAACTGCAGTATAAATACTGTACACATACAGTTCAACTACAGTACACATACCGTATAATTACAGTACACATACAGTACAACTACAGTACACATACAGTACAAATACAACACTAGTACAGTACAACTACAGTACATCTTCATTACACATACAGTACAACTACAGTACACATACAGTACAACTACAGTACAACTACAGTACTACTACAGAACGACAACAGTACAACTACAGTACACATACAGCACATCTACAGTACAACTACTGTACAATTACAGTACAACTACAGTACAAATACAGTACATCTACAGTACAACTACAGTACACATACAGTACAACTAGAGTACACATACAGTACAACTACAGTACAACTACTGTACACATACAGTACACCTAAAATACAAATACAGTACAACTACAGTACAACTACAGTACACATAGAGTACAACTACATTACACATACAGTACAACTAGAATACAACTACAGTACAACTACAGTACGCATACCGTACAAATACAGTACAACTACAGTAAGACTTCATTACACATACAGTACAAATACAGTACAAATACAGTACAATTACAGTACACATACATTACAACTACAGTACAAATACAGTACATCTGCAGCACAACTACAGTACACATACAGTACAAATACAGTACACTTACAGTACAACTACAGTACAACTACAGTACAACTACTGTACACATACAGTACACCTAAAGTACAAATACAGTTCAACTACAGTACAACTACAGTACAACTACAGTACACAATCAGTACAACTACAGTACAAATACAGTATAACTATAGTACACATACAGTACAACTACAGTACACATACAGTACAACTACAGTACAACTACAGTACTACTACAGAACGACAACAGTACAACTACAGTACACATACAGCACATCTACAGTACAACTACTGTACAATTACAGTACAACTACAGTACACATACAGTACAACTACAGTACAAATACAGTACAATTACAGTACAACTACAGTACAACTGCAGTATAAATACTGTACACATACAGTTCAACTACAGTACACATACCGTATAATTACAGTACACATACAGTACAACTACAGTACACATACAGTACAAATACAACACAAGTACAGTACAACTACAGTACATCTTCATTACACATACAGTACAACTACAGTACACATACAGTACAACTACAGTACAACTACAGTACTACTACAGAACGACAACAGTACAACTACAGTACACATACAGCACATCTACAGTACAACTACTGTACAATTACAGTACAACTACAGTACAAATACAGTACATCTACAGTACAACTACAGTACACATACAGTACAACTAGAGTACACATACAGTACAACTACAGTACAACTACTGTACACATACAGTACACCTAAAATACAAATACAGTACAACTACAGTACAACTACAGTACACATACAGTACAACTAAATTAAAAATACAGTACACATACAGTAAAACTACAGTGCACATACAGTACAACTACAGTACACATACAGGACAACTACAATACAACTACAGTACAACTACAGTACAAATACAGTACAAATACAGTTCAACTACAGTACAAATGCAGTACACATACATTACAACTACAGTACACATACAGTACAACTACAGTACAAATACAGTACACATACAGTACAACTACAGTACACATACAGTACAACTACAGTACACGTACAGTACCACAACAGTAAAAACACAGTACAAATACTATACTCATACAATACAACTACTGTACAACTACAGTACAATTTCAGTACAAATACAGTACAATTGCAGTACAAATACAGTACAAATATTGTACACATACAGTGCAACTACAGTACACATACAGTACAACTACAGTACACATACAGTACAACTACAGTAAAACTAAGTTACAACTCCAGTACACATACAGTACAAATACAGAACAATTTCATTTCACATACAGTACAACTACTGTACACATACAGTACAAATACAGTACAACTACAGTACTACTACAGTACATATACAGTACAACTACAGTACACATACAGTACAAATACAGTACAACTACATTGCAACTACAGTACAAATACAGTACAACTGCAGTACACATAGAGTACAACTACAGTACAACAACAGTACTCATATAGTACAACTACAATACAAATACAGTACATCTACAGTACAAATACAGTACAACTACAGTACAGCTACAGTACACATACAGTACAACTACAGTACAATTACAGTACACATACTGTACAACTACATTACACATACAGTACATCTACAGTACAACTACAGTGCAATTACAGAACAACTACAGTACACATACAGTACAACTACAGTACAAATACAGTACAATTACAGTACAACTAGAGTACAACTACAGTACAACTACACTACACATACAGTACAAAAACAGTACCATTACAAAACACCTACGGTACAACTACAGTACAACTACATACACTTACAGTACAACTACAGTACACATACAGTACAACTATATTACAACTACAAAACAACTACAGTACAACTACAGTAAACATACAGTACATCTACAGTACAACTACAGTGCAATTACAGTACAACTACAGTACACATAGAGTACAACTACAGTTTAAATACACTACACTTACAGCACGACTACAGTACACATACAGTACAAGTACAGTACAAATACAATACAACTACAGTACACATACAGTACAAATACAACACAAATACAGTACAACTACAGAAGAACTACAGTACACATACAGTACAACTACAGTACAAATACAGTACAAATACAGTACATCTACATTACAACTAAAGTACACATACAGTACAACTACTGTACACACACAGTACACCTAAAGTACAAATACAGTACAACTACAGTACAACTACAGTGCACAATCAGTACAACTACAGTACAGATACACTATAACTACAGTACACATACAGTACAACTACAGTAAAACTACAGTACAACTACAGTACAAATACAGTACACATACATTACAACTAGTGTACACATACAGTACAACTACAGTACAAATACAGTACACATACAGTACAACTACAGTACACATACAGTACATCTACAGTACACATACAGTACAACTACAGAACAAACTCAGTACAAATACTATACACATACAGTACAACTACTGTACAACTACAGTACAATTACAGTAAAACTACAGTACATCTACAGTACAAATACAGTACAAATATTGTACACATACAGTGCAACTACAGTACACTTACAGTACAACTACAGCACACATACAGTACAACTACAGTACAACTACAATACAACTACAGTACACATACAGTACACATACTGTAAAACTACAGTAAAACTACAGTGTACTTACAGTACAACTACAGTACAAATACAGTATAACTACAGTACACATACAGTACAAATATAGAACAATTACAGTTCACATACAGTACAACTACAGTACACATAAAGTACAAATACCGTACAACAACAGTACAACTACAGTACACATACAGTACAACTTCAGTACACATTCAGTACAAATACAGTACAACTACAGTACATATACAGTACAACTACAGTACAAATACAATACAACTACAGTACAACTACAGTACAACTACACTACACATACAGTACACAAACAGTACCATTACAAAACACCTACGGTACAACTACAGTACAACTACAGTACAACTACATACACTTACAGTACAACTACAGAACAACTACAGTACAACTACAGTACACATACAGTACATCTACAGTACAACTACAGTGCAATTACAGTACAACTACAGTACACATACAGTACAACTACAGTACAACTACAGTACTACTACAGTAAAAATACAGTACACATATAGTACAACTACAGTACACATACAGTAGAACTACAGTACAAATACTGTACACATACAGTACCACTAGTGTACAACTACAGTACAATTATAGTACAACTACAGTACAAATACAGTACAAATACTGTACCCATACAGTGCAACTACAGTACACATACAGTACAACAACAGTACACAAACATTACATATACAGAAAAAATACAGTAAAAATAATGTACACATGCAGTACAACTACAGTATACATACAGTACAAATAGAGTACAACTACAGTGCAACTACAGTACAACTACAGTACAACTGCAGTACACATACAGTTCAACTACAGTAAATCTACAGCACAACTACTGTACAACTTCAGTACAACTACAATACAACTACAGTACAACTAAGTACACATACAGTACAACTACAGTACAAATACAGTACAACTACAGTACACATACAGTATAACTACAGTACAAATACAGTACAAATACAGTACAAATACAGTACAACTACAGTACAACTACAGTACAATTACAGTACAACTACAGTACAACTACAGTACAACTACAGTACAACTACAGTACAACTACAGTACAAATACAGTACACATACAGTACAACTACAGTACACATACAGTAGATCTACAGTACAAATACTGTACACATACAGTACCACTACTGTACAACTACAGTACAATTATAGTACAACTACAGTACAAATACAGTACAAATACTGTACACATACAGTGCAACTACAGTACACATACAGTACAAATACAGTACAAATACAGTACACATACAGTGCAACTACAGTACACATACAGTACAACAACAGTACACAAACATTACATATACAGAAAAAATACAGTAAAAATAATGTACACATGCAGTACAACTACAGTACAACTACAGTATACATACAGTACAAATACAGTACAACTACAGTGCAACTACAGTACAACTACAGTACAACTGCAGTACACATACAGTTCAACTAGAGTAAATTTACAGCACAACTACAGTACAACTTCAGACAACTACAATACACATTGAGTATAACTACAGTACACATACAGTACAAATACAGAACTATTACAGTACACATATAGTAAGACTACAGTACACATACAGTACAAATACAGCGCAACTACAGTTTACATACAGTACAACTACAGTACACATAGAGTACAAATACAGTACACATACAGTTCAACAACAGTACACATACAGTACAACTACAGTACACGTAGAGTACAACTCCAGTACAACTACAGTACAACTACAGTACACATATAATACAAATACAGTAGGAATTCAGTTCAACTACAGTACATATACAGCACAAATACAGTACAACTACAGTACAACTACAGTACACATAGAGTACAACTACATTACACATACAGTACAACTAGAATACAACTACAGTACAACTACAGTACGCATACCGTACAAATACAGTACAACTACAGTAAGACTTCATTACACATACAGTACAAGTACAGTACAAATACAGTACAATTACAGTACACATACAGTACAACTACAGTACACATACAGTACAACTACAGTACAAATACAGTACATCTGCAGCACAACTACAGTACACATACAGTGCAAATACAGTACACTTACAGTACAACTACAGTACAACTACAGTACAACTACTGTACACATACAGTACACCTAAAGTACACATACAGTACAAATACAGTACACATACAGTTCAACAACAGTACACATACAGTACAACTACAGTACACGTAGAGTACAACTTCAGTACAACTACAGTACAACTACAGTACACATATAATACAACTACAGTAGGAATTCAGTACAACTACAGTACATATACAGCACAAATACAGTACAACTACAGTACAACTACAGTACACATAGAGTACAACTACATTACACATACAGTACAACTAGAATACAACTACAGTACAACTACAGTACGCATACCGTACAAATACAGTACAACTACAGTAAGACTTCATTACACATACAGTACAAGTACAGTACAAATACAGTACAATTACAGTACACATACAGTACAACTACAGTACAAATACAGTACATATACAGTACATCTGCAGCGCAACTACAGTACACATACAGTACAAATACAGTACACTTACAGTACAACTACAGTACAACTACAGTACAACTACTGTACACATACAGTACACCTAAAATACAAATACAGTTCAACTACAGTACAACTACAGTACAACTACAGTACACAATCAGTACAACTACAGTACAAATACAGTATAACTAGAGTACACATACAGTACAAATACAGTACACATACAGTACAACTACAGTACAACTACAGTACTACTACAGAACAACAACAGTACAACTACAGTACACATACAGTACATCTACAGTACAACTACTGTACAATTACAGTACAACTACAGTACACATACAGTACAACTACAGTACAAATACAGTACAATTACAGTACAACTACAGTACAACTGCAGTATAAATACTGTACACATACAGTTCAACTACAGTACACATACCGTATAATTACAGTACACATACAGTACAACTACAGTACACATACAGTACAAATACAACACAAGTACAGTACAACTACAGTACATCTTCATTACACATACAGTACAACTACAGTACACATACAGTACAACTACAGTGCAAATACAGTACAAATACAGTACATCTACAGTACAACTACAGTACACATACAGTACAACTAGAGTACACATACAGTAAAACTACAGTACAACTACTGTACACATACAGTACACCTAAAATACAAATACAGTACAACTACAGTACAACTACAGTACACATACAGTACAACTAAATTAAAAATACAGTACACATACAGTAAAACTACAGTGCACATACAGTACAACTACAGTACACATACAGGACAACTACAATACAACTACAGTACAACTACAGTACAAATACAGTACAAATACAGTTCAACTACAGTACAAATGCAGTACACATACATTACAACTACAGTACACATACAGTACAACTACAGTACATATACAGTACACATACAGTACAACTACAATGCACATACAGTACAACTACAGTACACGTTCAGTACCACAACAGTACAAACACAGTACAAATACTATACTCATACAATACAACCACTGTACAACTACAGTACAATTTCAGTACAAATACAGTACAATTGCAGTACAAATACAGTACAAATATTGTACACATACAGTGCAACTACAGTACACATACAGTAGAACTACAGTACACATACAGTACAACTACAGTACAACTACAGTACAACTCCAGTACACATACAGTACAAATACAGAACAATTTCAGTTCACATACAGTACAACTACTGTACACATACAGTACAAATACAGTACAAATACAGTACTACTACAGTACACATACAGTACAACTACAGTACACTTACAGTACAAATACAGTACAACTACATTGCAACTACAGTTCAAATACAGTACAACTGCAGTACACATACAGTTCAACTACAGTAAATCTACAGCACAACTACAGTACAACTTCAGTTCAACTACAATACAACTACAGTACAACTACAGTACACATACAGTACAAATACAGTACAAATACAGTACAACTACAGTACACATACAGTACAACTACAGTACAAATACAGTACAAATACAGTACAAATTCAGTACAACTACATTACAACTACAGTACAATTACAGCACAACTACAGTACAACTACAGTACAACTACAGTACAACTACAGTACAAATACAGTACACATACAGTACAACTACAGTACACATACAGTACAAATACAGTACAAATACAGTTCAACTACAGTACAAATACAGTACATCTACAGTACAACTACAGTTCACATACAGTACAACTAGAGTACACATTCAGTACAACTACAGTACAAATACAGTACACATACAGTATAACTACAGTACACATACAGTACAAATTCAGTACACATACAGTACAACTACAGTACAACTACAGTACAAATACAGTGCAAATACAGTACAAATACAGTAAAACTACAGTACAAATTCAGTAAACATACAGTACAACTACAGTACACATACAGTACAACTACAGTACAAATACAGTACACATACAGTACAACTACAGTACAACTACAGTACAAATACAGTACACATACATTACAACTACAGTACAAATACTGTACACATACAGTAAATTACTGCACAACTACAGTACAATTACAGTACAACTACAGTACTACTACAGTACAAATACTGTACACTTAGAGTACAACTACAGTAAACATACAATACAACTACTGTACACATACAGTACAAATACAGTACAAATACAGTACATCTACAGTACAAATACAGTACACATACAGTACAACTACAGTACAAATACAGTACACATACAGTATAACTACAGTACACATAAAGTACAAATTCAGTACACATACAGTACAACTACAGTACAACTACAGTACAAAAAAGTACAAATACAGTAAAACTGCAGTACAAATACAGTACACATACAGTACTACTACAGTACACATACAGTACAACTACAGTACACATACAGTACAACTACAGTACAAATACAGTACACATACAGTACAACTACAGTACGCATACAGTACAACTACAGTACAACTACAGTACAAATACTGTACACTTACAGTACAACTACTGCACAACTAAAGTACAATTACAGTACAACTGCAGTACAACTACAGTACAAATACATTACAAATACTGTACACATTCAGTACAACTACAGTGCACCTACAGTACAACTACAGTACAACTACAGTCCAACTACAGTACAACTACACTACACATACAGTACACATACAGTACAAATACAGTACAACTACAGTACAACTACATTACAAATACAGTACAACTACAGTACAACTACAGTACACATACAGTACAACTACAGTACAACTACAGTACCACTACAGAACAACTACAGTACAACTACAATACAACTACATTACACGTATAGTAAAACTAGAGTACACTTACAGTACAACTACAGTACAACTACAGTACTACTACAGAACAACTACAGTACAACTACAGTACACATACAGTACATCTACAGTACAACTACTCTACAATTACAGTACATCTACAGTACACATACAGTACAACTACGGTACTAATACAGTACAATTACAGTACAACTACAGTACAACTAAATTACAAATACTGTATAAATACAGTACACATAGAGTTCAACTACAGTACACATACCGTATAATTACAGTACACATACAGTACAACTTCAGATCACATACAGTACAAATACAGTACAACTAGTGTACAACTACAGGACATCTACATTACACATACAGTACAACTAGAGTACAACTAGAGTACATCTACAGTACGCATACAGTACAAATACAGTACAACTACAGTACGACTACAGTACACATACAGTACAAGTACAGTACAAATACAGTACACATACAGTACACATACAGTACAAATACAGTACAACTACAGTACAAATACAGTACACCTAATATACAAATACAGTACAAATACTGTACAACTACAGTACAAGTAGAGTACACATACAGTACAACTACAGTACAAATACGGTACACATACAGTATAATTACAGTACACATACAGTACAACTACAGAACAAATACAGTACATATACTGTACACATACAGTACAACTACAGTACAAATACAGTACACATACAGTACAACTACAGTACACATACAGTACAACTACAGTACAACTACAGTACAAATATAGTACAAAAATTGTACACATACAGGACAACTACTGCACAACTACAGTACAAATACAGTACAACTAGCGTACTACTACAGTACAAATACAGTACAAATACTGTACACATACAGTACAACTACAGTACAACTACAGTACACGTACAGTAAAACGACAGTACAATTACAGTACAACTACTGTACAACTACAGTACAAATACAGTACACATACAGTAAATCTACTGTATAATTACAGTACAACTACAGTACAACTACAGTACAAATACTGTACAACTACAGTAAAATTACAGTACACATATAGTACAACTACAGTACAATTACAGTACAAATACAGTACAACTACAGATCACATAGAGTTCAACTACAGTACACATACAATACAACTACAGTACAAATACTGTACAAATACAGTACAACAACAGTACACATACAGAACAACTACAGTACAATTACAGTACAAATACAGTACAACTACAGTACACTTACAGTACAGCTACAGTACACATACAGTACAAATACATTAAAACTACAATACAACCATAGTACACCTACAGTACACATACAGTACGAATACAGTACACATAGAGTACAACTACAGTACACATACAATACAAATACAGTACAACTACATTACAACTACAGTACAACTACATTACAAATACAGTACATCTACAGTACAACTACAGTACACATACAGTACAACTACAGTACAATTACAGTACAACTAGAGTACACATACAGTACACATACAGAACACACACAGTACACCTACAGTACATCTACAGTGCAACTACAGTACAACTACAGTACAACAACAGTACACCTACAGTACAACTACAGTACAACTACAGTACAACAACACTACACATACAGTACACATACAGTACAACTACAAAACACCTACAGTACATCTACAGTACAACTACAATACAACTACACTAAACGTACATTACAACTACAGTACACTTACATTAAAACTACAGTATAACTACAGTACTACTACAGAACAACTACAGTACAACTGCAGTACACATACAGTACATCTACAGTACAACTACTGTATAATTACAGTACAACTAGAGTACACATACAGTTCAACTACAGTACAAATACAGTACAATTACAGTACAACTACAGTACAACTACAATACAAATACTGTACACATACAGTTCAACTACAGTACACATACCGTATAATTACAGTACACATAGAGTACAACTACAGTACACATACAGTAAAAATACGGTACAAATAGAGTACAACTACGGTACATCTACATTACACATACAGTACATTAGAGTACAACTACAGTACAACTACAGTACGCATACAGTACAAATACAGTACAACTACAGTGCACACACAGTACAAGTACAGTACAAATACAGTACAAATACAGTACACATACAGTTCAAATACAACACAAATACAGTACAACTACAGAACAACTACAGTACACAGACAGGCCAACTACAGTACAAATACAGTACAACTAGATTACAACTACAGTACAACTACAGTACACATACAGTACAACTAAGTACAAATACAGTACACATACAGTATAACTACAATACACACAGTACAACTACAGTACACATACAGTACACATTTAGTAAAACTACAGTACAACTACAGTAAACAAACAGTACAACTACAGTACAAATACGGTACAACTACAGTACACATACAGTGCAAATACAGTACACTTACAGTACTAATACAGTACACGTACAGTACAAATACAGTACAACTACAGTACACATACAGAAAAACTACAGTACACATACAGTACAAATACTGTACAACTAATGTACAACTACAGTACAATTACAGTAGAACTACATTACAACTACAGTACAAATACAGTACAACTACAGTACACATACAGAAAAACTACAGTACACATACAGTACAAATACAGTGCAAATAAAGTACAACTACAGTACACATACAGTACACATACAGTACAACTACAGTACACATACAGTACAACTACAGTATTATTACAGTACAACTACAGTACACATACATTACAACTACAGTACACAAACATTACATATACAGTAAACATACAGAACACATACAGAAAATATACATTAAAAATAATTTACACATGCAGTACAACTACAGTACAACTACAGTACACATACAGTACAAATACAGTTCAGCTACAGTGCAACTACAGTACAACTACCGTACAGCTACAGAACAACTACAGTACACATACATTTCAACTACAGTAAATCTACAGCACAACTACAGTACAACTTCAGTACAACTACAATACAACTACAGTACAACTACAGTACACATAGAGTACAACTACAGTACAATTACAGTACAAATATAGTACAACTACAATACACGTACAGTACAACTACAGTACACATACAGTACAAATACAGAACAATTACAGTACCCATACAGTACAACTAGAGTACACATACAGTACAAATACAGTACAAATACAGTACAAATACAGTACACATACAGTACAAATACAGTACAACTACACTTCAAATAGAGTACACATACAGTACAACTAAAGTACACATACAGTACAAATACGGTACACATACAGTTCAACTGCAGTACACATACAGTACAACTACAGTACAACTACAGTACACATAGAGTACAACTCCAGTACAACTACAGTACAAATACAGTACATCTACAGTACAACTACAGTACACATACAGTACAAGTACAGTACAACTACAGTACGACTACAGTACACATACAGTACAAGTACAGTACAAATACAGTACAACTACAGTACACATACACTACAAATACAACACAAATACAGTACAACTACAGTACAAATACAGTATACTTACAGTACAACTACAGTACACATACAGTACAACTACAGTACAAATACAATACAAATAGAGTACATCTACAGTACAACTACAGTACACATACAGTACAACTACAGTGCAACTACTGTACACATACAGTACACCTAAAGTACAAATACAGTACAACTACAGTACAACTACAGTACACAATCAGTACAACTGCAGTACAAATACAGTAAACATACAGTATAACTACAGTACACATACAGTACAACTACAGTACACATACAGTACAACTACAGTACAACTACAGTACAACTACTGTACAAATACAGTACAACTACAGTACAAATACAGTACACATACATTACAACTAGAGTACACATACAGTACAACTACAGTACAAATACTGTACACATACAGTACAACTACAGTACACATACAGTACAACTACAGTAAACATACAGTACAACTACAGTACAAACACAGTACAAATACTATACACATACAGTACAACTACTGTACAACTACAGTACAATTACAGTACAACTGCAGTACAACTTCAGTAAAAATACAGTACAAATATTTTACACATACAGTGCAACTACAGTACACATACAGTACAACTACAGTACACATACAGTACAACTACAGTACAACTACAGTACACATACAGTACAACTACAGTACACATACGGTACAAATACAGTACAGCTACAGTACAACTACAGTACTCATACAGTACAAATACAGTACAAATACATTACAACTACAGTACATATACAGTAAAACTACAGTACAACTACAGTACAACTACACTACACATACAGTACACAAACAGTACCATTACAAAACACCTACGGTAAAACTACAGTACAACTACAGTACAACTACATACATTTACAGTACAGCTACAGAACAACTACAGTACAACTACAGTACAAATACAGTACATCTACAGTACAACTACAGTGCAATTACAGTACAACTACAGTACACATACAGTACAACTACAGTACAACTACAGTACAAATACAGTACAATTGCAGTACAACTGCAGTACTACTACAGTAAAAATACAGTACAAATACTGTACACATACAGTACAACTACAGTACTCATATCGTACAATTACAGTACACATACAGTAAAACTACAGTACACATACAGTACAACTGCAGTACAACTACAGTACAATTACAGTACACATACAGTACAAATAGAGTACTACTACAGTACGACTACAGTACACATACTGTACAACTACAGTACAAGTACAGTACAACTACAGTACACATACAGTACAACTACAGTACAAATACAGTACAAATACAGTACAAATAGAGTACAACTACAGTACAACTACAGTACAATTACCGTACACAGACAGTACAACTACAGTACAACTACAGTACAACTACAGTACAACTACAGTACAAATACAGTACACATACAGTACAACTACAATACACATACAGTAGAACTACAGTACAAATACTGTACACATACAGTACCACTAGTGTACAACTACAGTACAATTATAGTACAACTACAGTACAAATACAGTACAAATACTGTACCCATACAGTGCAACTACAGTACACATACAGTACAACAACAGTACACAAACATTACATATACAGAAAAATACAGTAGAAATAATGTACACATGCAGTACAACTACAGTACAACTACAGTACACATACAGTACAAATAGAGTACAACTACAGTGCAACTACAGTACAACTACAGTACAACTGCAGTACACATACAGTTCAACTACAGTAAATCTACAGCACAACTACTGTACAACTTCAGTACAACTACAATACAACTACAGTACAACTAAGTACACACACAGTACAACTACAGTAAAAATACAGTACAACTACAGTACACATACAGTACAACTACAGTACAAATACAGTACAAATAGAGTACAACTACAGTACAACTACAGTACAATTACAGTACAACTACAGTACAACTACAGTACAACTACAGTACAAATACAGTACAACTACAGTACACATACATTACAACTACAGAACCCATACAGTAGATCTACAGTACAAATACTATACACATACAGTACAAATACTGTACACATACAGTACCACTATTGTACAACTACAGTACAATTATAGTACAACTACAGTACAAATACAGTACAAATACTGTACACATACAGTGCAACTACAGTACACATACAGTACAACTACAGTACACAAACATTACATATACAGAAAAAATACAGTAAAAATAATGTACACATGCAGTACAACTACAGTACAACTACAGTATACATACAGTACAAATACAGTACAACTACAGTGCAACTACAGTACAACTACAGTACAACTGCAGTACACATACAGTTCAACTACAGTAAATTTACAGCACAACTACAGTACAACTTCAGTACAACTACAATACAACTGCAGTACAACTACAGTACACATACAGTACAACTACAGTATAATTACAGTACACATACAGTACAACTACAATACACATAGAGTAAAACTACAGTACACATACAGTACAAATACAGAACTATTACAGTACACATATAGTAAGACTACAGTACACATACAGTACAAATACAGTACAACTACAGTTTACTTACAGTACAACTACAGTACACATACAGTACAAATACAGTACAATACACTTCAACTAGAGTACACATACAGTACAACTAAAGTACACATACAGTACAAATACAGTACACATACAGTTCAACAACAGTACACATACAGTACAACTACAGTACACGTAGAGTACAAATAGAGTACAACTACAGTGCAACTACACTACAACTACAGTACAACTGCAGTACACATACAGTTCAACTACAGTAAATCTACAGCACAACTACAGTACAACTTCAGTACAACTACAATACAACTACAGTACAACTAAGTACACATACAGTACAACTACAGTACACAAACAGTACAAATACAGTACACATACAGTTCAACAACAGTACACATACAGTACAACTACAGTACACATATAATACAACTACAGTTGGAATTCAGTACAAATACAGTACATATACAGCACAAATACAGTACAACTACAGTACACATAGAGTACAACTACATTTCACATACAGTACAACTAGAATACAACTACAGTACAACTACAGTACGCATAACGTACAAATACAGTACAACTACAGTAAGACTTCATTACACATACAGTACAAGTACAGTACAATTACAGTACATATACAGTACAAATACAGTACAACTACAGTACAACTACAGTACACATACAGTACAACTACAGTACACATACAGTACAACTACAGTACAAATACAGTACAAATACAGTACATCTGCAGCACAACTACAGTACACATACAGTATAAATACAGTACACTTACAGTACAACTACAGTACAACTACAGAACAAGTACTGTACACATGCAGTACACCTAAAGTACAAATACAGTTCAACTACAGTACAACTACAGTACAACTACAGTACACAATCAGTACAACTACAGTACAAATACAGTATAACTACAGTACACATACAGTACAACTACAGTACACATACAGTACAACTACAGTACAACTACTGTACAATTACAGTACAACTACAGTACACATACAGTACAACTACAGTACACATACAGTACATCTACAGTACAACTACTGTACAATTACAGTACAACTACAGTACACATACAGTACAACTACAGTACAAATACAGTACAATTACAGTACAACTACAGTACAACTGCAGTATAAATACTGTACACATACAGTTCAACTACAGTACACATACCGTATAATTACAGTACAACTACAGTACACATACAGTACAAATACAACACAAGTACAGTACAACTACAGTACATCTTCATTACACATACAGTACAACTACAGTACACATACAGTACAACTACAGTACAAATACAGTACAAATACAGTACATCTACAGTACAACTACAGTACACATACAGTACAACTAGAGTACACATACAGTACAACTACAGTACAACTACTGTACACATACAGAACACCTAAAATACAAATACAGTACAACTACAGTACAACTACAGTACAACTACAGTACACATACAGTACAACTAAATCAAAAATTCAGTACACATACAGTAAAACCACAGTGCACATACAGTACAACTACAGTACACATACAGTACAACTACAATACAACTACAGTACAACTACAGTACAAATACAGTACAAATACAGTGCAACTACATTACAAATACAGTACACATACATTACAACTACAGTACACATACAGTACAACTACAGTACAAATACAGTACACATACAGTACAACTACGGTACACATACAGTACAACTACAGTACACGTACAGTACAACAACAGTTCAAACACAGTACAAATACTATACTCATACAATACAACTAGGGGCGTGGTGGCGCAGCGGTCAAGCTGTATGTCTCTCACCAAGGCGGACCGGGTTCGATTCCCGGTCACTGCATGTGAGATTTTCGATGTGAAATGCCATGTCCTGTGGTTCGGATTCCACGTAAAACGGAGGTCCCGTGGCTTATGATCGCGAGATTAACGGTCACGTTAAACTACAAGCTTCCTTTGCTTCAATACAACTACTGTACAACTACAGTACAATTTCAGTACAAATACAGTACAACTGCAGTAAAAATACAGTACAAATATTGTACACATACAGTGCAACTACAGTACACATACAGTACAACTACAGTAAACATACAGTACAACTACAGTACAACTACAGTACAACTACAGTACACATACAGTACAAATACAGAACAATTTCAGTTCACATACTGTACAACTACTGTACACATACAGTACAAATACAGTACAACTACAGTACTACTACAGTACACATACAGTACAACTACAGTACACATACAGTACAAATACAGTACAACTACATTGCAACTACAGTACAACTACAGTACAACTGCAATACACATACAGTTCAACTACAGTAAATCTACAGCACAACTACAGTACAACTTCAGTACAACTACAATAGAACTACAGTACAACTACAGTACACATACAGTACGACTACAGTACAAGTACAGTACAACTACAGTACACATACAGTACAACTACAGTACAAATACAGTACCAATACAGTACACTTACAGTACAACTACAGTACAACTACAGTACAACTACTGTACACATACAGTACACCTAAAGTACAAATACAGTTCAACTACAGTACAACTACAGTACAACTACAGTACACAATCAGTACAACTACAGTACAAATACAGTATAACTACAGTACACATTCAGTACAACTACAGTACACATTCAGTACAACTACAGTACAACTACAGTACTACTACAGAACAACAACAGTACAACTACAGTACACATACAGTACAACTACAGTACAACTACTGTACAATTACAGTACAACTACAGTACACATACAGTACAACTACAGTACAAATACAGTACAATTACAGTACAACTACAGTACAACTGCAGTATAAATACTGTACACATACAGTTCAACTACAGTACACATACCGTATAATTACAGTACACATACAGTACAACTACAGTACACATACAGTACAAATACAACACAAGTACAGTACAACTACAGTACATCTTCATTACACATACAGTACAACTACAGTACACATACAGTACAACTACCGTACAAATACAGTACAAATACAGTACATCTACAGTACAACTACAGTACACATACAGTACAACTAGAGTACACATACAGTACAACTACTGTACACATACAGTACACCTAAAATACAAATACAGTACAACTACAGTACAACTACAGTACAGATACAGTACAACTAAATTAAAAATACACTACACATACAGTAAAACTACAGTGCACATACAGTACAACTACAGTACACATACAGTACAACTACAATACAACTACAGTACAACTACAGTACAAATACAGTACAAATACAGTGCAACTACAGTACAAATACAGTACACATTTATTACAACTACAGTACACATACAGTACAACTACAGTACAAATACAGTACACATACAGTACAACTACAGTACACATACAGTACAACTACAGTACACGTACAGTACAACAACAGTACAAACACAGTACAAATACTATACTCATACAATACAACTACTGTACAACTACAGTACAATTTAAGTACAAATACAGTACAACTGCAGTACAAATACAGTACAAATATTGTACACATACAGTGCAACTACAGTACACATACAGTACAACTACAGTACACATACAGTACAACTACAGTACAACTACAGTACACATACAGTACAAATACAGAACAATTTCAGTTCACATACAGTACAACTACTGTACACATACAGTACAAATACAGTACAACTACAGTACTACTACAGTACACATACAGTACAACTACAGTACACATACAGTACAAATAGAATACTACTACAGTACGACTACAGTACACATACAGTACAACTACAGTACAAGTACAGTACAACTACAGTACACATACAGTACAACTACAGTACAAATACAGTACAAATACAGTACAAATAGAGTACAACTACAGTACAACTACAGTACAATTACCGTACACAGACAGTACAACTACAGTACAACTACAGTACAACTACAGTACAAATACAGTACACATACAGTACAACTGCAATACACATACAGTAGAACCACAGTACAATTACTGTACACATACTGTACCACTAGTGTACAACTACAGTACAATTATAGTACAACTACAGTACAAATACAGTACAAATACTGTACCCATACAGTGCAACTACAGTACACATACAGTACAACAACAGTACACAAACATTACATATACAGAAAAATACAGTAAAAATAATGTACACATGCAGTACAACTACAGTACAACTACAGTACACATACAGTACAAATAGAGTACAACTACAGTGCAACTACAGTACAACTACAGTACAACTGCAGTACACATACAGTTCAACTACAGTAAATCTACAGCACAACTACAGTACAACTTCAGTACAACTACAATACAACTACAGTACAACTAAGTACACATACAGTACAACTACAGTAAAAATACAGTACAACTACAGTACACATACAGTACAACTACAGTACAAATACAGTACAAATACAGTACAACTACAGTACAACTACAGTACAATTACAGTACAACTACAGTACAACTACAGTACAACTACATTACAACTACAGTACAACTACAGTACACATACAGTACAACTACAGTACACATACAGTAGATCTACAGTACAAATACTGTACACATACAGTACAAATACTGTACACATACAGTACCACTATTGTACAACTACAGTACAATTATAGTACAACTACAGTACAAATACAGTACAAATACTGTACACATACAGTGCAACTACAGTACACATACAGTACAACTACAGTACACAAACATTACATATACAGAAAAAATACAGTAAAAATAATGTACACATGCAGTACAACTACAGTACAACTACAGTATACATACAGTACAAATACAGTACAACTACAGTGCAACTACAGTACAACTACAGTACAACTGCAGTACACATACAGTTCAACTACAGTAAATTTACAGCACAACTACAGTACAACTTCAGTGCAACTACAATACAACTGCAGTACAACTACAGTACACATACAGTACAACTACAGTATAATTACAGTACACATACAGTACAACTACAATACACATAGAGTATAACTACAGTACACATACAGTACAAATACAGAACTATTACAGTACACATATAGTAAGACTACAGTACACATACAGTACAAATACAGTACAACTACAGTTTACTTACAGTACAACTACAGTACACATACAGTACAAATACAGTACAATACACTTCAACTAGAGTACACATACAGTACAACTAAAGTACACATACAGTACAAATACAGTACACATACAGTTCAACAACAGTACACATACAGTACAACTACAGTACACGTAGAGTACAAATAGAGTACAACTACAGTGCAACTACAGTACAACTACAGTACAACTGCAGTACACATACAGTTCAACTACAGTAAATCTACAGCACAACTACAGTACAACTTCAGTACAACTACAATACAACTACAGTACAACTAAGTACACATACAGTACAACTACAGTACACAAACAGTACAAATACAGTACACATACAGTTCAACAACAGTACACATACAGTACAACTACAGTACACATATAATACAACTACAGTAGGAATTCAGTACAAATACAGTACATATACAGCACAAATACAGTACAACTACAGTGCACATAGAGTACAACTACATTACACATACAGTACAACTAGAATACAACTACAGTACAACTACAGTACGCATAACGTACAAATACAGTACAACTACAGTAAGACTTCAATACACATACAGTACAAGTACAGTACAATTACAGTACATATACAGTACAAATACAGTACAACTACAGTACAACTACAGTACACATACAGTACAACTACAGTACACATACAGTACAAATACAGTACAAATACAGTACAAATACAGTACATCTGCAGCACAAATACAGTACACATACAGTACAAATACAGTACACATACAGTACAACTACAATACAACTACAGTACAACTACAGTACGCATAACGTACAAATACAGTACAACTACAGTAAGACTTCAATACACATACAGTACAAGTACAGTACAATTACAGTACATATACAGTACAAATACAGTACAACTACAGTACAACTACTGTACACATACAGTACACCTAAAGTACAAATACAGTTCAACTACAGTACAACTACAGTACAACTACAGTACACAATCAGTACAACTACAGTACAAATACAGTATAACTACAGTACACATACAGTACAACTACAGTACACATACAGTACAACAACAGTACAACTACTGTACAATTACAGTACAACTACAGTACACATACAGTACAACTACAGTACAACTACTGTACAATTACAGTACAACTACAGTACACATACAGTACAACTACAGTACAAATACAGTACAATTACAGTACAACTACAGTACAACTGCAGTATAAATACTGTACACATACAGTTCAACTACAGTACACATACCGTATAATTACAGTACAACTACAGTACACATACAGTACAAATACAACACAAGTACAGTACAACTACAGTACATCTTCATTACACATACAGTACAACTACAGTACACATACAGTACAACTACAGTACAAATACAGTACAAATACAGTACATCTACAGTACAACTACAGTACACATACAGTACAACTAGAGTACACATACAGTACAACTACAGTACAAATACTGTACACATACAGTACACCTAAAATACAAATACAGTACAACTACAGTACAACTACAGTACAACTACAGTACACATACAGTACAACTAAATTAAAAATACAGTACACATACAGTAAAACTACAGTGCACATACAGTACAACTACAGTACACATACAGTACAACTACAATACAACTACAGTACAACTACAGTACAAATACAGTACAAATACAGTGCAACTACAGTACAAATACAGTACACATACATTACAACTACACTACACATACAGTACAACTACAGTACAAATACAGTACACATACAGTACAACTTTAGTACACATACAGTACAACTACAGTACACGTACAGTACAACAACAGTTCAAACACAGTACAAATACTATACTCATACAATACAACTACTGTACAACTACAGTACAATTTCAGTACAAATACAGTACAACTGCAGTACAAATACAGTACAAATATTGTACACGTACAGTGCAACTACAGTACACATACAGTACAACTGCAGTAAACATACAGTACAACTACAGTACAACTACAGTACAACTACAGTACACATACAGTACAAATACAGAACAATTTCAGTTCACATACTGTACAACTACTGTACACATACAGTACAAATACAGTACAACTACAGTACTACTACAGTACACATACAGTACAACTACAGTACACATACAGTACAAATACAGTACAACTACATTGCAACTACAGTACAACTACAGTACAACTGCAATACACATACAGTTCAACTACAGTAAATCTACAGCACAACTACAGTACAACTTCAGTACAACTACAATACAACTACAGTACAACTACAGTACACATACAGTACGACTACAGTACAAGTACAGTACAACTACAGTACACATACAGTACAGCTACAGTACAAATACAGTACAAATACAGTACACTTACAGTACAACTACAGTACAACTACAGTACAACTACTGTACACATACAGTACACCTAAAGTACAAATACAGTTCAACTACAGTACAACTACAGTACACAATCAGTACAACTACAGTACAAATACAGTATAACTACAGTACACATACAGTACAACTACAGTACACATACAGTACAACTACAGTACAACTACAGTACTACTACAGAACAACAACAGTACAACTACAGTACACATACAGTACATCTACAGTACAACTACTGTACAATTACAGTACAACTACAGTACACATACAGTACAACTACAGTACAAATACAGTACAATTACAGTACAACTACAGTACAACTGCAGTATAAATACTGTACACATACAGTTCAACTACAGTACACATACCGTATAATTACAGTACACATACAGTACAACTACAGTACACATACAGTACAAATACAACACAAGTACAGTACAACTACAGTACATCTTCATTACACATACAGTACAACTACAGTACACATACAGTACAACTACCGTACAAATACAGTACAAATACAGTATATATACAGTACAACTACAGTACACATACAGTACAACTAGAGTACACATACAGTATAACTACAGTACAACTACTGTACTCATACAGTACACCTAAAATACAAATACAGTACAACTACAGTACAACTACAGTACAACTACAGTACAACTACAGTACAGATACAGTACAACTAAATTAAAAATACAGTACACATACAGTAAAACTACAGTGCACATACAGTACAACTACAGTACACATACAGTACAACTACAATACAACTACTGTACAACTACAGTACAATTTCAGTACAAATACAGTACAACTGCCGTACAAATACAGTACAAATATTGTACACATACAGTGCAACTACAATACACATACAGTACAACTACAGTACACATACAGTACAAATACAGAACAATTTCAGTTCACATACAGTACAACTACTGTACACATACAGTACAAATACAGTACAACTACAGTACTACTACAGTACACATACAGTACAACTACAGTACACATACAGTACAAATACAGTAAAACTACATTGCAACTACAGTACAACTACAGTACAACTGCAATACACATACAGTTCAACTACAGTACAAGTACAGTACAACTACAGTACACATACAGCACAACTACAGTACAACTTCAGTACAACTAAAATACAACTACAGTACAACTACAGTACACATACAGTACAACTACAGTACAAGTACAGTACAACTACAGTACACATACAGTACAACTACAGTACAAATACAGTACAAATACAGTACAAATACAGTACAACTACAGTACAACTACAGTACAATTACAGTACAACTACAGTACAACTACAGTACAACTACAGTACAAATACAATACACATACATTACAACTACAGTACACATACAGTAGAACTACTGTACAAATACTGTACACATTCAGTACCACTACTGTACAACTACAGTACAATTATAGTACAAATAAAGTACAAATACAGTACAAATACTGTACACATACAGTGCAACTACAGTACACATACAGTACAACTACAGTACACAAATATTACATATACAGAAAAAATACAGTAAAAATTATGTACACATGCAGTACAACTACAGTACAACTACAGTACACATACAGTACAAATACAGTACAACTACAGTGCAACTACAGTACACATAGAGTACATCTACATTACACATACAGTACAACTAGAATACAACTACAGTACAACTAGAGTACGCATACCGTACAAAAACAGTACAACTACAGTAAGACTACATTACACATACAGTACAAGTACAGTACAAATACAGTACAACTACAGTACAAATACAGTACAAATACAGTACATCTGCAGCACCACTACAGTACACATACAGTACAAATACAGTACACTTACAGTACAACTACAGTAAAACTACAGTACAACTATTGTACACATACAGTACACCTAAAGTACAAATACAGTTCAACTTCAGTACAACTACAGTACAACTACAGTACACAATCAATACAACTACAGTACAAATACAGTATAACTACAGTACACATACAGTACAACTACAGTACACATACAGTACAACTACAGTACAACTACAGTACTACTACAGAACAACAACAGTACAACTACAGTACACATACAGTACATCTACAGTACAACTACTGTACAATTACAGTACAACTACAGTACACATACAGTACAAATAACACACAAGTACAGTACAACTACAGTACATCTTCATTACACATACAGTACACCTACAGTACACATACAGTCCAACTACAGTGCAAATACAGTACAAATACAGTACATCTACAGTACAACTACAGTACACATACAGTAAAACTAGAGTAAACATACAGTACAACTACAGTATAAATACTGTACACATACAGTACACCTAAAATACAAATACAGTACAACTACAGTACAACTTCAGTACAACTACAGTACACATACAGTACAACTAAATTAAAAATACAGTACACATACAGTAAAACTACAGTGCACTTACAGTACAACTACAGTACACATACAGTACAACTACAGTACAACTACAGTACAACTACAGTACAATTACAGTACAAATACAGTACAACTACAGTACAAATACAGTACACATACATTTCAACTACAGTACACATACAGTACAACTACAGTACAAATACAGTACACATACAGTACAACTACAGTACACTTACAGTACAACTAGAGTACACATACAGTACAACAACAGTACAAACACAGTACAAATACTAAACACATACAATACAACTACTGTACAACTACAGTACAATTTCAGTACAAATACAGTACAATTACAGTACAAATACAGTACAAATGTTGTACACATACAGTGCAACTACAGTACACATACAGTACAACTACAGTACACATACACTACAACTACAGTACAACTACAGTACAACTACAGTACAACTACAGTACACATACAGTACAAATACAGAACAATTTCAGTTAACATACAGTACAACTACTGTACACATACAGTACAAATACAGTACAACTACAGTACTACTACAGTACACATACAGTAAAACTACAGTACACATACAGTACAAATACAGTACAGCTACTGTACAACTACAGTAAATATACAGTACAAATACAGTACAAATACAGTTCAACTACAGTACACATACAGTACAACTACAGTACAAATACAGTACAACTACAGTACAACTACAGTACAACTACACTACACATACAGTACACAAACAGGACCATTACAAAACACCTACGGTACAACTACAGTACAACTACAGTACAACTACATACACTTACAGTACAACTACAGTACACATACAGTACAACTACAGTACAACTACAGAACAACTTCAGTACAACTACAGTACACATACAGTACATCTACAGTACAAATACAGTGCAATTACAGTACAACTACAGTACACATACAGTACAACTACAGTACAAATACAGTACAATTACAGGACAACTACAGTACAACTACAGTACAACTACAGTACAAATACTGTAAACATACAGTACAACTACAGTACACATACCGTACAATTACAGTACACATACAGTACAACTACAGTACACATACACTACAACTGCAGTACAATTACAGTACTACTACAGTACGACTACAGTACACATACAGTACATCTACAGTAAAAATACAGTACAACTATAGTACAACTACAAAACAACTACAGTACACAGACAGGCCAACTACAGTACAACTACAGTAAGACTACAGTACACATACAGTACAACTACAGTACAAATACAGTTCACATACAGTATAACTACAGTACACATACAGTACAACTACAGTACACATACAGTACACATACAATACAACTACAGTACAACTACAGTACAACTACAGTACAAATGCAGAACAAATACTGTAAACATACAGTACCACTACTGTACAACTACAGTACAATTATAGTACAACTAAAGTACAAATACAGTACACATACAGTACAACTACAGTACACATATAGTACAACTACAGAACAAACACAGTACAAATACTATACACATACAGTACAACTACTGTACAACTACAGTACAATTACAGTACAACTAGAGTACAACTACAGTACAAATACAGTACAAATATTGTACACATACAGTGCAACTACAGTACACATACAGTACAACTACTGTACACATACAGTACAACTACAGTACTCATATCGTACAATTACAGTACACATACAGTAAAACTACAGTACACATACAGTACAACTGCAGTACAACTACAGTACAACTACAGTACACATACAGTACAACTACAGTACTCATACAGTACAACTACAGTACAAATACAATACAAATAAAGTACATCTACAGTACAACTACAGTACACATACAGTACAACTACAGTACAAGTACTGTACACATACAGTACACCTAAATTACAAATACAGTACAACTACAGTACAACTACAGTACACAATCAGTACAACTACAGTACAAATACAGTAAACATACAGTATAACTACAGTACACATACAGAACAACTACAGTACACATACAGTACAACTACAGTACAACTACAGTACAACTACTGTACAAATACAGTACAACTACAGTACAAATACAGTACACATACATTACAACTAGAGTACACATACAGTACAAATACAGTTCAACTACATTGCAACTACAGTACAACTACAGTACAACTGCAATACACATACAGTTCAACTACAGTAAATCTACAGCACAACTACAGTACAACTTCAGTACAACTACAATACAACTACAGTACAACTACAGTACACATACAGTACAACTACAGTACAAGTACAGTACAAATACAGTACACATACAGTACAACTACAGTACACATACAGTACAACTACAGTATTATTACAGTACAACTACAGTACACATACAGTACAACTACAGTACACAAACATTACATATACAGTAAACATACAGAACACATACAGAAAAAATACAGTAAAAATAATGTACACATGCAGTACAACTACAGTACAACTATAATACATGACACACCCCCTTACTACAGGTTATTATTAGGTGAAGGTAAGTGAAGCGACTGGACCATTTTCAACCATAACCCGAGGTGTCTATCTTGAGAGCTGTCTACAGAATCCCAAACCCAGAAATGACACACACGATTCATATTTTAAAACAACACTTCTATTCATAAACCAAATATTACAATACAAATACAATAAACAAATACATGCAGTTCAAAATAAAATAAAAAGGTGTGGTACCTGACGTAGGATGAAACTTACTTTGTATTGGCTCCCAAAATATTTCTCTTAGGACCGAATATCCTTTCACTCTAAATAATTAACAGCTGACTCGATAACATCAAGAAATAGGCCTGAGCAACAAATTTCGTATATGCATAATTGTATAACTTTCAGGTAAGTCGGAAAACAATCTTCAATAATATTTTAATACCGTCAATTAATAGGTAATGCCATAAGACACTAAATATATTAAATCATGGATAATTCCTTTTAACCTGAACAAACTCGGAACAAGATCTCAATACGTCAATCCCTTTTAAACATGGTGCCACCATTCTCTTTTGTCATCTAACAGCTGACAATCATAACAAGGTTATCCAGAACACAACAACCGATAACTAAAACAGAAGACGAACGCAATGCCAGCAAATACGAACTCCCACTCTAATAAAATAAAAGCTTTAAATAATTTACCAGGACCTCAATTAGGCAAGATACACATGCACCCCAGAAATATATAATAATCCACTTACTTCTCTCTGGAACATAATACCTTTTACCAAATCTTCATAACTCCAATAAACCACATTTGGCCTCTTACAGACATCTACGACATATATGTTTGCTTTCTTTAAAGTTGCCACAACAACTATATATAAACATATAAAAGAAGCAACACATAATCTTTTCACGTCGACAAGACCACAAAGGTATACGTTACAAACCGAAGCACAGACCGTCGTACAACTCCAGGTGTACATGAGAATCTACCTCATCTTTCTGCCACATTTTACATAAAAATATTAATTAATTTGAAGAGAAACTATTCCATGTCGATTCATATTTGGTTAGAGCAAGATACGCCGAACTTTACAAAGCAAGACATCCGAATGAGTAGCTGAAAGCTACTCAATATTTGTAGACTACATGATGTTACGTCTTGTACAGATCATGTCCCAACACTCCGTTATTGCATCGCGCAATTACTAACAGTCGATACTAAGGGAACCATCTTCTTTGGCAAGTAAGAACACTCACCACATGCGGACAAGCTTACCGTTTTCACCACTAGGCGGACACAACTTAGTAGTAGCCTTCCCAAGGCGCTGCTGCACCCTAGCGTAGATAAAGAGCACTACCTCATCTCAACTCCCAAGAATTTGCATACAAACGTCAAAATCATGTGTCTTACAGTCTTGGCAAATAGAATTGGCACATACTCCCTCCCTTCAGACTTGGCGCCGGTAAAATACCAAGCCAACGAAATTGTCCAACAGAAAAAGTACATGCACCAATACCAATCTTCAACAAATACCAACCTTCAGTACCCAAATTCATCACTTCAAAACTGGTTTAGTTTTAGGCATGCATTAAATAAGGAGGTAGAAATAAACACTTCTTCACAAGTTCGTTCAAAATCCACCACCACAAGTTTGATTACACACAGGTCGAAGATAGTTCATGCAGAAGTCAACGTAGCTAAAGGTACATCCCTTTTCATGCCAAGAAAATTGCGTCTTACATGTAACATGATACATCAGATAACTTGTACAGACAATAATACATCATAGTATACATAATTCATCTTTCGTTCGAGGATAAGTTCAGATTCGCATTAGTTTCCAGATGACAGTTCCACCATCCTGGCCACAGATAGTCTTCACAGTACATCCGAAATCTTCTACGCAGACGTATCAACGATGATAGCAGCTGAAACCAAATTCGACTAGGCGAGTATCGTTTTCATGGAATAGTTTACACAAACGTTTGACATTAAACAATATAAACCAACAATATCATTACATATATCCAAAATATGGCAGAAATTTTCCTAATGCAAAACCTATCTCAGAAAATCCACACCTTTTACAAAATATTTAAGTTTACACATATTTTAAATAAACAATTAGAAGTGTTGATGAGTACTCAAAGCAATATAAGAAAATGTAGAATTGACAAACCAAATTCATAACAATTACAGTGAAGCAAGCAAATCCCAGTTGAAAAATGAGTTCTTTAGGATTAAAAAAAAATTAATATCCCCAAATGAATGTTGGCATAAGTCCCTTATCACACATCTGTCTCAACTCATTTAGTCTACAAGCAAGAAAAATGTACCCAAGAAAACCATTAACAGATTCGAAACCCAAGGAAAAAAAGAAAGAAAGACCAAGAAAGCAACAAAAAAACGAAGTATCAACTGACCACACGTGCAGACCTAAGAAAACCCCAACACATTCACACACACATCTTTGCATAACCTCTAAATTCACCCAAGAAAACAGTTACTACCCACAAATATCCCCAAAATGTTCCACCACGATATAAATAGGAGTTCGTTAAAACCGTGACACATTACCACAAATATCCTTTAAATAAACAATTACCTTAGGCTGTCTCGGATAAGAATTTCAACAAATTCACTTCAACGAAACAACGACCATTACCACATTAACTTCATGACACACACAACTCACCTGTAAGTACTTACTTCCTCAGTTCAACAAGCAAAAATAAGTGCACAAGGTCACTACTCGGAGAAACTATTTCGGAATGGTTAGTAAATACTTACCATTAAATACATATTCAGCTTATGCCACCTAATATTTGAGTTCCATACCTCCATATACGTTAGGATCTTAAGCTGAACAAGGATATTTTAACGACCCTATTTATATACTCGGCTACCATTGAAAACTTTTAAAATAAAACATAACTTGACCCATTAAAAACAAGAAACAATAACAAAATTCCTCCCCAAATTAAATAACAAATTAGAGATTCTCATTCATACCAACACAATACACTAACGCACAATTATACCACCTTCCTCCAGAACCAGTATACAATTTTGAAGATTCAATAAAGGTCACTTTACTACAAACACGCACCAAAGCATCATGTAGGTCATACACGATCTTGAAAATTCAAAATTATTACTGTAACACAAAATAAAATTCCTCTCCGTACCAACAAAATGTCAAAAGCCATTTAGAAAATTCTAACCTTTCGCCTACATACCAATTTGACGCAAAACAATGGGTCACTCTGGTTATACACAATGCAGAAGATTCCAAATAGAGACATTTATACACAATACACACAAATCCATCCATCGCTCATCAAACATACAATTCATACAGAACATACATACATACATAGTGTGTGTGGTTTCCAAAGATCAACACAATTTTGAAAATACAATACAGTACGTACAAGATCATCACAACATCTTCAGGAATTATGATTTATTCTGGCATCACACCAACGTCTAAGGTGATTATACGACCCACATAAGTCGCACCGCCTACCTTGATATGAATCACTCTCAGCATATCTCCGGTTGGAACGCCCCTGAAAATTATTGTATGGACCAGAAACAGGAACAACATCTTGACATACCTCTCCCTGAAATAAAGCATTATTAAAACCCTGAACAGGTTGTCTTCCTCCAGACTGAACAGCACTCGTCCACTGAAAAACAGGCTGAGAACCAATTTGCCCAAAGGTACCCTGAATAGAAGAACATGGTATCGATGAATTTGCCATGCGAACAGCATCTGCCTTTTTGAACTTCTCAGCAGTAAGAACAAGATCATAAAACTCCTTATAAGTCTTAGGCCTAGCACACATGGTTAAACACAATCTATAAATGGGGTTAATTCCTTCGACTAATGAGGCAACGATTTGCTCCTCCGACAACTGAACAGCAAATACTTTAGCATAATACCTAACATCCACAAAATAATCGTTCAGTGTTTCATCCATTCTCTGTCCTCTGAATAAATAGCTTCGATGAAGGTCTGACAAGGTGTACGGGGTAATAAAATAATTTAAAACTTCCATTTGAAAATTAATTAAAGAATTTCCAGCAGACATGTTATTAATTAAGATTTGTCGAAGCATACCTGAAGTGCAAGGAAACACCATTCTAAATATTTGACGTTCGGACAGTCCAAACACCACAGCACTGTCTTTTAATTCTACAAATTTCCTAAGAAATTGCACTAATAAATCATTCTCAGTACCATTACAGATGTGAAAATTCTTTAAAATCAAGGCAATTGGATTGGGTAACGTAGCAAATCTAACATTGATATCTGCCATGACATTTCCAGGGTCGCATACTTGAGAAGAATCTCCTAAATTCATATTATGCTTCATCAAATTATGCTCAACAACATCAGTTACATTAATTAGACTTTCACTTGTTTGTACAGACTTCACACAACGAGAAATTCCAGAAGTTAGATTAATTGAGGCATTCGCACTATTTTCTCTCGATAAGGACCTAGATGACAATCTGAATTCATTATTTAAATTAACCTGGTCAATAATATTAGGCCTAGCTGAGCATGACATATTTCTCGAAGGCTGACTAGACGACCCATTCCGGTGCTGCATAACAGCAGGATTATAAATTCGTAAATCATTAATAGACAACACAGATTCTACATCTTCAACCAAATTATTATCAACATTCACCTCACACCGATTACCATTCTCAGAACCTCCACTGATTGACGACGCCACAGATTCACATTTATAATCACCAGTTACACCAGAAAACATACGTTCGTAAATAATAGCCAACCTATCACGCAAACTTGACAATTCATTTGCAAATGAAATACCGTCCTCAACTTTTGACCAGACATTAATTAAATCAGCCAATCTCAATATCCAATGCAGAGCTCGCCACCTTAATTTATTTCTTTGATATTCAGACGAATCGATAATACCCTCCAACGAAGCACAATCACTTAACAAGTTTGAAACAGATGTAATGACACCAGACTTACCCAATTCCCAATATTCGCTGTTAATAGGCGGGATAATTACAGGAGCATCACGTAACGACCTCAAGACAGCCAAATCAGTTACTCTATTTCCCTGTGGAATCCTTCCACGAATCAAGATCTCGAACCCCAATTCATCTTTCCTCAGATAATATATGTTTGGGAGAACTCGTTTTTCCATTACCAGGTGGATTTGTATACATGAAACATAAAACACACAAAATTAGTAACATTTACAGAATATAACACTGATTATAATTTATTTTTGGTATATCACTTCTAGTTCCTAACTCCGAACAACTCTCAAAATAGACATTAATGTGTTAAACACGTAAAACCACGCTCTCGATACAAGTGACACACCCCCTTACTACAGGTTATTATTAGGTGAAGGTAAGTGAAGCGACTGGACCATTTTCAACCATAACCCGAGGTGTCTATCTTGAGAGCTGTCTACAGAATCCCAAACCCAGAAATGACACACACGATTCATATTTTAAAACAACACTTCTATTCATAAACCAAATATTACAATACAAATACAATAAACAAATACATGCAGTTCAAAATAAAATAAAAAGGTGTGGTACCTGACGTAGGATGAAACTTACTTTGTATTGGCTCCCAAAATATTTCTCTTAGGACCGAATATCCTTTCACTCTAAATAATTAACAGCTGACTCGATAACATCAAGAAATAGGCCTGAGCAACAAATTTCGTATATGCATAATTGTATAACTTTCAGGTAAGTCGGAAAACAATCTTCAATAATATTTTAATACCGTCAATTAATAGGTAATGCCATAAGACACTAAATATATTAAATCATGGATAATTCCTTTTAACCTGAACAAACTCGGAACAAGATCTCAATACGTCAATCCCTTTTAAACATGGTGCCACCATTCTCTTTTGTCATCTAACAGCTGACAATCATAACAAGGTTATCCAGAACACAACAACCGATAACTAAAACAGAAGACGAACGCAATGCCAGCAAATACGAACTCCCACTCTAATAAAATAAAAGCTTTAAATAATTTACCAGGACCTCAATTAGGCAAGATACACATGCACCCCAGAAATATATAATAATCCACTTACTTCTCTCTGGAACATAATACCTTTTACCAAATCTTCATAACTCCAATAAACCACATTTGGCCTCTTACAGACATCTACGACATATATGTTTGCTTTCTTTAAAGTTGCCACAACAACTATATATAAACATATAAAAGAAGCAACACATAATCTTTTCACGTCGACAAGACCACAAAGGTATACGTTACAAACCGAAGCACAGACCGTCTTACAACTCCAGGTGTACATGAGAATCTACCTCATCTTTCTGCCACATTTTACATAAAAATATTAATTAATTTGAAGAGAAACTATTCCATGTCGATTCATATTTGGTTAGAGCAAGATACGCCGAACTTTACAAAGCAAGACATCCGAATGAGTAGCTGAAAGCTACTCAATATTTGTAGACTACATGATGTTACGTCTTGTACAGATCATGTCCCAACACTCCGTTATTGCATCGCGCAATTACTAACAGTCGATACTAAGGGAACCATCTTCTTTGGCAAGTAAGAACACTCACCACATGCGGACAAGCTTACCGTTTTCACCACTAGGCGGACACAACTTAGTAGTAGCCTTCCCAAGGCGCTGCTGCACCCTAGCGTAGATAAAGAGCACTACCTCATCTCAACTCCCAAGAATTTGCATACAAACGTCAAAATCATGTGTCTTACAGTCTTGGCAAATAGAATTGGCACAATACACATACAGTACAAATACAGTTCAACTACAGTGCAACTACAGTACAACTACCGTACAGCTACAGAACAACTACAGTACACATACATTTCAACTACAGTAAATCTACAGCACAACTACAGTACAACTTCAGTACAACTACGATACAACTACAGTACAACTACAGTACACATACAGTACAACTACAGTACAAATACAGTACAAATACAGTACATCTACAGTACAACTACAGTACACATACAGTACAACTAGAGTACACATACAGTACAACTACAGTACAACTACTGTACACATACAGTACACCTAAAATACAAATACAGTACAACTACAGTACAACTACAGTACAACTACAGTACACATACAGTACAACTAAATTAAAAATACACTACACATACAGTAAAACTACAGTGCACATACAGTACAACTACAGTACACATACAGTACAACTACAATACAACTACAGTACAACTACAGTACAAATACAGTACAAATACAGTGCAACTACAGTACAAATACAGTACACATATATTACAACTACAGTACACATACAGTACAACTACAGTACAAATACAGTACACATACAGTACAACTACAGTACACATACAGTACAATTACAGTACACGTACAGTACAACAACAGTTCAAACACAGTACAAATACTATACTCATACAATACAACTACTGTACAACTACAGTACAATTTCAGTACAAATACAGTACAACTGCAGTACAAATACAGTACAAATATTGTACACATACAGTGCAACTACAGTACACATACAGTACAACTACAGTAAACATACAGTACAACTACAGTACAACTACAGTACAACTACAGTACACATACAGTACAAATACAGAACAATTTCAGTTCACATACTGTACAACTACTGTACACATACAGTACAAATACAGTACAACTACAGTACTACTACAGTACACATACAGTACAACTACAGTACACATACAGTACAAATACAGTACAACTACATTGCAACTACAGTACAACTACAGTACAACTGCAATACACATACAGTTCAACTACAGTAAATCTACAGCACAACTACAGTACAACTTCAGTACAACTACAATACAACTACAGTACAACTACAGTACACATACAGTACGACTACAGTACAAGTACAGTACAACTACAGTACACATACAGTACAGCTACAGTACAAATACAGTACAAATACAGTACACTTACAGTACAACTACAGTACAACTACAGTACAACTACTGTACACATACAGTACACCTAAAGTACAAATACAGTTCAACTACAGTACAACTACAGTACAACTACAGTACACAATCAGTACAACTACAGTACAAATACAGTATAACTACAGTACACATACAGTACAACTACAGTACACATACAGTACAACTACAGTACAACTACAGTACTACTACAGAACAACAACAGTACAACTACAGTACACATACAGTACATCTACAGTACAACTACTGTACAATTACAGTACAACTACAGTACACATACAGTACAACTACAGTACAAATACAGTACAATTACAGTACAACTACAGTACAACTGCAGTATAAATACTGTACACATACAGTTCAACTACAGTACACATACCGTATAATTACAGTACACATACAGTACAACTACAGTACACATACAGTACAAATACAACACAAGTACAGTACAACTACAGTACATCTTCATTACACATACAGTACAACTACTGGGGCCGATAACCTAGATGTTAGGCCCCTTAAAACAACAATTATCATCATCATCATCAGTACAACTACAGTACACATACAGTACAACTACCGTACAAATACAGTACAAATACAGTACATATACAGTACAACTACAGTACACATACAGTACAACTAGAGTACACATACAGTACAACTACAGTACAAATACTGTACACATACAGTACACCTAAAATACAAATACAGTACAACTACAGTACAACTACAGTACAACTACAGTACAGATACAGTACAACTAAATTAAAAATACAGTACACATACAGTAAAACTACAGTGCACATACAGTACAACTACAGTACACATACAGTACAACTACAATACAACTACAGTACAACTACAGTACAAATACAGTACAAATACAGTGCAACTACAGTACAAATACAGTACACATATATTACAACTACAGTACACATACAGTACAACTACAGTACAAATACAGTACACATACAGTACAACTACAGTACACATACAGTACAACTACAGTACACGTACAGTACAACAACAGTACAAACACAGTACAAATACTATACTCATACAATACAACTACTGTACAACTACAGTACAATTTCAGTACAAATACAGTACAACTGCAGTACAAATACAGTACAAATATTGTACAGATACAGTGCAACTACAGTACACATACAGTACAACTACAGTACACATACAGTACAACTACAGTACAACTACAGTACACATACAGTACAAATACAGAACAATTTCAGTTCACATACAGTACAACTACTGTACACATACAGTACAAATACAGTACAACTACAGTACTACTACAGTACACATACAGTACAACTACAGTACACATACAGTACAAATACAGTACAACTACATTGCAACTACAGTACAACTACAGTACAACTGCAATACACATACAGTTCAACTACAGTAAATCTACAGCACAACTACAGCACAACTTCAGTACAACTACAATACAACTACAGTACAACTACAGTACACATACAGTACAACTACAGTACAAGTACAGTACAACTACAGTACACATACAGTACAACTACAGTACAAATACAGTACAAATACAGTACAAATACAGTACAACTACAGTACAATTACAGTACAACTACAGTACAACTACAGTACAACTACAGTACAACTACAGTACAAATACAGTACACATACAGTACAACTACAGTACACATACAGTAGAACTACTGTACAAATACTGTACACATTCAGTACCACTACTGTACAACTACAGTACAATTATAGTACAAATACAGTACAAATACAGTACAAATACTGTACACATACAGTGCAACTACAGTACACATACAGTACAACTACAGTACACAAATATTACATATACAGAAAAAATACAGTAAAAATTATGTACACATGCAGTACAACTACAGTACAACTACAGTACACATACAATACAAATACAGTACAACTACAGTGCAACTACAGTACACATAGAGTACATCTACATTACACATACAGTACAACTAGAATACAACTACAGTACAACTAGAGTACGCATACCGTACAAATACAGTACAACTACAGTAAGACTACATTACACATACAGTACAAGTACAGTACAAATACAGTACAACTACAGTACAAATACAGTACAAATACAGTACATCTGCAGCACCACTACAGTACACATACAGTACAAATACAGTACCCTTAGAGTACAACTACAGTAAAACTACAGTACAACTATTGTACACATACAGTACACCTAAAGTACAAATACAGTTCAACTTCAGTACAACTACAGTACAACTACAGTACACAATCAGTACAAATACAGTATAACTACAGTACACATACAGTACAACTACAGTACACATACAGTACAACTACAGTACAACTACAGTACTACTACAGAACAACAACAGTACAACTACAGTACACATACAGTACATCTACAATACAACTACTGTACAATTACAGTACAACTACAGTACACATACAGTACAACTAAAGTACCAATACAGTACATTTACAGTACAACTACAGTACAACTGCAGTATAAATACTGTACACATACAGTTCAACTACAGTACACGTACCGTATAATTACAGTACACATACAGTACAACTACAGTACACATACAGTACAAATAACACACAAGTACAGTACAACTACAGTACATCTGCATTACACATACAGTACACCTACAGTACACATACAGTCCAACTACAGTGCAAATACAGTACAAATACAGTACATCTACAGTACAACTACAGTACACATACAGTACAACTAGAGTAAACATACAGTACAACTACAGTACAAATACTGTACACATACAGTACACCTAAAATACAAATACAGTACAACTACAGTACAACTTCAGTACAACTACAGTACACATACAGTACAACTAAATTAAAAATACAGTACACATACAGTAAAACTACAGTGCACTTACAGTACAACTACAGTACACATACAGTACAACTACAGTACAACTACAGTACAACTACAGTACAAATACAGTACAAATACAGTACAACTACAGTACAAATACAGTACACATACATTACAACTACAGTACACATACAGTACAACTACAGTACAAATACAGTACACATACAGTACAACTACAGTACACTTATAGTACAACTAGAGTACACATACAGTACAACAACAGTACAAACACAGTACAAATACTAAACACATACAATACAACTACTGTACAACTACAGTACAATTTCAGTACAAATACAGTACAATTACAGTACAAATACAGTACAAATGTTGTACACATACAGTGCAACTACAGTACACATACAGTACAACTACAGTACACATACACTACAACTACAGTACAACTACAGTACAACTACAGTACAACTACAGTACACATACAGTACAAATACAGAACAATTTCAGTTCACATACAGTACAACTACTGTACACATACAGTACAAATACAGTACAACTACAGTACTACTACAGTACACATACAGTAAAACTACAGTACACATACAGTACAAATACAGTACAGCTACAGTACAACTACAGTACATATACAGTACAAATACTGTACAAATACAGTACAACTACAGTACACATACAGTACAACTACAGTACAAATACAGTACAACTACAGTACAACTACAGTACAACTACACTACACATACAGTACACAAACAAGACCATTACAAAACACCTACGGTACAACTACAGTACAACTACAGTACAACTACATACACTTACAGTACAACTACAGTACACATACAGTACAACTACAGTACAACTACAGTACAACTACAGAACAACTTCAGTACAACTACAGTACACATACAGTACATCTACAGTACAAATACAGTGCAATTACAGTACAACTACAGTACACATACAGTACAACTACAGTACAAATACAGTACAATTACAGTACAACTACAGTACAACTACAGTACAAATACAGTACAAATACTGTAAACATACAGTACAACTACAGTACACATACCGTACAATTACAGTACACATACAGTACAACTACAGTACACATACACTACAACTGCAGTACAACTACAGTACAACTACAGTACACATACAGTACAAATACAGTACTACTACAGTACGACTACAGTACACATACAGTACATCTACAGTAAAAATACAGTACAACTACAGTACAACTACAAAACAACTACAGTACACAGACAGGCCAACTACAGTAAAACTACAGTAAGACTACAGTACACATACAGTACAACTACAGTACAAATACAGTACACATACAGTATAACTACAGTACACACACAGTACAACTACAGTACACATACAGTACACATACAATACAACTACATTACAACTACAGTACAACTACAGTACAACTACAGTACAAATGCAGAACAAATACTGTAAACATACAGTACCACTACTGTACAACTACAGTACAATTATAGTACAACTAAAGTACAAATACAGTACACATACAGTACAACCACAGTACACATACAGTACAACTACAGAACAAACACAGTACAAATACTATGCACATACAGTACAACTACTGTACAACTACAGTACAATTACAGTACAACTACAGTACAACTACAGTACAAATACAGTACAAATATTGTACACATACAGTGCAACTACAGTACACATACAGTACAACTACTGTACACATACAGTACAACTACAGTACTCATATCGTACAATTACAGTACACATACAGTAAAACTACAGTACACATACAGTACAACTGCAGTACAGTTACAGTACAACTACAGTACACATACAGTACAACTACAGTACTCATACAGTACAACTACAGTACAAATACAATACAAATACAGTACATCTACAGTACAACTACAGTACACATACAGTACAACTACAGTACAAGTACTGTACACATACAGTACACCTAAATTACAAATACAGTACAACTACAGTACAACTACAGTACAACTACAGTACACAATCAGTACAACTACAGTACAAATACAGTAAGCATACAGTATAACTACTGTACACATACAGAACAACTACAGTACACATACAGTACAACTACAGTACAACTACAGTACAACTACTGTACAAATACAGTACAACTACAGTACAAATACAGTACACATACATTACAACTAGAGTACACATACAGTACAAATACAGTTCAAATACAATACACATACAGTACAACTACAGTACACATACAGTACAACTACAGTATTATTACAGTACAACTACAGTACACATACAGTACAACTACAGTACACAAACATTACATATACAGTAAACATACAGAACACATACAGAAAAAATACAGTAAAAATAATGTACACATGCAGTACAACTACAGTACAACTATAATACACATACATTACAAATACAGTTCAACTACAGTGCAACTACAGTACAACTACCGTACAGCTACAGAACAACTACAGTACACATACATTTCAACTACAGTAAATCTACAGCACAACTACAGTACAACTTCAGTACAACTACGATACAACTACAGTACACATACAGTACAACTACAGTACACATACAGTACAACTACAGTACAAATACAGTACAAATACAGTACATCTACAGTACAACTACAGTACACATACAGTACAACTACAGTACAACTACTGTACACATACAGTACACCTAAAATACAAATACAGTACAACTACAGTACAACTACATTACAACTACAGTACACATACAGTACAACTAAATTAAAAATACAGTACACATACAGTAAAACTACAGTGCACATACAGTACAACTACAGTACACATACAGTACAACTACAATACAACTACAGTACAACTACAGTACTAATACAGTACAAATACAGTGCAACTACAGTACAAATACAGTACACATACATTAGAACTACAGTACACATACAGTACAACTACAGTACAAATACAGTACACATACAGTACAACTACAGTACACATACAGTACAATTACAGTACACGTACAGTACAACAACAGTTCAAACACAGTACAAATACTATACTCATACAATACAACTACTGTACAACTACAGTACAATTTCAGTACAAATACAGTACAACTGCAGTACAAATACAGTACAAATATTGTACACATAGAGTGCAACTACAGTACACATACAGTACAACTACAGTTAACATACAGTACAACTACAGTACAACTACAGTACAACTACAGTACACATACAGTACAAATACAGAACAATTTCAGTTCACAAACTGTACAACTACTGTACACATACAGTACAAATACAGTACAACTACGGTACTACTACAGTACAACTACAGTACACATACAGTACAAATACAGTACAACTACATTGCAACTACAGTACAACTACAGTACAACTGCAATACACATACAGTTCAACTACAGTAAATCTACAGCACAACTACAGTACAACTTCAGTACAACTACAATACAACTTTAGTACAACTACAGTACACATACAGTACGACTACAGTACAAGTACAGTACAACTACAGTACACATACAGTACAACTACAGTACAAATACAGTACAAATACAGTACACTTACAGTACAACTACAGTACAACTACTGTACACATACAGTACACCTAAAGTACAAATACAGTTCAACTACAGTACAACTACAATACAACTACAGTACACAATCAGTACAACTACAGTACAAATACAGTATAACTACAGTACACATACAGTACAACTACAGTACACATACAGTACAACTACAGTACAACTACAGTACTACTACAGAACAACAACAGTACAACTACAGTACACATACAGTACATCTACAGTACAACTACTGTACAATTACAGTACAACTACAGTACACATACAGTACAACTACAGTACAAATACAGTACAATTACAGTACAACTACAGTACAACTGCAGTATAAATACTGTACACATACAGTTCAACTACAGTACACATACCGTATAATTACAGTACACATACAGTACAACTACAGTACACATACAGTACATCTACAGTACAACTACTGTACAATTACAGTACAACTACAGTACACATACAGTACAACTACAGTACAAATACAACACAAGTACAGTACAACTACAGTACATCTTCATTACACATACAGTACAACTACAGTACACATACAGTACAACTACCGTACAAATACATTACAAATACAGTACATATACAGTACAACTACAGTACACATACAGTACAACTAGAGTACACATACAGTACAACTACAGTACAACTACTGTACACATGCAGTACACCTAAAATACAAATACAGTACAACTACAGTACAACTACAGTACAACTACAGTACAGATACAGTACAACTAAATTAAAAAATACAGTACACATACAGTAAAACTACAGTGCACATACAGTACAACTACAGTACACATACAGTACAACTACAATACAACTACAGTACAACTACAGTACAAATACAGTACAAATACAGTGCAACTACAGTAAAAATACAGTACACATATATTACAACTACAGTACACATACAGTACAACTACAGTACAAATACAGTACACATACAGTACAACTACAGTACACATACAGTACAACTACAGTACACGTACAGTACAACAACAGTACAAACACAGTACAAATACTATACTCATACAATACAACTACTGTACAACTACAGTACAATTTCAGTACAAATACAGTACAACTGCAGTACAAATACAGTACAAATATTGTACACATACAGTGCAACTACAGTACACATACAGTACAACTACAGTACACATACAGTACAACTACAGTACAACTACAGTACACATACAGTACAAATACAGAACAATTTCAGTTCACATACAGTACAACTACTGTACACATACAGTACAAATACAGTACAACTACAGTACTACTACAGTACACATACAGTACAACTACAGTACACATACAGTACAACTACAGTACAACTTCAGTACAACTACAATACAACTACAGTGCAACTACAGTACACATACAGTACAACTACAGTACAAGTACAGTACAACTACAGTACACAACCAGTACAACTACAGTACAAATACAGTACAAATACAGTACAAATACAGTACAACTACAGTACAACTACAGTACAATTACAGTACAACTACAGTACAACTACAGTACAACTACAGTACAAATACAGTACACATAGAGTTCAACTACAGTACACATACAGTAGAACTACTGTACAAATACTGTACACATTCAGTACCACTACTGTACAACTACAGTACAATTATAGTACAAATACAGTACAAATACAGTACAAATACTGTACACATACAGTGCAACTACAGTAAACATACAGTACAACTACAGTACACAAATATTACATATACAGAAAAAATACAGTAAAAATAATGTACACATGCAGTACAACTACAGTACAACTACAGTACACATACAGTACAAATACAGTACAACTACAGTGCAACTACAGTACACATAGAGTACATCTACATTACACATACAGTACAACTAGAATACAACTACAGTACAACTAGAGTACGCATACCGTACAAATACAGTACAACTACAGTAAGACTACATTACACATACAGTACAAGTACAGTACAAATACAGTACAACTACAGTACAAATACAGTACATCTGCAGCACCACTACAGTACACATACAGTACAAATACAGTACACTTACAGTACAACTACAGTAAAACTACAGTACAACTATTGTACACATACAGTACACCTAAAGTACAAATACAGTTCAACTTCAGTACAACTACAGTACAAGTACAGTACAAATACAGTACACATACAGTACAACTACAGTACACATACAGTACAACTACAGTATTATTACAGTACAACTACAGTACACATACAGTACAACTACAGTACACAAACATTACATATACAGTAAACATACAGAACACATACAGAAAAAATACAGTAAAAATAATGTACACATGCAGTACAACTACAGTACAACTATAATACACATACAGTACAAATACAGTTCAACTACAGTGCAACTACAGTACAACTACCGTACAGCTACAGAACAACTACAGTACACATACATTTCAACTACAGTAAATCTACAGCACAACTACAGTACAACTTCAGTACAACTACGATACAACTACAGTACAACTACAGTACACATACAGTACAACTACAGTACAAATACAGTACAAATACAGTACATCTACAGTACAACTACAGTACACATACAGTACAACTAGAGTACACATACAGTACAACTACAGTACAACTACTGTACACATACAGTACACCTAAAATACAAATACAGTACAACTACAGTACAACTACAGTACAACTACAGTACACATACAGTACAACTAAATTAAAAATACACTACACATACAGTAAAACTACAGTGCACATACAGTACAACTACAGTACACATACAGTACAACTACAATACAACTACAGTACAACTACAGTACAAATACAGTACAAATACAGTGCAACTACAGTACAAATACAGTACACATATATTACAACTACAGTACACATACAGTACAACTACAGTACAAATACAGTACACATACAGTACAACTACAGTACACATACAGTACAATTACAGTACACGTACAGTACAACAACAGTTCAAACACAGTACAAATACTATACTCATACAATACAACTACTGTACAACTACAGTACAATTTCAGTACAAATACAGTACAACTGCAGTACAAATACAGTACAAATATTGTACACATACAGTGCAACTACAGTACACATACAGTACAACTACAGTAAACATACAGTACAACTACAGTACAACTACAGTACAACTACAGTACACATACAGTACAAATACAGAACAATTTCAGTTCACATACTGTACAACTACTGTACACATACAGTACAAATACAGTACAACTACAGTACTACTACAGTACACATACAGTACAACTACAGTACACATACAGTACAAATACAGTACAACTACATTGCAACTACAGTACAACTACAGTACAACTGCAATACACATACAGTTCAACTACAGTAAATCTACAGCACAACTACAGTACAACTTCAGTACAACTACAATACAACTACAGTACAACTACAGTACACATACAGTACGACTACAGTACAAGTACAGTACAACTACAGTACACATACAGTACAGCTACAGTACAAATACAGTACAAATACAGTACACTTACAGTACAACTACAGTACAACTACAGTACAACTACTGTACACATACAGTACACCTAAAGTACAAATACAGTTCAACTACAGTACAACTACAGTACACAATCAGTACAACTACAGTACAAATACAGTATAACTACAGTACACATACAGTACAACTACAGTACACATACAGTACAACTACAGTACAACTACAGTACTACTACAGAACAACAACAGTACAACTACAGTACACATACAGTACATCTACAGTACAACTACTGTACAATTACAGTACAACTACAGTACACATACAGTACAACTACAGTACAAATACAGTACAATTACAGTACAACTACAGTACAACTGCAGTATAAATACTGTACACATACAGTTCAACTACAGTAGACATACCGTATAATTACAGTACACATACAGTACAACTACAGTACACATACAGTACAAATACAACACAAGTACAGTACAACTACAGTACATCTTCATTACACATACAGTACAACTACTGGGGCCGATAACCTAGATGTTAGGCCCCTTAAAACAACAATTATCATCATCATCATCAGTACAACTACAGTACACATACAGTACAACTACCGTACAAATACAGTACAAATACAGTACATATACAGTACAACTACAGTACACATACAGTACAACTAGAGTACACATACAGTACAACTACAGTACAAATACTGTACACATACAGTACACCTAAAATACAAATACAGTACAACTACAGTACAACTACAGTACAACTACAGTACAGATACAGTACAACTAAATTAAAAATACAGTACACATACAGTAAAACTACAGTGCACATACAGTACAACTACAGTACACATACAGTACAACTACAATACAACTACAGTACAACTACAGTACAAATACAGTACAAATACAGTGCAACTACAGTACAAATACAGTACACATATATTACAACTACAGTACACATACAGTACAACTACAGTACAAATACAGTACACATACAGTACAACTACAGTACACATACAGTACAACTACAGTACACGTACAGTACAACAACAGTACAAACACAGTACAAATACTATACTCATACAATACAACTACTGTACAACTACAGTACAATTTCAGTACAAATACAGTACAACTGCAGTACAAATACAGTACAAATATTGTACAGATACAGTGCAACTACAGTACACATACAGTACAACTACAGTACACATACAGTACAACTACAGTACAACTACAGTACACATACAGTACAAATACAGAACAATTTCAGTTCACATACAGTACAACTACTGTACACATACAGTACAAATACAGTACAACTACAGTACTACTACAGTACACATACAGTACAACTACAGTACACATACAGTACAAATACAGTACAACTACATTGCAACTACAGTACAACTACAGTACAACTGCAATACACATACAGTTCAACTACAGTAAATCTACAGCACAACTACAGTACAACTTCAGTACAACTACAATACAACTACAGTACAACTACAGTACACATACAGTACAACTACAGTACAAGTACAGTACAACTACAGTACACATACAGTACAACTACAGTACAAATACAGTACAAATACAGTACAAATACAGTACAACTACAGTACAATTACAGTACAACTACAGTACAACTACAGTACAACTACAGTACAACTACAGTACAAATACAGTACACATACAGTACAACTACAGTACACATACAGTAGAACTACTGTACAAATACTGTACACATTCAGTACCACTACTGTACAACTACAGTACAATTATAGTACAAATACAGTACAAATACAGTACAAATACTGTACACATACAGTGCAACTACAGTACACATACAGTACAACTACAGTACACAAATATTACATATACAGAAAAAATACAGTAAAAATTATGTACACATGCAGTACAACTACAGTACAACTACAGTACACATACAATACAAATACAGTACAACTACAGTGCAACTACAGTACACATAGAGTACATCTACATTACACATACAGTACAACTAGAATACAACTACAGTACAACTAGAGTACGCATACCGTACAAATACAGTACAACTACAGTAAGACTACATTACACATACAGTACAAGTACAGTACAAATACAGTACAACTACAGTACAAATACAGTACAAATACAGTACATCTGCAGCACCACTACAGTACACATACAGTACAAATACAGTACCCTTAGAGTACAACTACAGTAAAACTACAGTACAACTATTGTACACATACAGTACACCTAAAGTACAAATACAGTTCAACTTCAGTACAACTACAGTACAACTACAGTACACAATCAGTACAAATACAGTATAACTACAGTACACATACAGTACAACTACAGTACACATACAGTACAACTACAGTACAACTACAGTACTACTACAGAACAACAACAGTACAACTACAGTACACATACAGTACATCTACAATACAACTACTGTACAATTACAGTACAACTACAGTACACATACAGTACAACTAAAGTACCAATACAGTACATTTACAGTACAACTACAGTACAACTGCAGTATAAATACTGTACACATACAGTTCAACTACAGTACACGTACCGTATAATTACAGTACACATACAGTACAACTACAGTACACATACAGTACAAATAACACACAAGTACAGTACAACTACAGTACATCTGCATTACACATACAGTACACCTACAGTACACATACAGTCCAACTACAGTGCAAATACAGTACAAATACAGTACATCTACAGTACAACTACAGTACACATACAGTACAACTAGAGTAAACATACAGTACAACTACAGTACAAATACTGTACACATACAGTACACCTAAAATACAAATACAGTACAACTACAGTACAACTTCAGTACAACTACAGTACACATACAGTACAACTAAATTAAAAATACAGTACACATACAGTAAAACTACAGTGCACTTACAGTACAACTACAGTACACATACAGTACAACTACAGTACAACTACAGTACAACTACAGTACAAATACAGTACAAATACAGTACAACTACAGTACAAATACAGTACACATACATTACAACTACAGTACACATACAGTACAACTACAGTACAAATACAGTACACATACAGTACAACTACAGTACACTTATAGTACAACTAGAGTACACATACAGTACAACAACAGTACAAACACAGTACAAATACTAAACACATACAATACAACTACTGTACAACTACAGTACAATTTCAGTACAAATACAGTACAATTACAGTACAAATACAGTACAAATGTTGTACACATACAGTGCAACTACAGTACACATACAGTACAACTACAGTACACATACACTACAACTACAGTACAACTACAGTACAACTACAGTACAACTACAGTACACATACAGTACAAATACAGAACAATTTCAGTTCACATACAGTACAACTACTGTACACATACAGTACAAATACAGTACAACTACAGTACTACTACAGTACACATACAGTAAAACTACAGTACACATACAGTACAAATACAGTACAGCTACAGTACAACTACAGTACATATACAGTACAAATACTGTACAAATACAGTACAACTACAGTACACATACAGTACAACTACAGTACAAATACAGTACAACTACAGTACAACTACAGTACAACTACACTACACATACAGTACACAAACAAGACCATTACAAAACACCTACGGTACAACTACAGTACAACTACAGTACAACTACATACACTTACAGTACAACTACAGTACACATACAGTACAACTACAGTACAACTACAGTACAACTACAGAACAACTTCAGTACAACTACAGTACACATACAGTACATCTACAGTACAAATACAGTGCAATTACAGTACAACTACAGTACACATACAGTACAACTACAGTACAAATACAGTACAATTACAGTACAACTACAGTACAACTACAGTACAAATACAGTACAAATACTGTAAACATACAGTACAACTACAGTACACATACCGTACAATTACAGTACACATACAGTACAACTACAGTACACATACACTACAACTGCAGTACAACTACAGTACAACTACAGTACACATACAGTACAAATACAGTACTACTACAGTACGACTACAGTACACATACAGTACATCTACAGTAAAAATACAGTACAACTACAGTACAACTACAAAACAACTACAGTACACAGACAGGCCAACTACAGTAAAACTACAGTAAGACTACAGTACACATACAGTACAACTACAGTACAAATACAGTACACATACAGTATAACTACAGTACACACACAGTACAACTACAGTACACATACAGTACACATACAATACAACTACATTACAACTACAGTACAACTACAGTACAACTACAGTACAAATGCAGAACAAATACTGTAAACATACAGTACCACTACTGTACAACTACAGTACAATTATAGTACAACTAAAGTACAAATACAGTACACATACAGTACAACCACAGTACACATACAGTACAACTACAGAACAAACACAGTACAAATACTATGCACATACAGTACAACTACTGTACAACTACAGTACAATTACAGTACAACTACAGTACAACTACAGTACAAATACAGTACAAATATTGTACACATACAGTGCAACTACAGTACACATACAGTACAACTACTGTACACATACAGTACAACTACAGTACTCATATCGTACAATTACAGTACACATACAGTAAAACTACAGTACACATACAGTACAACTGCAGTACAGTTACAGTACAACTACAGTACACATACAGTACAACTACAGTACTCATACAGTACAACTACAGTACAAATACAATACAAATACAGTACATCTACAGTACAACTACAGTACACATACAGTACAACTACAGTACAAGTACTGTACACATACAGTACACCTAAATTACAAATACAGTACAACTACAGTACAACTACAGTACAACTACAGTACACAATCAGTACAACTACAGTACAAATACAGTAAGCATACAGTATAACTACTGTACACATACAGAACAACTACAGTACACATACAGTACAACTACAGTACAACTACAGTACAACTACTGTACAAATACAGTACAACTACAGTACAAATACAGTACACATACATTACAACTAGAGTACACATACAGTACAAATACAGTTCAAATACAATACACATACAGTACAACTACAGTACACATACAGTACAACTACAGTATTATTACAGTACAACTACAGTACACATACAGTACAACTACAGTACACAAACATTACATATACAGTAAACATACAGAACACATACAGAAAAAATACAGTAAAAATAATGTACACATGCAGTACAACTACAGTACAACTATAATACACATACATTACAAATACAGTTCAACTACAGTGCAACTACAGTACAACTACCGTACAGCTACAGAACAACTACAGTACACATACATTTCAACTACAGTAAATCTACAGCACAACTACAGTACAACTTCAGTACAACTACGATACAACTACAGTACACATACAGTACAACTACAGTACACATACAGTACAACTACAGTACAAATACAGTACAAATACAGTACATCTACAGTACAACTACAGTACACATACAGTACAACTAGAGTACACATACAGTACAACTACAGTACAACTACTGTACACATACAGTACACCTAAAATACAAATACAGTACAACTACAGTACAACTACATTACAACTACAGTACACATACAGTACAACTAAATTAAAAATACAGTACACATACAGTAAAACTACAGTGCACATACAGTACAACTACAGTACACATACAGTACAACTACAATACAACTACAGTACAACTACAGTACTAATACAGTACAAATACAGTGCAACTACAGTACAAATACAGTACACATACATTAGAACTACAGTACACATACAGTACAACTACAGTACAAATACAGTACACATACAGTACAACTACAGTACACATACAGTACAATTACAGTACACGTACAGTACAACAACAGTTCAAACACAGTACAAATACTATACTCATACAATACAACTACTGTACAACTACAGTACAATTTCAGTACAAATACAGTACAACTGCAGTACAAATACAGTACAAATATTGTACACATAGAGTGCAACTACAGTACACATACAGTACAACTACAGTTAACATACAGTACAACTACAGTACAACTACAGTACAACTACAGTACACATACAGTACAAATACAGAACAATTTCAGTTCACAAACTGTACAACTACTGTACACATACAGTACAAATACAGTACAACTACGGTACTACTACAGTACAACTACAGTACACATACAGTACAAATACAGTACAACTACATTGCAACTACAGTACAACTACAGTACAACTGCAATACACATACAGTTCAACTACAGTAAATCTACAGCACAACTACAGTACAACTTCAGTACAACTACAATACAACTTTAGTACAACTACAGTACACATACAGTACGACTACAGTACAAGTACAGTACAACTACAGTACACATACAGTACAACTACAGTACAAATACAGTACAAATACAGTACACTTACAGTACAACTACAGTACAACTACTGTACACATACAGTACACCTAAAGTACAAATACAGTTCAACTACAGTACAACTACAATACAACTACAGTACACAATCAGTACAACTACAGTACAAATACAGTATAACTACAGTACACATACAGTACAACTACAGTACACATACAGTACAACTACAGTACAACTACAGTACTACTACAGAACAACAACAGTACAACTACAGTACACATACAGTACATCTACAGTACAACTACTGTACAATTACAGTACAACTACAGTACACATACAGTACAACTACAGTACAAATACAGTACAATTACAGTACAACTACAGTACAACTGCAGTATAAATACTGTACACATACAGTTCAACTACAGTACACATACCGTATAATTACAGTACACATACAGTACAACTACAGTACACATACAGTACAAATACAACACAAGTACAGTACAACTACAGTACATCTTCATTACACATACAGTACAACTACAGTACACATACAGTACAACTACCGTACAAATACATTACAAATACAGTACATATACAGTACAACTACAGTACACATACAGTACAACTAGAGTACACATACAGTACAACTACAGTACAACTACTGTACACATGCAGTACACCTAAAATACAAATACAGTACAACTACAGTACAACTACAGTACAACTACAGTACAGATACAGTACAACTAAATTAAAAATACAGTACACATACAGTAAAACTACAGTGCACATACAGTACAACTACAGTACACATACAGTACAACTACAATACAACTACAGTACAACTACAGTACAAATACAGTACAAATACAGTGCAACTACAGTAAAAATACAGTACACATATATTACAACTACAGTACACATACAGTACAACTACAGTACAAATACAGTACACATACAGTACAACTACAGTACACATACAGTACAACTACAGTACACGTACAGTACAACAACAGTACAAACACAGTACAAATACTATACTCATACAATACAACTACTGTACAACTACAGTACAATTTCAGTACAAATACAGTACAACTGCAGTACAAATACAGTACAAATATTGTACACATACAGTGCAACTACAGTACACATACAGTACAACTACAGTACACATACAGTACAACTACAGTACAACTACAGTACACATACAGTACAAATGCAGAACAATTTCAGTTCACATACAGTACAACTACTGTACACATACAGTACAAATACAGTACAACTACAGTACTACTACAGTACACATACAGTACAACTACAGTACACATACAGTACAACTACAGTACAACTTCAGTACAACTACAATACAACTACAGTGCAACTACAGTACACATACAGTACAACTACAGTACAAGTACAGTACAACTACAGTACACAACCAGTACAACTACAGTACAAATACAGTACAAATACAGTACAAATACAGTACAACTACAGTACAACTACAGTACAATTACAGTACAACTACAGTACAACTACAGTACAACTACAGTACAAATACAGTACACATAGAGTTCAACTACAGTACACATACAGTAGAACTACTGTACAAATACTGTACACATTCAGTACCACTACTGTACAACTACAGTACAATTATAGTACAAATACAGTACAAATACAGTACAAATACTGTACACATACAGTGCAACTACAGTAAACATACAGTACAACTACAGTACACAAATATTACATATACAGAAAAAATACAGTAAAAATAATGTACACATGCAGTACAACTACAGTACAACTACAGTACACATACAGTACAAATACAGTACAACTACAGTGCAACTACAGTACACATAGAGTACATCTACATTACACATACAGTACAACTAGAATACAACTACAGTACAACTAGAGTACGCATACCGTACAAATACAGTACAACTACAGTAAGACTACATTACACATACAGTACAAGTACAGTACAAATACAGTACAACTACAGTACAAATACAGTACATCTGAAGCACCACTACAGTACACATACAGTACAAATACAGTACACTTACAGTACAACTACAGTAAAACTACAGTACAACTATTGTACACATACAGTACACCTAAAGTACAAATACAGTTCAACTTCAGTACAACTACAGTACAACTACAGTACACAATCAGTACAACTACAGTACAAATACAGTATAACTACAGTACACATACAGTACAACTACAGTACACATTCAGTACAACTACAGTACAACTACAGTACTACTACAGAACAACAACAGTACAACTACAGTACACATACAGTACATCTACAATACAACTACTGTACAATTACAGTACAACTACAGTACACATACAGTACAACAACAGTACCAATACAGTACAATTACAGTACAACTACAGTACAACTGCAGTATAAATACTGTACACATACAGTTCAACTACAGTACACGTACCGTATAATTACAGTACACATACAGTACAACTACAGTACACATACAGTACAAATAAAACACAAGTACAGTACAACTACAGTACATCTTCATTACACATACAGTACACCTACAGTACACATACAGTCCAACTACAGTACAAATACATTACAAATACAGTACATCTTCAGTTCAACTACAGTACACATACAGTACAACTAGAGTAAACATACAGTACAACTACAGTACAAATACTGTACACATACAGTACACCTAAAATACAAATACAGTACAACTACAGTACAACTTCAGTACAACTACAGTACACATACAGTACAACTAAATTAAAAATACAGTACACATACAGTAAAACTACAGTGCACTTACAGTACAACTACAGTACACATACAGTACAACTACAGTACAACTACAGTACAACTACAGTACAACTACAGTACAAATACAGTACAACTACAGTACAAATACAGTACACATACATTACAACTACAGTACACATACAGTACAACTACAGTACAAATACAGTACACATACAGTACAACTACAGTACACTTACAGTACAACTAGAGGACACATACAGTACAACAACAGTACAAACACAGTACAAATACTAAACACATACAATACAACTACTGTACAACTACAGTACAATTTCAGTACAAATACAGTAAAATTACAGTACAAATACAGTACAAATATTGTACACATACAGTGCAACTACAGTACACATACAGTACAACTACAGTACACATACACTACAACTACAGTACAACTACAGTACACATACAGTACAAATACAGAACAATTTCAGTTCACATACAGTACAACTACTGTACACATACAGTACAAATACAGTACAACTACAGTACTACTACAGTACACATACAGTAAAACTACAGTACACATACAGTACAAATACAGTACAGCTACAGTACAACTACAGTACATATACAGTACAAATACAGTACAAATACAGTACAACTACAGTACACATACAGTACAACTACAGTACAAATACAGTACAACTACAGTACAACTACAGTACAACTACACTACACATACAGTACACAAACAGGACCATTACAAAACACCTACGGTACAACTACAGTACAACTACAGTACAACTACATACACTTACAGTACAACTACAGTACACATACAGTACAACTACAGTACAACTACAGTACAACTACAGAACAACTTCAGTACAACTACAGTACACATACAGTACATCTACAGTGCAAATACAGTGCAATTACAGTACAACTACAGTACACATACAGTACAACTACAGTACAAATACAGTACAATTACAGTACAACTACAGTACAACTACAGTACAAATACAGTACAAATACTGTAAACATACAGTACAACTACAGTACACATACCGTACAATTACAGTACACATACAGTACAACTACAGTACACATACACTACAACTGCAGTACAACTACAGTACAACTACAGTACACATACAGTACAAATACAGTACTACTACAGTACGACTACAGTACACATACAGTATATCTACAGTAAAAATACAGTACAACTACAGTACAACTACAAAACAACTACAGTACACAGACAGGCCAACTACAGTACAACTACAGTAAGACTACAGTACACATACAGTACAACTACAGTACAAATACAGTACATATACAGTATAACTACAGTACACATACAGTACAACTGCAGTACACATACAGTACACATAAAATACAAATACAGTACAACTACAGTACAACTACAGTACAAATGCAGAACAAATACTGTGAACATACAGTACCACTACTGTACAACTACAGTACAATTATAGTACAACTAAAGTACAAATACAGTGCACATACAGTACAACTACAGTACACATACAGTACAACTACAGAACAAACACAGTACAAATACTATACACATACAGTACAACTACTGTACAACTACAGTACAATTACAGTACAACTACAGTACAACTACAGTACAAATACAGTACAAATATTGTACACATACAGTGCAACTACAGTACACATACAGTACAACTACTGTACACATACAGTACAACTACAGTACTCATATCGTACAATTACAGTACACATACAGTAAAACTACAGTACACATACAGTACAACTGCAGTACAACTACAGTACAACTACAGTACACATACAGTACAACTACAGTACAAATACAATACACATACAGTACAACTACAGTACACTTACAGTACAACTAGAGTACACATAGAGTACAAAAACAGTACAAACACAGTACAAATACTAAACACATACAATACAACTACTGTACAACTACAGTACAATTTCAGTACAAATACAGTACAATTACAGTACACATACAGTAAAACTACAGTACACATACAGTACAACTGCAGTACAACTACAGTACAACTACAGTACACATACAGTACAATTACAGTACTCATACAGTACAACTACAGTACAAATACAATACACATACAGTACAACTACTGTACACATACAATACAACTACAGTACTCATATCGTACAATTACAGTACACATACAGTAAAACTACAGTACACATACAGTACAACTGCAGTACATCTACAGTACAACTACAGTACACATACAGTACAACTACAGTACAAGTACTGTACACATACAGTACACCTAAATTACAAATACAGTACAACTACAGTACAACTACAGTACAACTACAGTACACAATCAGTACAACTACAGTACAAATACAGTAAACATACAGTATAACTACAGTACACATACAGAACAACTACAGTACACATACAGTACAACTACAGTACAACTACAGTACAACTACTGTACAAATACAGTACAACTACAGTACAAATACAGTACACATACATTACAACTAGAGTACACATACAGTACAAATACAGTTCAAATACAATACACATACAGTACAACTACAGTACACATACAGTACAACTACAGTATTATTACAGTACAACTACAGTACACATACAGTACAACTACAGTACACAAACATTACATATACAGTTAACATACAGAACACATACAGAAAAAATACAGTAAAAATAATGTACACATGCAGTACAACTACAGTACAACTATAATACACATACAGTACAAATTAAGTTCAACTACAGTGCAACTACAGTACAACTACCGTACATCTACAGAACAACGACAGTACACATACATTTCAACTACAGTAAATCTACAGCACAACTACAGTACAACTTCAGTACAACTACGATACAACTACAGTACACATACAGTACAACTACAGTTCAATTACAGTACAAATACAGTACAACTACAATACACGTACAGTACAACTACAGTAAACATACAGTACAAAAACAGAACAATTACAGTACCCATACAGTACAACTAGAGTACACATACAGTACAAATACAGTACAAATACAGTACAACTACAGTACACATACAGTACAAATACAGTACAACTACACTTCAAATAGAGTACACATACAGTACAACTAAAGTACACATACAGTACAAATACGGTACACATACAGTTCAACTGCAGTACACATACAGTACAACTACAGTACAAATACAGTACACATAGAGTACAACTCCAGTACAACTACAGTACAAATACAGTACATCTACAGTACAACTACAGTACACATACAGTACAAGTACAGTACAACTACAGTACGACTACAAAACACATACAGTACAAGTACAGTACAAATACAGTACAACTACAGTACACATACAGTACAAATACAACACAAGTACAGTACAACTACAGTACATCTTCATTACACATACAGTACACCTACAGTACACATACAGTCCAACTTTAGTACAAATACAGTACAAATACAGTACATCTACAGTACAACTACAGTACACATACAGTACAACTAGAGTACACATACAGTACAACTACAGTACAAATACTGTACACATACAGTACACCTAAAATACAAATACAGTACAACTACAGTACAACTACAGTACAACTACAGTACACATACAGTACAACCATATTAAAAACACAGTACACATACAGTAAAACTACAGTGCACTTACAGTACAACTACAGTACACATACAGTACAACTACAGTACCACTACAGTACAACTACAGTACAAATACAGTACAAATACAGTACACATACATTACAACTACAGTACACATACAGTACAACTACAGTACAAATACAGTACACATACAGTACAACTACAGTACACTTACAGTACAACTAGAGTACACATACAGTACAAAAACAGTACAAACACAGTACAAATACTAAACACATACAATACAACTACTGTACAACTACAGTACAATTTCAGTACAAATACAGTACAAATACAGTACAAATATTGTACACATACAATGCAACTACAGTACACATACAGTACAACTACAGTACACATACACTACAACTACAGTACAACTACAGTACAACTACAGTACAACTACAGTACACATACAGTACAAATACAGAACAATTTCAGTTCACATACAGTACAACTACTGTACACATACAGTACAAATACAGTACAACTACAGTACTACTACAGTACACATACAGTAAAACTACAGTACACATACAGTACAAATACAGTACAGCTACAGTACAACTACAGTACATATACAGTACAAATACAGTACAAATACAGTACAACTACATTACAACTACAGTACACATACAGTACAACTACAGTACAAATACAGTACAACTACAGTACAACTACAGTACAACTACACTACACATACAGTACACAAACAGGACCATTACAAAACACCTACGGTACAACTGCAGTACAACTACAGTACAAATACATACACTTACAGTACAACTACAGTACACATACAGTACAACTACAGTACAACTACAGTACAAATACAGAACAACTTCAGTACAACTACAGTACACATACAGTACATCTACAGTACAAATACAGTGCAATTACAGTACAACTACAGTACACATACAGTACAACTGCAGTACAAATACAGTACAATTACAGTACAACTACAGTACAACTACAGTACAAATACAGTACAAATACTGTAAACATACAGTACAACTACAGTACACATACCGTACAATTACAGTACACATACAGTACAACTACAGTACACATACACTACAACTGCAGTACAACTACAGTACAACTAAAGTACACATACAGTACAAATACAGAACTACTACAGTACGACTACAGTACACATACAGTACATCTACAGTAAAAATACAGTACAACTACAAAACAACTACAGTACACAGACAGGCCAACTACAGTACAACTACAGTAAGACTACAGTACACATACAGTACAACTACAGTACAAATACAGTACACATACAGTATAACTACAGGACACATACAGTACAACTACAGTACACATACAGTACACATACAATACAACTACAGTACAACTACAGTACAACTACAGTACAAATGCAGAACAAATACTGTAAACATACAGTACCACTACTGTACAACTACAGTACAATTATAGTACAACTACAGTACAAATACAGTACACATACAGTACAACTACAGTACACATACAGTACAACTACAGAACAAACACAGTACAAATACTATACACATACAGTACAACTACTGTACAACTACAGTACAATTACAGTACAACTACAGTACAACTACAGTACAAATACAGTACAAATATTGTACACATACAGTGCAACTACAGTACAACTACAGTACAACTACAGTACACATACAGTACAACTACAGTACAACTACAGTACAACTACAGTATACTTACAGTACAACTACAGTACACATACAGTACAAATACAGAACAATTACAGTTCACATACAGTACAACTACAGTACAAATACAGTACAACAACAGTACAACTACAGTAAACATACAGTACAACTTCAGTACACATACAGTACAAATACAGTAGAGCTACAGTACAACTACAGTACACGTACAGTACAAATACAGTACAAATACAGTACAACTACAGTAAAACTACAGTACATATACAGTACAACTACAGTACAAATACAATACAACTACAGTACAACTACAGTACAACTACACTACACATACAGTACACAAACAGTACCATTACAAAACACCTACGGAACAACTACAGTACAACTACAGTACAACTACATACACTTACAGTACAACTACAGAAAAACTACAGTACAACTTCAGTACACATACAGTACATCTACAGTACAACTACAGTGCAATTACAGTACAACTACAGTACACATACAGTACAATTACAGTACAACTACAGTACAAATACAGTACAATTACAGTACAACTACAGTACAACTACAGTAAAAATGCAGTACAAATACTGTACACATACAGTACAACTACAGTACTCATATCGTACAATTACAGTACACATACAGTAAAACTACAGTACACATACAGTACAACTGCAGTACAACTACAGTACAACTACAGTACACATACAGTACAACTACAGTACTCATACAGTACAACTCCAGTACAAATACAATACAAATACAGTACATCTACAGTACAACTACAGTACACATACAGTACAACTACAGTACAACTACTGTACACATACAGTACACCTAAATTACAAATACAGTACAACTACAGTACAACTACAGTACAACTACAGTACACAATCAGTACAACTACAGTACAAATACAGTAAACATACAGTATAACTACAGTACACATACAGTACAACTACAGTACACATACAGTACAACTACAGTTCAACTACAGTACAACTACTGTACAAATACAGTACAACTACAGTACAAATACAGTACACATACATTACAACTAGAGTACACATACAGTACAAACACAGTTCAAATACAGTACACATACAGTACAACTACAGTACACATACAGTACAACTACAGTATTATTACAGTACAACTACAGTACACATACAGTACAACTACAGTACACAAACACTACATACAGTAAACCTACAGAACACATACAGAAAAAATACAGTAAAAATAATGTACACATGCAGTACAACTACAGTACAACTATAATACACATACAGTACAAATACAGTTCAACTACAGTGCAACTACAGTACAACTACCGTACAGCTACAGAACAACTACAGTACACATACATTTCAACTACAGTAAATCTACAGCACAACTACAGTACAACTTCAGTACAACTACAATACAACTACAGTACAACTACAGTACACATACAGTACAACTACAGTTCAATTACAGTACAAATACAGTACAACTACAATACACGTACAGTAAAACTACAGTACACATAAAGTACAAAAACAGAACAATTACAGTAGCCATACAGTACAACTAGAGTACACATACAGTACAAATACAGTACAAATACAGAACAACTACAGTACACATACAGTACAAATACAGTACAACTACACTTCAAATAGAGTACACATACAGTACAACTAAAGTACACATACAGACCAAATACGGTACACATACAGTTCAACTGCAGTACACATACAGTACAACTACAGTACAACTCAGTACACATAGAGTAAAACTCCAGTACAACTATAGTACAAATACTGTACATCTACAGTACAACTACAGTACACATACAGTACAAGTACAGTACAAGTACAGTACGACTACAAAACACATACAGTACAAGTACAGTACAAATACAGTACAACTACAGTACACATACAGTACAAATACAACACAAATAGAGTACAACTACAGTACAACTACAGTACACATACAGTACTACTACAGTACACATACAGTACAACTACAGTACAAATACAATACAAATAGAGTAAATCTACAGTTCAACTACAGTACACATACAGTACAACTCCAGTACAACTACTGTACACATACAGTACACCTAAAGTACAAATACAGTACAACTACAGTACAACTACAGTACACAATCAGTACAACTACAGTACAAATACAGTAAACATACAGTACAACTACAGTACAACTACAGTACAACTACTGTACAAATACAGTACAACTACAGTACAAATACAGTACACATTCATTACAACTAGAGTACACATACAGTACAACTACAGTACAAATACGGTTCACATACAGTACAACTACAGAACACATACAGTACAACTACAGTACACATACAGTACAACTACAGTAAAAACACAGTACAAATACTATACACATACAGTACAACTACTGTACAACTACAGAACAATTACAGTGCAACTGCAGTACAACTTCAGTACAAATACAGTACAAATATTTTACACATACAGTGCAACTACAGTACACATACAGTACAACTACAGTACACATACAGTACACCTACAGTACAACTACACTACAACTACAGTACACATACAGTACAAATACAGAACAATTACAGTTCACATACAGTACATCTACAGTACACATACAGTACAAATACAGTACAACTACAGTACAACTACAGTACACATACAGTACAACTACAGTACACATACAGTACAAGTACAGTACAGCTACAATACAACTACAGTACACATACAGTACAAATACAGTACAAATACAGTACAACTACAGTACATATACAGTACAATTACAGTTCAACTACAGTTCACATACAGTACAACTACAGTACAAATACAGTACAATTACAGGACAACTACAGTACAACTACAGTACAACTACACTACACATACAGTACAAAAACAGTACCATTACAAAACACCTACGGTAAGACTACAGTACAACTACAGTACAACTACATACACTTACAGTACAACTACAGTACACATACAGTACAACTACATTACAACTACAGAACAACTACAGTACAACTACAGTACACATACAGTACATCTACAGTACAACTACAGTGCAATTACAGTACAACTACAGTACACATACAGTACAACTACAGTTTAAATACACTACACTTACAGCACGACTACAGTACACATACAGTACAAGTACAGTACACATACAGTACAACTACAGTACAAATACAGTACATCTCCATTACAACTAAAGTACACATACAGTACAACTACTGTACACACACAGTACACCTAAAGTACAAATACAGTACAACTAAAGTACAACTACAGAACAACTACAGTGCACAATCAGTACAAATACAGTACAAATACACTATAACTACAGTACAACTACAGTACAACTACAGTACAACTACAGTACAAATACAGTACACATACATTACATCTAGAGTACACATACAGTACAACTACAGTACAAATACAGTACACATACAGTAAAATTCAGTACACATACAGTACAACTACAGTACACATACAGTACAACTACAGTACACATACAGTACAACTACAGAACAAACACAGTACAAATACTATACACATACAGTACAACTACTGTACAACTACAGTACAATTACAGTACAACTACAGTGCAACTACAGTACAAATACAGTACAAATAGTGTACACATATAGTGCAACTACAGTACACATACAGTACAACTCACAGTACACATACAGTACAACTACAGTACAACTACAATAAAACTACAGTACACATACAGTACACATACAGTACACATACTGTAAAACTAGAGTACAACTACAGTATACTTACAATACAACTACAGTACAAATACAGTATAACTACAGTACACATACAGTACAAATACAGAACAATTTCAGTTCACATACAGTACAACTACTGTACACATACAGTACAAATACAGTACAACTACAGTACTACTACAGTACACATACAGTACAACTACAGTACACATACAGTACAACTACAGTACAACTTCAGTACAAATACAATACAACTACAGTACAACTACAGTACACATACAGTACAACTACAGTACAAGTACAGTACAACTACAGTACACATACAGTACAACTACAGTACAAATACAGTACAAATACAGTACAAATACATTACAACTACAGTACAACTACAGTACAATTACAGTACAACTACAGTACAACTACAGTACAACTACAGTACAAATACAGTACACATAGAGTACAACTACAGTACACATACAGTAGAACTACTGTACAAATACTGTACACATTCAGTACCACTACTGTACAACTACAGTACAATTATAGTACAAATACAGTACAAATACAGTACAAATACTGTACACATACAGTGCAACTACAGTACACATACAGTACAACTACAGTACACAAATATTACATATACAGAAAAAATACAGTAAAAATAATGTACACATGCAGTACAACTACAGTACAACTACGGTACACATACAGTACAAATACAGTACAACTACAGTGCAACTACAGTACACATAGAGTACATCTACATTACACATACAGTACAACTAGAATACAACTACAGTACAACTAGAGTACGCATACCGTACAAATACAGTACAACTACAGTAAGACTACATTACACATACAGTAAAACTACAGTACAACTTCAGTACAACTACAGTACACATACAGTACAACTAAATTAAAAATACAGTACACATACAGTAAAACTACAGTGCACTTACAGTACAACTACAGTACACATACAGTACAACTACAGTACAACTACAGTACAACTACAGTACAAATACAGTACAAATACAGTACAACTACAGTACAAATACAGTACACATACATTACAACTACAGTACACATACAGTACAACTACAGTACAAATACAGTACACATACAGTACAACTACAGTACACTTACAGTACAACTAGAGGACACATACAGTACAACAACAGTACAAACACAGTACAAATACTAAACACATACAATACAACTACTGTACAACTACAGTACAATTTCAGTACAAATACAGTAAAATTACAGTACAAATACAGTACAAATATTGTACACTTACAGTGCAACTACAGTACACATACAGTACAACTAGAGTACACATACACTACAACTACAGTACAACTACAGTACAACTACAGTACAACTACAGTACACATACAGTACAACTACAGTACAACTACAGTACAACTACAGAACAACTTCAGTACAACTACAGTACACATACAGTACATCTACAGTACAAATACAGTGCAATTACAGTACAACTACAGTACACATACAGTACAACTACAGTACAAATACAGTACAATTACAGTACAACTACAGTACAACTACAGTACAAATACAGTACAAATACTGTAAACATACAGTACAACTACAGTACACATACCTTACAATTACAGTACACATACAGTACAACTACAGTACACATACACTACAACTGCAGTACAACTACAGTACAACTACAGTACACATACAGTACAAATACAGTACTACTACAGTACGACTACAGTACACATACAGTACATCTACAGTAAAAATACAGTACAACTACAGTACAACTACAAAACAACTACAGTACACAGACAGGCCAACTACAGTACAACTACAGTAAGACTACAGTACACATACAGTACAACTACAGTACAAATACAGTACACATACAGTATAACTACAGTACACATACAGTACAACTACAGTACACATACAGTACACATACAATACAACTACAGTACAACTACAGTACAACTACAGTACAAATGCAGAACAAATACTGTAAACATACAGTACCACTACTGTACAACTACAGTACAATTATAGTACAACTAAAGTACAAATACAGTACACATACAGTACAACTACAGTACACATACAGTACAACTACTGAACAAACACAGTACAAATACTATACACATACAGTACAACTACTGTACAACTACAGTACAATTACAGTACAACTACAGTACAACTACAGTACAAATACAGTACAAATATTGTACACATACCGTGCAACTACAGTACACATACAGTACAACTACCGTACACATACAGTACAACTACAGTACTCATATCGTACAATTACAGTACACATACAGTAAAACTACAGTACACATACAGTACAACTGCAGTACAACTACAGTACAACTACAGTACACATACAGTACAACTACAGTACTCATACAGTACAACTACAGTACAAATACAATACAAATACAGTACATCTACAGTACAACTACAGTACACATACAGTACAACTACAGTACAAGTACTGTACACATACAGTACACCTAAATTACAAATACAGTACAACTACAGTACAACTAAAGTACAACTACAGTACACAATCAGTACAACAACAGTACAAATACAGTAAACATACAGTATAACTACAGTACACATACAGAACAACTACAGTACACATACAGTACAACTACAGTACAACTACAGTACAACTACAGTACAAATACTGTAAACATACAGTACAACTACAGTACACATACCGTACAATTACAGTACACATACAGTACAACTACAGTACACATACACTACAACTGCAGTACAACTACAGTACACATACAGTACAAATACAGTACTACTACAGTACGACTACAGTACACATACAGTACATCTACAGTAAAAATACAGTACAACTACAGTAAAACTACAAAACAACTACAGTACACAGACAGGCCAACTACAGTACAACTACAGTAAGACTACAGTACACATACAGTACAACTACAGTACAAATACTGTACACATACAGTATAACTACAGGACACATACAGTACAACTACAGTACACATACAGTACACATACAATACAACTACAGTACAACTACAGTACAACTACAGTACAAATGCAGAACAAATACTGTAAACATACAGTACCACTACTGTACAACTACAGTACAATTATAGTACAACTACAGTACAAATACAGTACACATACAGTACAACTACAGTACACATACAGTACAACTACAGAACAAACACAGTACAAATACTATACACATACAGTACAACTACTGTACAACTACAGTACAATTACAGTACAACTACAGTACAACTACAGTACAAATACAGTACAAATATTGTACACATACAGTGCAACTACAGTACACATACAGTACAACTACAGTACACATACAGTACAACTACAGTACAACTACAGTACAACTACAGTACACATACAGTACACATACTGTAAAACTACAGTACAACTACAGTATACTTACAGTACAACTACAGTACACATACAGTACAAATACAGAACAATTACAGTTCACATACAGTACAACTACAGTACAAATACAGTACAACAACAGTACAACTACAGTACACATACAGTACAACTTCAGTACACATACAGTACAAATACAGTACAACTACAGTACACGTACAGTACAAATAGAGTACAAATACAGTACAACTACAGTAAAACTACAGTACATATACAGTACAACTACAGTACAAATACAATACAACTACAGTACAACTACAGTACAACTACACTACACATACAGTACACAAACAGTAACATTACAAAACACCTACGGAACAACTACAGTACAACTACAGTACAACTACATACACTTACAGTACAACTACAGAAAAACTACAGTACAACTTCAGTACACATACAGAACATCTACAGTACAACTATAGTGCAATTACAGTACAACTACAGTACACATACAGTACAATTACAGTACAACTACAGTACAAATACAGTACAATTACAGTACAACTACAGTACAACTACAGTAAAAATGCAGTACAAATACTGTACACATACAGTACAACTACAGTACTCATATCGTACAATTACAGTACACATACAGTAAAACTACAGTACACATACAGTACAACTGCAGTACAACTACAGTACAACTACAGTACACATACAGTACAACTACAGTACTCATACAGTACAACTCCAGTACAAATACAATACAAATACAGTACATCTACAGTACAACTACAGTACACATACAGTACAACTACAGTACAACTACTGTACACATACAGTACACCTAAATTACAAATACAGTACAACTACAGTACAACTACAGTACAACTACAGTACAACTACAGTACAACTACAGTACACAATCAGTACAACTACAGTACAAATACAGTAAACATACAGTATAACTACAGTACACATACAGTACAACTACAGTACACATACAGTACAACTACAGTACAACTACAGTACAACTACTGTACAAATACAGTACAACTACAGTACAAATACAGTACACATACATTACAACTAGAGTACACATACAGTACAAACACAGTTCAAATACAGTACACATACAGTACAACTACAGTACACATACAGTACAACTACAGTTTTATTACAGTACAACTACAGTACACATACAGTACAACTACAGTACACAAACATTACATACAGTAAACCTACAGAACACATACAGAAAAAATACAGTAAAAATAATGTACACATGCAGTACAACTACAGTACAACTATAATACACATACAGTACAAATACAGTTCAACTACAGTGCAACTACAGTACAACTACCGTACAGCTACAGAACAACTACAGTACACATACATTTCAACTACAGTAAATCTACAGCACAACTACAGTACAACTTCAGTACAACTACAATACAACTACAGTACAACTACAGTACACATACAGTACAACTACAGTTCAATTACAGTACAAATACAGTACAACTACAATACACGTACAGTACAACTACAGTACACATAAAGTACAAAAACAGAACAATTACAGTAGCCATACAGTACAACTAGAGTACACATACAGTACAAATACAGTACAAATACAGAACAACTACAGTACACATACAGTACAAATACAGTACAACTACACTTCAAATAGAGTACACATACAGTACAACTAAAGTACACATACAGACCAAATACGGTACACATACAGTTCAACTGCAGTACACATACAGTACAACTACAGTACAACTCAGTACACATAGAGTAAAACTGCAGTACAACTACAGTACAAATACTGTACATCTACAGTACAACTACAGTACACATACAGTACAAGTACAGTACAAGTACAGTACGACTACAAAACACATACAGTACAAGTACAGTACAAATACAGTACAACTACAGTACACATACGGTCCAAATACAACACAAATAGAGTACAACTACAGTACAACTACAGTACACATACAGTACAACTACAGTACACATACAGTACAACTACAGTACAAATACAATACAAATACAGTAAATCTACAGTTCAACTACAGTACACATACAGTACAACTACAGTACAACTACTGTACACATACAGTACACCTAAAGTACAAATACAGTACAACTACAGTACAACTACAGTACACAATCAGTACAACTACAGTACAAATACAGTAAACATACAGTATAACTACAGTACATATACAGTACAACTACAGTACACATAGAGTACAACTACAGTACAACTACAGTACAACTACTGTACAAATACAGTACAGCTACAGTACAAATACAGTACACATTCATTACAACTAGAGTACACATACAGTACAACTACAGTACAAATACGGTTCACATACAGTACAACTACAGAACACATACAGTACAACTACAGTACACATACAGTACAACTACAGTAAAAACACAGTACAAATACTATACACATACAGTACAACTACTGTACAACTACAGAACAATTACAGTACAACTGCAGTACAACTTCAGTACAAATACAGCACAAATATTTTACACATACAGTGCAACTACAGTACACATACAGTACAACTACAGTACACATACAGTACAACTACAGTACAACTACACTACAACTACAGTAAACATACAGTACAAATACAGAACAATTACAGTTCACATACAGTACATCTACAGTACACATACAGTACAAATACAGTACAACTACAGTACAACTACAGTACACATACAGTACAACTACAGTACACATACAGTACAAATACAGTACAGCTACAATACAACTACAGTACACATACAGTACAAATACAGTACAAATACAGTACAACTACAGTACATATACAGTACAACTACAGTACAAATAGAGTACAACTACAGTACAACTACAGTACACATACAGTACATCTACAGTACAAATACAGTGCAATTACAGTTCAACTACAGTTCACATACAGTACAACTACAGTACAAATACAGTACAATTACAGTACAACTACAGTACAACTACAGTACAACTACACTACACATACAGTACAAAAACAGTACCATTACAAAACACCTACGGTAAGACTACAGTACAACTACAGTACAACTACATACACTTACAGTACAACTACAGTACACATACAGTACAACTACATTACAACTACAGAACAACTACAGTACAACTACAGTACACATACAGTACATCTACAGTACAACTACAGTGCAATTACAGTACAACTACAGTACACATACAGTACAACTACAGTTTAAATACACTACACTTACAGCACGACTACAGTACACATACAGTACAAGTACAGTACACATACAGTACAACTACAGTACAAATACAGTACAAATACAGTACATCTCCATTACAACTAAAGTACACATACAGTACAACTACTGTACACACACAGTACACCTAAAGTACAAATACAGTACAACTAAAGTACAACTACAGAACAACTACAGTGCACAATCAGTACAAATACAGTACAAATACACTATAACTACAGTACAACTACAGTACAACTACAGTACAACTACAGTACAAATACAGTACACATACATTACAACTAGAGTACACATACAGTACAACTACAGTACAAATACAGTACACATACAGTAAAATTCAGTACACATACAGTACAACTACAGTACACATACAGTACAACTACAGTACACATACAGTACAACTACAGAACAAACACAGTACAAATACTATACACATACAGTACAACTACTGTACAACTACAGTACAATTACAGTACAACTACAGTGCAACTACAGTACAAATACAGTACAAATAGTGTACACATACAGTGCAACTACAGTACACATACAGTACAACTCACAGTACACATACAGTACAACTACAGTACAACTACAATACAACTACAGTACACATACAGTACACATACTGTAAAACTAGAGTACAACTACAGTATACTTACAATACAACTACAGTACAAATACAGTATAACTACAGTACACATACAGTACAAATACAGAACAATTTCAGTTCACATACAGTACAACTACTGTACACATACAGTACAAATACAGTACAACTACAGTACTACTACAGTACACATACAGTACAACTACAGTACACATACAGTACAACTACAGTACAACTTCAGTACAACTACAATACAACTACAGTACAACTACAGTACACATACAGTACAACTACAGTACAAGTACAGTACAACTACAGTACACATACAGTACAACTACAGTACAAATACAGTACAAATACAGTACAAATACAGTACAACTACAGTACAACTACAGTACAATTACAGTACAACTACAGTACAACTACAGTACAACTACAGTACAACTACAGTACAAACACAGTACACATAGAGTACAACTACAGTAAAAATGCAGTAGAACTACTGTACAAATACTGTACACATTCAGTACCACTACTGTACAACTTCAGTACAATTATAGTACAAATACAGTACAAATACAGTACAAATACTGTACACATACAGTGCAACTACAGTACACATACAGTACAACTACAGTACACAAATATTACATATACAGAAAAAATACAGTAAAAATAATGTACACATGCAGTACAACTACAGTACAACTACAGTACACATACAGTACAAATACAGTACAACTACAGTGCAACTACAGTACACATAGAGTACATCTACATTACACATACAGTACAACTAGAATACAACTACAGTACAACTAGAGTACGCATACCGTACAAATACAGTACAACTACAGTAAGACTACATTACACATACAGTACAAGTACAGTACAAATACAGTACAACTACAGTACAAATACAGTACAAATACAGTACATCTGCAGCACCACTACAGTACACATACAGTACAAATACAGTACACTTACAGTACAACTACAGTAAAACTACAGTACAACTATTGTACACATACAGTACACCTAAAGTACAAATACAGTTCAACTTCAGTACAACTACAGTACAACTACAGTACACAATCAGTACAACTACAGTACAAATACAGTATAACTACAGTACACATACAGTACAACTACAGTACACATACAGTACAACTACAGTACAACTACAGTACTACTACAGAACAACAACAGTACAACTACAGTACACATACAGTACATCTACAATACAACTACTGTACAATTACAGTACAACTACAGTACACATACAGTACAACTACAGTACCAATACAGTACAATTACAGTACAACTACAGTACAACTGCAGTATAAATACTGTACACATACAGTTCAACTACAGTACACGTACCGTATAATTACAGTACACATACAGTACAACTACAGTACACATAGAGTACAAATAAAACACAAGTACAGTACAACTTCAGTACATCTTCATTACACATACAGTACACCTACAGTACACATACAGTCCAACTACAGTACAAATACAGTACAAATACAGTACATCTACAGTACAACTACAGTACACATACAGTACAACTAGAGTAAACATACAGTACAACTACAGTACAAATACTGTACACATACAGTACACCTAAAATACAAATACAGTACAACTACAGTACAACTTCAGTACAACTACAGTACACATACAGTACAACTAAATTAAAAATACAGTACACATACAGTAAAACTACAGTGCACTTACAGTACAACTACAGTACACATACAGTACAACTACAGTACAACTACAGTACAACTACAGTACAAATACAGTACATATACAGTACAACTACAGTACAAATACAGTACACATACATTACAACTACAGTACACATACAGTACAACTACAGTACAATACAGTACACATACAGTACAACTACAGTACACTTACAGTACAACTAGAGGACACATACAGTACAACAACAGTACAAACACAGTACAAATACTAAACACATACAATACAACTACTGTACAACTACAGTACAATTTCAGTACAAATACAGTAAAATTACAGTACAAATACAGTACAAATATTGTACACATACAGTGCAACTACAGTACACATACAGTACAACTACAGTACACATACACTACAACTACAGTACAACTACAGTACAACTACAGTACAACTACAGTACACATACAGTACAAATACAGAACAATTTCAGTTCACATACAGTACAACTACTGTACACATACAGTACAAATACAGTACAACTACAGTACTACTACAGTACACATACAGTAAAACTACAGTACACATACAGTACAAATACAGTACAGCTACAGTACAACTACAGTACATATACAGTACAAATACAGTACAAATACAGTACAACTACAGTACACATACAGTACAACTACAGTACAAATACAGTACAACTACAGTACAACTAACTACAGTACAACTACTGTTCACATACAGTACAAATACAGTACTACTACAGTACGACTACAGTACACATACAGTACATCTACAGTAAAAATACAGTACAACTACAGTACAACTACAAAACAACTACAGTACACAGACAGGCCAACTACAGTACAACTACAGTAAGACTACAGTACACATACAGTACAACTACAGTACAAATACAGTACACATACAGTATAACTACAGTACACATACAGTACAACTACAGTACACATACAGTACACATACAATACAACTACAGTACAACTACAGTACAACTACAGTACAAATGCAGAACAAATACTGTAAACATACAGTACCACTACTGTACAACTACAGTACAATTATAGTACAACTAAAGTACAAATACAGTACACATACAGTACAACTACAGTACACATACAGTACAACTACAGAACAAACACAGTACAAATACTATACACATACAGTACAACTACTGTACAACTACAGTACAATTACAGTACAACTACAGTACAACTACAGTACAAATACAGTACAAATATTGTACACATACAGTGCAACTACAGTACACATACAGTACAACTACTGTACACATACAGTACAACTACAGTACTCATATCGTACAATTACAGTACACATACAGTAAAACTACAGTACACATACAGTACAACTGCAGTACAACTACAGTACAACTACAGTACACATACAGTACAACTACAGTACTCATACAGTACAACTACAGTACAAATACAATACAAATACAGTACATCTACAGTACAACTACAGTACACATACAGTACAACTACAGTACAAGTACTGTACACATACAGTACACCTAAATTACAAATACAGTACAACTACAGTACAACTACAGTACACAATCAGTACAACTACAGTACAAATACAGTAAACATACAGTATAACTACAGTAGACATACAGAACAACTACAGTACACATACAGTACAACTACAGTACAACTACAGTACAACTACTGTACAAATACAGTACAACTACAGTACAAATACAGTACACATATATTACAACTAGAGTACACATACAGTACAAATACAGTTCAAATACAATACACATAGAGTACAACTACAGTACACATACAGTACAACTACAGTATTATTACAGTACAACTACAGTACACATACAGTACAACTACAGTACACAAACATTACATATACAGTAAACATACAGAACACATACAGAAAAAATACAGTAAAAATAATGTACACATGCAGTACAACTACAGTACAACTATAATACACATACAGTACAAATTAAGTTCAACTACAGTGCAACTACAGTACAACTACCGTACATCTACAGAACAACTGCAGTACACATACATTTCAACTACAGTAAATCTACAGCACAACTACAGTACAACTTCAGTACAACTACGATACTACTACAGTACACATACAGTACAACTACAGTTCAATTACAGTACAAATACAGTACAACTACAATACACGTACAGTACAACTACAGTACACATACAGTACAAAAACAGAACAATTACAGTACCCATACAGTACAACTAGAGTACACATACAGTACAAATACAGTACAAATACAGTACAACTACAGTACACATACAGTACAAATACAGTACAACTACACTTCAAATAGAGTACACATACAGTACAACTAAAGTACACATACAGTACAAATACGGTACACATACAGTTCAACTGCAGTACACATACAGTACAACTACAGTACAAATACAGTACACATAGAGTACAACTCCAGTACAACTACAGTACAAATACAGTACATCTACAGTACAACTACAGTACACAAACAGTACAAGTACAGTACAACTACAGTACGACTACAAAACACATAAAGTACAAGTACAGTACAAATACAGAACAACTACAGTACACATACAGTACAAATACAACACAAGTACAGTACAACTACAGTACATCTTCATTACACATACAGTACACCTACAGTACACATACAGTCCAACTTTAGTACAAATACAGTACAAATACAGTACATCTACAGTACAACTACAGTACACATACAGTACAACTAGAGTACACATACAGTACAACTACAGTACAAATACTGTACACATACAGTACACCTAAAATACAAATACAGTACAACTACAGTACAACTACAGTACACATACAGTACAACTAAATTAAAAATACAGTACACATACAGTAAAACTACAGTGCACTTACAGTACAACTACAGTACACATACAGTACAACTACAGTACAACTACAGTACAACTACAGTACAAATACAGTACAAATACAGTACACATACATTACAACTACAGTACACATACAGTACAACTACAGTACAAATACAGTACACATACAGTACAACTACAGTACACTACCAGTACAACTAGAGTACACATACAGTACAAAAACAGTACAAACACAGTACAAATACTAAACACATACAATACAACTACTGTACAACTATAGTACAATTTCAGTACAAATACAGTACAAGTACAGTACAAATACAGTACAAATATTGTACACATACAGTGCAACTACAGTACACATACAGTACAACTACAGTACACATACACTACAACTACAGTACAACTACAGTACAACTACAGTACAACTACAGTACACATACAGTACAAATACAGAACAATTTCAGTTCACATACAGTACAACTACTGTACACATACAGTACAAATACAGTACAACTACAGTACTACTACAGTACACATACAGTAAAACTACAGTACACATACAGTACAAATACAGTACAGCTACAGTACAACTACAGTACATATACAGTACAAATACAGTACAAATACAGTACAACTACATTACAACTACAGTACACATACAGTACAACTACAGTACAAATACAGTACAACTACAGTACAACTACAGTTCAACTACACTACACATACAGTACACAAACAGGACCATTACAAAACACCTACGGTACAACTGCAGTACAACTACAGTACAACTACATACACTTACAGTACAACTACAGTACACATATAGTACAACTACAGTACAACTACAGTACAACTACAGAACAACTTCAGTACAACTACAGTACACATACAGTACATCTACAGTACAAATACAGTGCAATTACAGTACAACTACAGTACACATACAGTACAACTGCAGTACAAATACAGTACAATTACAGTACAACTACAGTACAACTACAGTACAAATACAGTACAAATACTGTAAACATACAGTACAACTACAGTACACATACCGTACAATTACAGTACACATACAGTACAACTACAGTACACATACACTACAACTGCAGTACAACTACAGTACAACTACAGTACACATACAATACAAATACAGTACTACTACAGTACGACTACAGTACACATACAGTACATCTACAGTAAAAATACAGTACAACTACAGTACAACTACAAAACAACTACAGTACACAGACAGGCCAACTACAGTACAACTACAGTAAGACTACAGTACACATAGAGTACAACTACAGTACAAATACAGTACACATACAGTATAACTACAGGACACATACAGTACAACTACAGTACACATACAGTACACATACAATACAACTACAGTACAACTACAGTACAAATGCAGAACAAATACTGTAAACATACAGTACCACTACTGTACAACTACAGTACAATTATAGTACAACTACAGTACAAATACAGTACACATACAGTACAACTACAGTACACATACAGTACAACTACAGAACAAACACAGTACAAATACTATACACATACAGTACAACTACTGTACAACTACAGTACAATTACAGTACAACTACAGTACATCTTCATTACACATACAGTACACCTACAGTACACATACAGTCCAACTTTAGTACAAATACAGTACAAATACAGTACATCTACAGTACAACTACAGTACACATACAGTACAACTAGAGTACACATACAGTACAACTACAGTACAAATACTGTACACATACAGTACACCTAAAATACAAATACAGTACAACTACAGTACAACTACAGTACACATACAGTACAACTAAATTAAAAATACAGTACACATACAGTAAAACTACAGTGCACTTACAGTACAACTACAGTACACATACAGTACAACTACAGTACAACTACAGTACAACTACAGTACAAATACAGTACAAATACAGTACACATACATTACAACTACAGTACACATACAGTACAACTACAGTACAAATACAGTACACATACAGTACAACTACAGTACACTACCAGTACAACTAGAGTACACATACAGTACAAAAACAGTACAAACACAGTACAAATACTAAACACATACAATACAACTACTGTACAACTACAGTACAATTTCAGTACAAATACAGTACAAGTACAGTACAAATACAGTACAAATATTGTACACATACAGTGCAACTACAGTACACATACAGTACAACTACAGTACACATACACTACAACTACAGTACAACTACAGTACAACTACAGTACAACTACAGTACACATACAGTACAAATACAGAACAATTTCAGTTCACATACAGTACAACTACTGTACACATACAGTACAAATACAGTACAACTACAGTACTACTACAGTACACATACAGTAAAACTACAGTACACATACAGTACAAATACAGTACAGCTACAGTACAACTACAGTACATATACAGTACAAATACAGTACAAATACAGTACAACTACATTACAACTACAGTACACATACAGTACAACTACAGTACAAATACAGTACAACTACAGTACAACTACAGTACAACTACACTACACATACAGTACACAAACAGGACCATTACAAAACACCTACGGTACAACTGCAGTACAACTACAGTACAACTACATACACTTACAGTACAACTACAGTACACATATAGTACAACTACAGTACAACTACAGTACAACTACAGAACAACTTCAGTACAACTACAGTACACATACAGTACATCTACAGTACAAATACAGTGCAATTACAGTACAACTACAGTACACATACAGTACAACTGCAGTACAAATACAGTACAATTACAGTACAACTACAGTACAACTACAGTACAAATACAGTACAAATACTGTAAACATACAGTACAACTACAGTACACATACCGTACAATTACAGTACACATACAGTACAACTACAGTACACATACACTACAACTGCAGTACAACTACAGTACAACTACAGTACACATACAATACAAATACAGTACTACTACAGTACGACTACAGTACACATACAGTACATCTACAGTAAAAATACAGTACAACTACAGTACAACTACAAAACAACTACAGTACACAGACAGGCCAACTACAGTACAACTACAGTAAGACTACAGTACACATACAGTACAACTACAGTACAAATACAGTACACATACAGTATAACTACAGGACACATACAGTACAACTACAGTACACATACAGTACACATACAATACAACTACAGTACAACTACAGTACAAATGCAGAACAAATACTGTAAACATACAGTACCACTACTGTACAACTACAGTACAATTATAGTACAACTACAGTACAAATACAGTACACATACAGTACAACTACAGTACACATACAGTACAACTACAGAACAAACACAGTACAAATACTATACACATACAGTACAACTACTGTACAACTACAGTACAATTACAGTACAACTACAGTACAACTACAGTACAAATACAGTACAAATATTGTACACATACAGTGCAACTACACTACACATACAGTACAACTACAGTACACATACAGTACAACTACAGTACAACTACAGTACAACTACAGTACACATACAGTACACATACTGTAAAACTACAGTACAACTACAGTATACTTACAGTACAACTACAGTACACATACAGTACAAATACAGAACAATTACAGTTCACATACAGTACAACTACAGTACAAATACAGTACATCTACAGTACAACTACAGTACACATACAGTACAACTAGAGTAAACATACAGTACAACTACAGTACAAATACTGTACACATACAGTACACCTAAAATACAAATACAGTACAACTACAGTACAACTTCAGTACAACTACAGTACACATACAGTACAACTAAATTAAAAATACAGTACACATACAGTAAAACTACAGTGCACTTACAGTACAACTACAGTACACATACAGTACAACTACAGTACAACTACAGTACAACTACAGTACAAATACAGTACAAATACAGTACAACTACAGTACAAATACAGTACACATACATTACAACTACAGTACACATACAGTACAACTACAGTACAAATACAGTACACATACAGTACAACTACAGTACACTTACAGTACAACTAGAGGACACATACAGTACAACAACAGTACAAACACAGTACAAATACTAAACACATACAATACAACTACTGTACAACTACAGTACAATTTCAGTACAAATACAGTAAAATTACAGTACAAATACAGTACAAATATTGTACACATACAGTGCAACTACAGTACACATACAGTACAACTACAGTAAACATACACTACAACTACAGTACAACTACAGTACAACTACAGTACAACTACAGTACACATACAGTACAAATACAGAACAATTTCAGTTCACATACAGTACAACTACTGTACACATACAGTACAAATACAGTACAACTACAGTACTACTACAGTACACATACAGTAAAACTACAGTACACATACAGTACAAATACAGTACAGCTACAGTACAACTACAGTACATATACAGTACAAATACAGTACAAATACAGTACAACTACAGTACACATACAGTACAACTACAGTACAAATACAGTACAACTACAGTACAACTACAGTACAACTACACTACACATACAGTACACAAACAGGACCATTACAAAACACCTACGGTACAACTACAGTACAACTACAGTACAACTACATACACTTACAGTACAACTACAGTACCCATACAGTACAACTACAGTACAACTACAGTACAACTACAGAACAACTTCAGTACAACTACAGTACACATACAGTACATCTACAGTACAAATACAGTGCAATTACAGTACAACTACAGTACACATACAGTACAACTACAGTACAAATACAGTACAATTACAGTACAACTACAGTACAACTACAGTACAAATACAGTACAAATACTGTAAACATACAGTACAACTACAGTACACATACCGTACAATTACAGTACACATACAGTACAACTACAGTACACATACACTACAACTGCAGTACAACTACAGTACAACTACTGTACACATACAGTACAAATACAGTACTACTACAGTACGACTACAGTACACATACAGTACATCTACAGTAAAAATACAGTACAACTACAGTACAACTACAAAACAACTACAGTACACAGACAGGCCAACTACAGTACAACTACAGTAAGACTACAGTACACATACAGTACAACTACAGTACAAATACAGTACACATACAGTATAACTACAGTACACATACAGTACAACTACAGTACACATACAGTACACATACAATACAACTACAGTACAACTACAGTACAACTACAGTACAAATGCAGAACAAATACTGTAAACATACAGTACCACTACTGTACAACTACAGTACAATTATAGTACAACTAAAGTACAAATACAGTACACATACAGTACAACTACAGTACAAATACAGTACAACTACAGAACAAACACAGTACAAATACTATACACATACAGTACAACTACTGTACAACTACAGTACAATTACAGTACAACTACAGTACAACTACAGTACAAATACAGTACAAATATTGTACACATACAGTGCAACTACAGTACACATACAGTACAACTACTGTACACATACAGTACAACTACAGTACTCATATCGTACAATTACAGTACACATACAGTAAAACTACAGTACACATACAGTACAACTGCAGTACAACTACAGTACAACTACAGTACACATACAGTACAACTACAGTACTCATACAGTACAACTACAGTACAAATACAATACAAATACAGTACATCTACAGTACAACTACAGTACACATACAGTACAACTACAGTACAAGTACTGTACACATACAGTACACCTAAATTACAAATACAGTACAACTACAGTACAACTACAGTACAACTACAGTACACAATCAGTACAACTACAGTACAAATACAGTAAACATACAGTATAACTACAGTAGACATACAGAACAACTACAGTACACATACAGTACAACTACAGTACAACTACAGTACAACTACTGTACAAATACAGTACAACTACAGTACAAATACAGTACACATATATTACAACTAGAGTACACATACAGTACAAATACAGTTCAAATACAATACACATAGAGTACAACTACAGTACACATACAGTACAACTACAGTACACATACAGTACAACTACAGTACACAAACATTACATATACAGTAAACATACAGAACACATACAGAAAAAATACAGTAAAAATAATGTACACATGCAGTACAACTACAGTACAACTATAATACACATACAGTACAAATTAAGTTCAACTACAGTGCAACTACAGTACAACTACCGTACATCTACAGAACAACTACAGTACACATACATTTCAACTACAGTAAATCTACAGCACAACTACAGTACAACTTCAGTACAACTACGATACTACTACAGTACACATACAGTACAACTACAGTTCAATTACAGTACAAATACAGTACAACTACAATACACGTACAGTACAACTACAGTACACATACAGTACAAAAACAGAACAATTACAGTACCCATACAGTACAACTAGAGTACACATACAGTACAACTACAGTACAAATACTGTACACATACAGTACACCTAAAATACAAATACAGTACAACTACAGTACAACTACAGTACACATACAGTACAACTAAATTAAAAATACAGTACACATACAGTAAAACTACAGTGCACTTACAGTACAACTACAGTACACATACAGTACAACTACAGTACAACTACAGTACAACTACAGTACAACTACAGTACAAATACAGTACACATACATTACAACTACAGTACACATACAGTACAACTACAGTACAAATACAGTACACATACAGTACAACTACAGTACACTACCAGTACAACTAGAGTACACATACAGTACAAAAACAGTACAAACACAGTACAAATACTAAACACATACAATACAACTACTGTACAACTACAGTACAATTTCAGTACAAATACAGTACAATTACAGTACAAATACAGTACAAATATTGTACACATACAGTGCAACTACAGTACACATACAGTACAACTACAGTACACATACTCTACAACTACAGTACAACTACAGTACAACTACAGTACAACTACAGTACACATACAGTACAAATACAGAACAATTTCAGTTCACATACAGTACAACTACTGTACACATACAGTACAAATACAGTACAACTACAGTACTACTACAGTACACATACAGTAAAACTACAGTACACATACAGTACAAATACAGTACAGCTACAGTACAACTACAGTACATATACAGTACAAATACAGTACAAATACAGTACAACTACATTACAACTACAGTACACATACAGTACAACTACAGTACAAATACAGTACAACTACAGTACAACTACAGTACAACTACACTACACATACAGTACACAAACAGGACCATTACAAAACACCTACGGTACAACTGCAGTACAACTACAGTACAACTACATACACTTACAGTACAACTACAGTACACATATAGTACAACTACAGTACAACTACAGTACAACTACAGAACAACTTCAGTACAACTACAGTACACATACAGTACATCTACAGTACAAATACAGTGCAATTACAGTACAACTACAGTACACATACAGTACAACTGCAGTACAAATACAGTACAATTACAGTACAACTACAGTACAACTACAGTACAAATACAGTACAAATACTGTAAACATACAGTACAACTACAGTACACATACCGTACAATTACAGTACACATACAGTACAACTACAGTACACATACACTACAACTGCAGTACAACTACAGTACAACTACAGTACACATACAATACAAATACAGTACTACTACAGTACGACTACAGTACACATACAGTACATCTACAGTAAAAATACAGTACAACTACAGTACAACTACAAAACAACTACAGTACACAGACAGGCCAACTACAGTACAACTACAGTAAGACTACAGTACACATACAGTACAACTACAGTACAAATACAGTACACATACAGTATAACTACAGGACACATACAGTACAACTACAGTACACATACAGTACACATACAATACAACTACAGTACAACTACAGTACAAATGCAGAACAAATACTGTAAACATACAGTACCACTACTGTACAACTACAGTACAATTATAGTACAACTACAGTACAAATACAGTACACATACAGTACAACTACAGTACACATACAGTACAACTACAGAACAAACACAGTACAAATACTATACACATACAGTACAACTACTGTACAACTACAGTACAATTACAGTACAACTACAGTACAACTACAGTACAAATACAGTACAAATATTGTACACATACAGTGCAACTACACTACACATACAGTACAACTACAGTACACATACAGTACAACTACAGTACAACTACAGTACAACTACAGTACACATACAGTACACATACTGTAAAACTACAGTACAACTACAGTATACTTACAGTACAACTACAGTACACATACAGTACAAATACAGAACAATTACAGTTCACATACAGTACAACTACAGTACAAATACAGTACATCTACAGTACAACTACAGTACACATACAGTACAACTAGAGTAAACATACAGTACAACTACAGTACAAATACTGTACACATACAGTACACCTAAAATACAAATACAGTACAACTACAGTACAACATCAGTACAACTACAGTACACATACAGTACAACTAAATTAAAAATACAGTACACATACAGTAAAACTACAGTGCACTTAAAGTACAACTACAGTACACATACAGTACAACTACAGTACAACTACAGTACAACTACAGTACAAATACAGTACAAATACAGTACAACTACAGTACAAATACAGTACACATACATTACAACTACAGTACACATACAGTACAACTACAGTACAAATACAGTACACATACAGTACAACTACAGTACACTACCAGTACAACTAGAGTACACATACAGTACAAAAACAGTACAAACACAGTACAAATACTAAACACATACAATACAACTACTGTACAACTACAGTACAATTTCAGTACAAATACAGTACAAGTACAGTACAAATACAGTACAAATATTGTACACATACAGTGCAACTACAGTACACATACAGTACAACTACAGTACACATACACTACAACTACAGTACAACTACAGTACAACTACAGTACAACTACAGTACACATACAGTACAAATACAGAACAATTTTAGTTCACATACAGTACAACTACTGTACACATACAGTACAAATACAGTACAACTACAGTACTACTACAGTACACATACAGTAAAACTACAGTACACATACAGTACAAATACAGTACAGCTACAGTACAACTACAGTACATATACAGTACAAATACAGTACAAATACAGTACAACTACAGTACACATACAGTACAACTACAGTACAAATACAGTACAACTACAGTACAACTACAGTACAACTACACTACACATACAGTACACAAACAGGACCATTACAAAACACCTACGGTACAACTACAGTACAACTACAGTACAACTACATACACTTACAGTACAACCACAGTACACATACAGTACAACTACAGTACAACTACAGTACAACTACAGAACAACTTCAGTACAACTACAGTACACATACAGTACATCTACAGTACAAATACAGTGCAATTACAGTACAACTACAGTACACATACAGTACAACTACAGTACAAATACAGTACAATTACAGTACAACTACAGTACAACTACAGTACAAATACAGTACAAATACTGTAAACATACAGTACAACTACAGTACACATACCGTACAATTACAGTACACATACAGTACAACTACAGTACACATACACTACAACTGCAGTACAACTACAGTACAACTACTGTACACATACAGTACAAATACAGTACTACTACAGTACGACTACAGTACACATACAGTACATCTACAGTAAAAATACAGTACAACTACAGTACAACTACAAAACAACTACAGTACACAGACAGGCCAACTACAGTACAACTACAGTAAGACTACAGTACACATACAGTACAACTACAGTACAAATACAGTACACATACAGTACAACTACAGTACACATACAGTACACATACAATACAACTACAGTACAACTACAGTACAACTACAGTACAAATGCAGAACAAATACTGTAAACATACAGTACCACTACTGTACATCTACAGTACAATTATAGTACAACTAAAGTACAAATACAGTACACATACAGTACAACTACAGTACACATACAGTACAACTACAGAACAAACACAGTACAAATACTATACACATACAGTACAACTACTGTACAACTACAGTACAATTACAGTACAACTACAGTACAACTACAGTACAAATACAGTACAAATATTGTACACATACAGTGCAACTACAGTACACATACAGTACAACTACTGTACACATACAGTACAACTACAGTACTCATATCGTACAATTACAGTACACATACAGTAAAACTACAGTACACATACAGTACAACTGCAGTACAACTACAGTACAACTACAGTACACATACAGTACAACTACAGTACTCATACAGTACAACTACAGTACAAATACAATACAAATACAGTACATCTACAGTACAACTACAGTACACATACAGTACAACTACAGTACAAGTACTGTACACATACAGTACACCTAAATTACAAATACATTACAACTACAGTACAACTACAGTACAACTACAGTACACAATCAGTACAACTACAGTACAAATACAGTAAACATACAGTATAACTACAGTAGACATACAGAACAACTACAGTACACATACAGTACAACTACAGTACAACTACAGTACAACTACTGTACAAATACAGTACAACTACAGTACAAATACAGTACACATATATTACAACTAGAGTACACATACAGTACAAATACAGTTCAAATACAATACACATAGAGTACAACTACAGTACACATACAGTACAACTACAGTATTATTACAGTACAACTACAGTACACATACAGTACAACTACAGTACACAAACATTACATATACAGTAAACATACAGAACACATACAGAAAAAATACAGTAAAAATAATGTACACATGCAGTACAACTACAGTACAACTATAATACACATACAGTACAAATTAAGTTCAACTTCAGTGCAACTACAGTACAACTACCGTACATCTACAGAACAACTACAGTACACATACATTTCAACTACAGTAAATCTACAGCACAACTACAGTACAACTTCAGTACAACTACGATACTACTACAGTACACATACAGTACAACTACAGTTCAATTACAGTACAAATACAGTACAACTACAATACACGTACAGTACAACTACAGTACACATACAGTACAAAAACAGAACAATTACAGTACCCATACAGTACAACTAGAGTACACATACAGTACAAATACAGTACAAATACAGTACAACTACAGTACACATACAGTACAAATACAGTACAACTACACTTCAAATAGAGTACACATACAGTACAACTAAAGTACACATACAGTACAAATACGGTACACATACAGTTCAACTGCAGTACACATACTGTACAACTACAGTACAAATACAGTACACATAGAGTACAACTCCAGTACAACTACAGTACAAATACAGTACATCTACAGTACAACTACAGTACACATACAGTACAAGTACAGTACAACTACAGTACGACTACAAAACACATAAAGTACAAGTACAGTACAAATACAGAACAACTACAGTACACATACAGTACAAATACAACACAAGTACAGTACAACTACAGTACATCTTCATTACACATACAGTACACCTACAGTACACATACAGTCCAACTTTAGTACAAATACAGTACAAATACAGTACATCTACAGTACAACTACAGTACACATACAGTACAACTAGAGTACACATACAGTACAACTACAGTACAAATACTGTACACATACAGTACACCTAAAATACAAATACAGTACAACTACAGTACAACTACAGTACACATACAGTACAACTAAATTAAAAATACAGTACACATACAGTAAAACTACAGTGCACTTACAGTACAACTACAGTACACATACAGTACAACTACAGTACAACTACAGTACAACTACAGTACAAATACAGTACAAATACAGTACACATACATTACAACTACAGTACACATACAGTACAACTACAGTACAAATACAGTACACATACAGTACAACTACAGTACACTACCAGTACAACTAGAGTACACATACAGTACAAAAACAGTACAAACACAGTACAAATACTAAACACATACAATACAACTACTGTACAACTACAGTACAATTTCAGTACAAATACAGTACAATTACAGTACTAATACAGTACAAATATTGTACACATACAGTGCAACTACAGTACACATACAGTACAACTACAGTACACATACACTACAACTACAGTACAACTACAGTACAACTACAGTACAACTACAGTACACATACAGTACAAATACAGAACAATTTCAGTTCACATACAGTACAACTACTGTACACATACAGTACAAATACAGTACAACTACAGTACTACTACAGTACACATACAGTAAAACTACAGTACACATACAGTACAAATACAGTACAGCTACAGTACAACTACAGTACATATACAGTACAAATACAGTACAAATACAGTACAACTACATTACAACTACAGTACACATACAGTACAACTACAGTACAAATACAGTACAACTACAGTACAACTACAGTACAACTACACTACACATACAGTACACAAACAGGACCATTACAAAACACCTACGGTACAACTGCAGTACAACTACAGTACAACTACATACACTTACAGTACAACTACAGTACACATACAGTACAACTACAGTACAACTACAGTACAACTACAGAACAACTTCAGTACAACTACAGTACACATACAGTACATCTACAGTACAAATACAGTGCAATTACAGTACAACTACAGTACACATACAGTACAACTGCAGTACAAATACAGTACAATTACAGTACAACTACAGTACAACTACAGTACAAATACAGTACAAATACTGTAAACATACAGTACAACTACAGTACACATACCGTACAATTATAGTACACATACAGTACAACTACAGTACACATACACTACAACTGCAGTACAACTACAGTACAACTACAGTACACATACAATACAAATACAGTACTACTACAGTACGACTACAGTACACATACAGTACATCTACAGTAAAAATACAGTACAACTACAGTACAACTACAAAACAACTACAGTACACAGACAGGCCAACTACAGTACAACTACAGTAAGACTACAGTACACATACAGTACAACTACAGTACAAATACAGTACACATACAGTATAACTACAGGACACATACAGTACAACTACAGTACACATACAGTACACATACAATACAACTACAGTACAACTACAGTACAAATGCAGAACAAATACTGTAAACATACAGTACCACTACTGTACAACTACAGTACAATTATAGTACAACTACAGTACAAATACAGTACACATACAGTACAACTACAGTACACATACAGTACAACTACAGAACAAACACAGTACAAATACTATACACATACAGTACAACTACTGTACAACTACAGTACAATTACAGTACAACTACAGTACAACTACAGTACAAATACAGTACAAATATTTTACACATACAGTGCAACTACACTACACATACAGTACAACTACAGTACAACTACAATACAACTACAGTACACATACAGTACACATACTGTAAAACTACAGTACAACTACAGTATACTTACAGTACAACTACAGTACACATACAGTACAAATACAGAACAATTACAGTTCACATACAGTACAACTACAGTACAAATACAGTACAACAACAGTACAACTACAGTACACATACAGTACAACTTCAGTACACATACAGTACAAATTCAGTAGAGCTACAGTACAACTACAGTACACGTACAGTACAAATACAGTACAAATACAGTACAACTACAGTAAAACTACAGTACATATAGAGTACAACTACAGTACAAATACAATACAACTACAGTACAACTACAGTACAACTACACTACACATACAGTACACAAACAGTACCATTACAAAACACCTACGGAACAACTACAGTACAACTACAGTACAACTACATACACTTACAGTACAACTACAGAAAAACTACAGTACAACTTCAGTACACATACAGTACATCTACAGTACAACTACAGTGCAATTACAGTACAACTACAGTACACATACAGTACAATTACAGTACAACTACAGTACAAATACAGTACAATTACAGTACAACTACAGTACAACTACAGTAAAAATGCAGTACAAATACTGTACACATACAGTACAACTACAGTACTCATATCGTACAATTACAGTACACATACAGTAAAACTACAGTACACATACAGTACAACTGCAGTACAACTACAGTACAACTACAGTACACATACAGTACAACTACAGTACTCATACAGTACAACTCCAGTACAAATACAATACAAATACAGTACATCTACAGTACAACTACAGTACACATACAGTACAACTACAGTACAACTACTGTACACATACAGTACACCTAAATTACAAATACAGTACAACTACAGTACAACTACAGTACAACTACAGTACACAATCAGTACAACTACAGTACAAATACAGTAAACATACAGTATAACTACAGTACACATACAGTACAACTACAGTACACATACAGTACAACTACAGTACAACTACAGTACAACTACTGTACAAATACAGTACAACTACAGTACAAATACAGTACACATACATTACAACTAGAGTACACATACAGTACAAACACAGTTCAAATACAGTACACTTACAGTACAATTACAGTACACATACAGTACAACTACAGTATTATTACAGTACAACTACAGTACACATACAGTACAACTACAGTACACAAACATTACATATACAGTAAACCTACAGAACACATACAGAAAAAATACAGTAAAAATAATGTACACATGCAGTACAACTACAGTACAACTATAATACACATACAGTACAAATACAGTTCAACTACAGTGCAACTACAGTACAACTACCGTACAGCTACAGAACAACTACAGTACACATACATTTCAACTACAGTAAATCTACAGCACAACTACAGTACAACTTCAGTACAACTACAATACAACTACAGTACAACTACAGTACACATACAGTACAACTACAGTTCAATTAGAGTACAAATACAGTACAACTACAATACACGTAGAGTACAACTACAGTACACATAAAGTACAAAAACAGAACAATTACAGTAGCCATACAGTACAACTAGAGTACACATACAGTACAAATACAGTACAAATACAGAACAACTACAGTACACATACAGTACAAATACAGTACAACTACACTTCAAATAGAGTACACATACAGTACAACTAAAGTACACATACAGACCAAATACGGTACACATACAGTTCAACTGCAGTACACATACAGTACAACTACAGTACAACTCAGTACACATAGAGTAAAACTCCAGTACAACTACAGTACAAATACTGTACATCTACAGTACAACTACAGTACACATACAGTACAAGTACAGTACGACTATAAAACACATACAGTACAAGTACAGTACAAATACAGTACAACTACAGTACACATACAGTACAAATACAACACAAATAGAGTACAACTACAGTACAACTACAGTACACATACAGTACAACTACAGTACAAATACAATACAAATACAGTAAATCTACAGTTCAACTACAGTACACATACAGTACAACTACAGTACAACTACTGTACACATACAGTACACCTAAAGTACAAATACAGTACAACTACAGTACAACTACAGTACACAATCAGTACAACTACAGTACAAATACAGTAAACATACAGTATAACTACAGTACATATACAGTACAACTACAGTACACATACAGTACAACTACAGTACAACTACAGTACAACTACTGTACAAATACAGTACAACTAGAGTACAAATACAGTACACATTCATTACAACTAGAGTACACATACAGTACAACTACAGTACAAATACGGTTCACATACAGTACAACTACAGAACACATACAGTACAACTACAGTACACATACAGTACAACTACAGTAAAAACACAGTACAAATACTATACACATACAGTACAACTACTGTACAACTACAGTACAATTACAGTACAACTGCAGTACAACTTCAGTACAAATACAGTACAAATATTGTACACATACAGTGCAACTACAGTACACATACAGTACAACTACAGTACACATACAGTACAACTACAGTACAACTACACTACAACTACAGTACACATACAGTACAAATACAGAACAATTACAGTTCACATACAGTACATCTACAGTACACATACAGTACAAATACAGTACAACTACAGTACAACTACAGTACACATACAGAACAACTACAGTACACATACAGTACAAATACAGTACAGCTACAATACAACTACAGTACACATACAGTACAAATACAGTACAAATACAGTACAAATACAGTACATATACAGTACAAATACAGTACAAATAGAGTACAACTACAGTACAACTACAGTACACATACAGTATATTTACAGTACAAATACAGTGCAATTACAGTTCAACTGCAGTTCACATACAGTACAACTACAGTACAAATACAGTACAATTACAGTACAACTACAGTACAACTACAGTACAACTACACTACACATACAGTACAAAAACAGTACCATTACAAAACACCTACGGTAAGACTACAGTACAACTACAGTACAACTACATACACTTACAGTACAACTACAGTACACATACAGTACAACTACATTACAACTACAGAACAACTACAGTACAACTACAGTACACATACAGTACATCTACAGTACAACTACAGTGCAATTACAGTACAACTACAGTACACATACAGTACAACTACAGTTTAAATACACTACACTTACAGCACGACTACAGTACACATACAGTACAAGTACAGTACAAATACAATACAACTACAGTACACATACAGTACTAATACAACACAAATACAGTACAACTACAGAAGAACTACAGTACACATACAGTTCAACTACAGTACACATACAGTACAACTACAGTACAAATACAGTACATCTCCATTACAACTAAAGTACACATACAGTACAACTACTGTACACACACAGTACACCTAAAGTACAAATACAGTACAACTAAAGTACAACTACAGAACAACTACAGTGCACAATCAGTACAAATACAGTACAAATAAACTATAACTACAGTACAACTACAGTACAACTACAGTACAACTACAGTACAAATACAGTACACGTACATTACAACTAGAGTACACATACAGTACAACTACAGTACAAATACAGTACACATACAGTAAAATTCAGTACACATACAGTACAACTACAGTACACATACAGTACAACTACAGTACACATACAGTACAACTACAGAACAAACACAGTACAAATACTATACACATACAGTACAACTACTGTACAACTACAGTACAATTACAGTACAACTACAGTGCAACTACAGTACAAATACAGTACAAATAGTGTACACATACAGTGCAACTACAGTACACATACAGTACAACTCACAGTACACATACAGTACAACTACAGTACAACTACAATACAACTACAGTACACATACAGTACACATACTGTAAAACTAGAGTACAACTACAGTATACTTACAATACAACTACAGTACAAATACAGTATAACTACAGTACACATACAGTACAAATACAGAACAATTACAGTTCACATACAGTACAACTACAGTACACATACAGTACAAATACAGTACAACAACAGTACAACTACAGTACACATACAGTACAACTTCAAAACACATACAGTATAAATACAGTACAGCTACAGTACAACTAGAGTACTCATACAGTACAAATACAGTACGACTACAGTACAACTACAGTACATATACAGTACAACTACAGTACAAATACAATACAACTACAGTACAACTACAGTACAACTACACTACACTTGAAAATGAAAATCCACAGCCTGCTTCCAGTCTCCGACCGGGTCAGGAATGGAATGAATGAAGCCCCCAACTAGCGGCGAGGATATGAAATGTGCCGGCTGCCGAAGCCTGTCGCACTCCTCTGGGGCGATGATTAAATGAATGACAGATGAAATGAAATGATAGTGGAGAGTGTTGCTGGAATGAAATTTTTGACAGGGAAAACCGGAGTACCCGGAGAAAAACCTGTCTGCCTCCGTTTTGTCCAGCACAGATCTCACATGGAGTGACCGGGATTTGAACCACGGACCCAGCGGTGAGAGGCCGGCGTGCTGCCGCCTAAGCCACGGAGGCTCTAACTACACTACACTTACAGTACACAAACAGTACCATTACAAAACACCTACGGTTCAACTACAGTACAACTACAGTACAAGTACATACACTTACAGTACAACTACAGAACAACTACAGTACAACTACAGTACACATACAGTACATCTACAGTACAACTACAGTGCAATTACAGTACAACTACAGTACACTTACAGTACAACTACAGTAAAACTACAGTACAAATACAGTACAATTACAGTACAACTACAGTACTACTACAGTAAAAATACAGTACAAATACTGTACACATACAGTACAACTACAGTACTCATTTCGAACAATTACAGTACACATAGAGTAAAACTACAGTACACATACAGTACAACTGCAGTACAACTACAGTACAACTACAGTACACATACAGTACAAATACAGTACTACTAGAGTACGACTACATTACACATACAGTACAACTACAGTACAAGTACAGTACAACTACAGTACACATACAGTACAACTACAGTACAAATACAGTACAAATACAGTACAAATACAGTACAAATAGAGTACAACTACAGTACAACTACAGTACAATTACAGTACACAGACAGTACAACTACAGTACAACTACAGTACAACTACTGTACAAATACAGTACACATACAGTACAACTACAGTACACATACAGTAGAACTACAGTACAAATACTGTACACATACAGTACCACTAGTGTACAACTACAGTACAATTATAGTACAACTACAGTACAAATACAGTACAAATACTGTACCCATACAGTGCAACTACAGTACACATACAGTACAACAACAGTACACAAACATTACATATACAGAAAAAATACAGTAAAAATAATGTACACATGCAGTACAACTACAGTACAACTTCAGTACACATACAGTACAAATGGAGTACAACTACAGTGCAACTACAGTACAACTACAGTACAACTGCAGTACACATACAGTTCAACTACAGTAAATCTACAGCACAACTACAGTAGAACTTCAGTACAACTACAATACAACTACAGTACAACTAAGTACACATACAGTACAACTACAGTACAAATACAGTACAACTACAGTACACATACAGTACAACTAGAGTACAAATACAGTACAACTACAGTACAACTACAGTACAATTACAGTACAACTACAGTACAACTACAGTAAAACTACAGTACAACTACAGTACAACTACAGTACAAATACAGTACACATACAGTACAACTACAGTACACATACAGTAGAACTACAGTACAAATACTGTACTCATACAGTACCACTACTGTACAACTACAGTACAATTATAGTACAACTACAGTACAAATACAGTACAAATACTGTACACATACAGTGCAACTACAGTACACATACAGTACAACTACAGTACACAAACATTACATATAGAGAAAAAATACAGTAAAAATAATGTACACATGCAGTACAACTACAGTACAACTACAGTACACATACAGTACAAATACAGTACAACTTCAGTACAACTACAATACAACTACAGTACAACTACAGTACACATGCAGTACAACTACAGTATAATTACAGTACACATACAGTACAACTACAATACACATAGAGTATAACTACAGTACACATACAGTACAAATACAGAACTATTACAGTACACATATAGTAAGACTACAGTACACATACAGTACAAATACAGTACAACTACAGTTTACATACAGTACAACTACAGTACACATACAGTACAAATACAGTAAAACTACACTTCAACTAGGGTACACATACAGTACAACTAAAGTACACATACAGTACAAATACAGTACACATACAGTTCAACAACAGTACACATACAGTACAACTACAGTACACATAGAGTACAACTCCAGTACAACCACACTACAACTACAGTACACATATAATACAACTACAGTAGGAATTCAGTACAACTACAGTACATATACAGCACAAATACAGTACAAAACAGTACAACTACAGTACACATAGAGTACAACTACATTACACATACAGTACAACTAGAATACAACTACAGTACAACTACAGTACGCATACCGTACAAATACTGTACAACTACAGTAAGACTTCATTACACATACAGTACAAGTACAGTACAAATACAGTACAATTACAGTACACATACAGTACAAATACAGTACAACTACAGTACAACTACAGTACACATACAGTACAACTACAGTACACAAACAGTACAAATACAGTACAAATACAGTACAAATACAGTACATCTGCAGCACAACTACAGTACACATACAGGACAAATACAGTACACTTAGAGTACAACTACAGTACAACTACAGTACAACTACTGTACACATATAGTACACCTAAAGTACAAATACAGTTCAACTACAGTACAACTACAGTACAACTACAGTACACAATCAGTACAACTACAGTACAAATACAGTATAACTACAGTACACATACAGTTCAACTACAGTACACATACAGTACAACTACAGTACAACTACATTACAACTAGAGTACACATACAGTACAACTACAGTACAAATACAGTACAAATACAGCACATCTGCAGCACAACTACAGTACACATACAGTACAACTACAGTACAAATACAGTACAACTACAGTGCAACTACAGTACAACTACGGTACAACTGCAGTACACATACAGTTCAAATACAGCAAATTTACAGCACAACTACAGTACAACTTCAGTACAACTACAATACAACTACAGTACAATTACAGTACACATACAGTACAACTACAGTATAATTACAGTACACATACAGTACAACTACAATACACATAGAGTATAACTACAGTACACATACAGTACAAATACAGAAATATTACAGTACACATATAGTAAGACTACAGTACACATACAGTACAAATACAGTACAACTACAGTTTACATACAGTACAACTACAGTACACATACAGTACAAATACAGTAAAACTACACTTCAACTAGAGTACACATACAGTACAACTAAAGTACACATACAGTACAAATACAGTACACATACAGTTCAACAACAGTACACATACAGTACAACTACAGTACACATACAGTACAACTACAGTACAAATACAGTACAATTACAGTACACATACAGTACAACTACAGTACAATTACAATACAAATACAGTACAAAAACAGTACAACTACAGTACACATACAGTACAAATACAGTACAACTACAGTACACATACAGTACAACTACAGTACAAATACAGTACAAATACAGTACATCTGCAGCACAACTACAGTACACATACAGTACATATACAGTACACTTACAGTACAACTACAGTACAACTACAGTACAACTACTGTACACATACAGTACACCTAAAGTACAAATACAGTTCAATTACAGTACAACTACAGTACAACTACAGTACACAATCAGTACAACTACAGTACAAATACAGTTTAACTACAGTACACATACATTACAACTAAGGTACACATACAGTACAACTACAGTACAACTACAGTACTACTACAGTACAACTACAGTACACATACAGTACATCTACAGTACAACTACTGTACAATTACAGTGCAACTACAGTATACATACAGTACAACTACAGTACAAATACAGTACAATTACAGTACAACTACAGTACAACTGCAGTATAAATACTGTACACATACAGTTCAACTACAGTACACATACCGTATAATTACAGTACACATACAGTACAACTACAGCACACATAGAGTACAAATACAACACAAGTACAGTACAACTACAGTACACATACAGTACAACTAGAGTACACATACAGTACAAATACAGTACATCTACAGTACAACTACAGTACACATACAGTACAACTAGAGTACACATACAGTACAACTACAGTACAACTACTGTACACATACAGTACACCTATAGTACAAATACAGTACAACTACAGTACAACTACAGTACAACTACAGTACACATACAGTACAACTAAATTAAAAATACAGTACACATACAGTAAAACTACAGTGCACATACAGTACAACTACAGTACACATACAGTACAACTACAGTACAAATACAGTACAAATACAGTACATCTACAGTACAACTACAGTACACATACAGTACAACTAGAGTACACATACGGTACAACTACAGTACAACTACTGTACACATACAGTACACCTAAAGTACAAATACAGTACAACTACAGTACAACTACAGTACAACTACAGTACACATACAGTACAACTAAATTAAAAATACAGTACACATACAGTAAAACTACAGTGCAAATACAGTACAACTACAGTACACATACAGTACAACTACAGTACAACTACAGTACAAATACAGTGCAACTACAGTACAAATACAGTACACATACATTACAACTACAGTACACATGATTATCTAATTATGGAACAGGATTTTGAATTCTCTGCCGTAAAAATTCAGCAGTCTAAGTTAATAATTGTATGCGTATACCGTTCTCCGTCAGGAAAGTTTCCTCTATTTATAGATAAACTAGAATTGTTACTCAATAACATGAGCAAAGTAAATTTCGATATAATAATTTGTGGGGATGTAAATGTGGATTTCTTAAAACTTGATAGAAATTGTGAATTATTAAACCAGTTACTAATTTCCTATGGACTGAAACCTACAGTAAATACACCAACAAGAATAACAAAATTTAGTAAAACCACTCCTGATCAAATTTTTATAAATACAGATAAATATCACCATTCAATAGAAGTCTATTGTCCGGGTTTTAGTGACCACCATGGACAAATACTGAGTTTTGAAGTATCCGAAGTAATCAATAATAATGATAATGGAGTAAAATCAAAGTGCAGGTCATTCACTGAATCAAATGTTACATATTTCAATGACTTATTAAATAAGGAAACATGGTCAGAAATTTATGAACTAGAAAATGTAAATGATAAATTTAATGCATTTAACAGTACCCTAAAACACTATTTTGAAATAGCATTCCCCTTTAAACGAAGAACTGTTCAAAATAACAAAACTAGCAATTGGATAACAACAGGGATTATAAATTCATGTCAAAGAAAGAAATTTCTACACAAATTATATAAACAATACCACACAACACCTGAATTCAATTTATACTACAAAAAATACAATAGCATATTAAATAAGGTAATAAGACTAGCAAAGAAAATGCATAATGATAATTTTATTTCCCAATCATCTAATAAAAACAGGGCTATGTGGTCCGTAATAAAGAAAGAAACTGGAAAATCTGCTAAAATACAAAGGAACATTACACTGACCAGAAATAATAAAGTGATTAATAATCCAGAGGAAATAGCAAACACTTTTAATGACTATTTTCTGGAAATTCCGCAAAAATTATTAAATAAATCACAGGTAAATACACTAAATTCTAATAATAAAATAAATATATGCAGTGATTCTTTATTTATAAATCATGTCACAAGTGAAGAGGTAAGAATAGTTATAAAAGAGCTAAAAAATAAATTCTGTGCTGGCATTGATGGCATCCCTGATGCAATTTTAAAGAAATGTGCAGAAAATATAATAAATCCACTTACGCACTTAATAAACAGTTCAATTCTCTCAGGAACTTACCCGGATATTTTGAAGTTATCAAAAGTAATTCCAGTGCACAAAAACGGTTCAAAAGATGAATTAGATAACTATCGTCCTATTACCTTACCAACTGGTATTGCAAAAATTGTGGAAAAAATTATGTATAAGAGACTGATAAGTTTCATAGAAAAAAATAAAATATTATCAAACTCACAACATGGATTTAGAACGGAAAAATCTACACAGACAGCAATTTACGAATGTAGTAATAGTATACTGAAATTAATTGACAATAAGGAACATGTAACTGGCCTATTCTTGGATTTATCGAAAGCATTTGATGTAGTTGACCATAAAATCCTCCTTACCAAACTAAATCAATATGGTGTTAGAGGTCTAGCTAATAAATGGATAGAGTCTTACTTAACAGGGCGTAAACAAATAGTAAGCTTGAGACACAAGGATGATGGAACCAAATTACTTAATGAAACATTGTCCAATGAGGGAATTATTGAATTTGGAGTACCCCAGGGATCGGTTTTGGGCCCACTACTCTTTCTTCTATATATCAATGATATAACACAGAACGTTCATTCACATAAGGAAATTTTGTTTGCGGACGATACAACACTCGTAATAAAAGGTGAAACTAAACAGGTCATACAGCAGTCTGCTGACTCCGTTACAGGAGAGTTAACCAAATGGTCACAAGATAATCGCCTCATAATAAACTATAAAAAGTCAGTATGTCTAAATTTCCACACTATACAGAATAGGAATCCTGCGATGCCCAATATAACATTAAATGGTCATCAAATAGAAAATAAATCAGAAACAAAGTTTTTAGGACTATGGATACAACAAGACTTGAAATGGAATAAACATATACAATATCTGAATACTAAACTGAACTCGATGTGCTTTGCGTTACGTATTTTGAAAACCTGCACTAGCATGCACACATTAAGAAATACTTATTTTGCTTATTTCCATTCATACTTAAGATATGGGATCATATTTTGGGGTATGTCGCCAGATGTACTAAGCACGTTTAGGATACAAAAGAGAGCGATTAGAATTATGGCAAATGTAAACTCTAGAGAATCATGTAGACCTCTGTTTAAAGATTTAAACATTCTCCCACTGCCCTGCATATATATCTTTGAAAGTATTATGTTTTTTAAAAAGAATTTAATGAATAAAGATGTTTTTCTTAAAACAAACAATGATGTTCATAGGCATAACACAAGACAAAATCAAAACATTCATATTTCACACACACACACAAGCATATATCAAAAAGGAACTTTTCACACTGGAGTTAAATTATACAATAAACTACCCCAGTATATAAAACTGGCCCCAAAAATAAAAACCTTTGATAGAATGTTGAAAGCTTATCTGCAGTGCCATTGTTTTTACTCAGTAGTTGAATATTTTAGGGTATAGGAGTGATGGAATCTATAACTATATTTTACTTTTTTAATTTAATTTTAATACCTAGCTGTATGTTGTTGTATTTATAGAATTAAGTTTTCATATTATGATAATAGAGTGAGGTGTAAATAGTTGTGCAATAAGATTGTATCTATTAAGATTTGCTATTATAATAAGTTATAAATAGTTATAATCTTAGTAATATATACCTGTTAGTTCTTTTATTTTATGCATGTAAATTCTGACGTGTCCTATATCAAAAATGTATTGAATGCATGTATTTGATCAAATGGAATTAATAAAAATCTATCTATCTATCTATCATACAGTACAACTACAGTACAAATACAGTACACATACAGTACAACTACAGTACACATACAGTACAACTACAGTACACTTACAGTACAACAACAGTACAAACACAGTACAAATACTATACTCATACAATACAACTACTGTACAACTACAGTACATTCAATGAAACTCGGTATGTTCATAGAACTATCCCCGGCGACCTCGACCGTGCCCTTCAAATTTGTTAAGTCTCACAAATCCAACAAGGCGGCTGTGCGAAATATTTCACTAGCATTCAATATCTCCGAAACTATTACCGATATCGCCCTGAAATTGCGTACGGTGATAAAGGTCATTACTAGAAGCTCATCTATGAGAATTTCAAAAACCTGGTGACTACAAAACCAACATGGCGGTCAAACGAAATTGAGACTTTTAAATAGACATTTCTCGCGATTTAACTATCCAAACGTAATGAAACTTGGTACAGCAAATGTTTAAACGCATTGTAATGCACTGGAGTCTAATTTAGTTCACTTGTTTACATAACCTCAAAATGGTGGCTGTGCGAAATATTTCACTACATTCTATATCTCCGAAACTATTACAGATATCATCATGCAATTTTGTACTGTGATAAAGGGTACTGATACAAGTTTACCTACTGTATGTTTCATAAACCTGTATAGTACAAAACGAACATGGCGACAAAGCGAATTTGAAATATTTCAATAGAAATTTCTCGTGATTTAACTCTATGAGCGCTATTAAATGTGTGAGAAATAGGCTTTTCTCGCGATTTAACTATCCAAACGTAATGAAACTTGGTACAGCAAATGTTTAAACGCATTGTAATGCACTGGATTCTAATTTAGTTCAATTGTTTACATAACCTCAAGATGGCGGCTGTGCGAAATATTTCACTGACATTCAAATCTCCGAAACTATTACAGATTTCCGTGTGTGTGCGTGTGTGTGTGTGTGTGAGGTGTTTGTGTGTCCCCCACTAATAAAATCTAAACGGCTGGAGCGATTTCAATGTAACTCGGTAAGTTCATAGAACTATTCCCGACGACCTCGACCGTGCCCTTCAAATTTTGTTACGTCTCACCAGTCCAACATGGCGGCTGTGCGAAATATTTCACTAGCATTCAATACCTCCGAAACTATTACCGATATCGCCCTGAAATTGTGTACGGTGATAAAGGTCACTACTAGAAGCTCACCTATGAGACTTTCAAAAACTGGTGACTACAAAACCAACATGGCGGTCAAACGAAATTGAGACTTTTAAATTAACATTTCTCGCGATTTCACTATCCAAACGTAATGAAACTTGGTACAGCAAATGTTTAAACGCATTGTCATGCACTGGAGTCTAATTTAATTCAATTGTTTACATAACCTCAAAATGGTGGCTGTGCGAAATATTTCACTGACATTCTAATATCCGAAACTATTACAGATATCCCTGTGTGTGTGCGTGTGTGTGTGTGTGAGGTGTGGGTGGGTGTCCCCCTAATAAAATCTAAAAGGCTGGAGCGATTTCAATGAAACTCGGTAAGTTCATAGAACTATCCCCGGCGACCTCGACCGTGCCCTTCAAATTGTGTTACGTCACACCAATCCAACATGGCGGCTGTGCGAAATATTTCACTAGCATTCAATATCTCCGAAACTATTACCGATATCGCCCTGAAATTGTGTACGGTGATAAAGGTCACTACTAGAAGCTCACCAATGAGACTTTCAAAAACTGGTGACTACAAAACCAACATGGTGGTCAAACGAAATTGAGACTTTTAAATAGACATTTATCGCGATTTAACTATCCAAACGTAATGAAACTTGGTACAGCAAATGTTTAAACGCATTGTCATGCACTGGAGTCTAATTTAATTCAATTGTTTACATAACCTCAAAATGGTGGCTGTGAGAAATATTTCACTGACTTTCTAATCTCCGAAACTATTACAGATATCCCTGAGTGTGTGCGTGTGTGTGTGTGTGAGGTGTGTGTGTGTCCCCCCCCCTAATAAAATCTAAAAGGCTGGAGCGATTTCAATGAAACTCGGTATGTTCATAGAACTATCCCCGGCGACCTCGACCGTGCCCTTCAAATTTTGTTACGTCTCACCAATCCAACATGACGGCTATGCGAAGTATTTCACTAGCATTCAATATCTCCGAAACTATTACCGATATCGCTCTGAAATTGCGCACGGTGATAAAGGTCACTACTAGAAGCTCATCTATGAGAATTTCAAAAACCTGGTGACTACAAAACCAACATGGCGGTCAAACGAAATTGAGACTTTTAAATAGACATTTCTCGCGATTTAACTATCCAAACGTAATGAAACTTGGTACAGCAAATGTCTAAACGCATTGTAATGCACTGGAGTCTAATTTAGTTCACTTGTTTACATAACCTCAAAATGGTGGCTGTGCGAAATATTTCACTGATATTCTATATCTCCGAAACTATTACAGATATCATCATGCAATTTTGTACGGTGATAAAGGGTACTGATACAAGTTTACCTACTGTATGTTTTATAAACCTGTATAGTACAAAACGAACATGGCGACCAAGCGAATTTGAAATATTTTAAAAGACTTTTCTCGTGATTTAACTCTATGGCGCAAGTAATGTGTGAGGAATAGACATTTATCGCGATTTAACTATCCAAACGTAATGAAACTTGGTACAGCAAATGTTTAAACGCATTGTAATGCACTGGATTCTAATTTAGTTCAATGGTTTACATAAACTCAAAATGGCGGCTGTGCGAAATATTTCACTGACATTCTAATCTCCGAAACTATTACAGATATCCGTGTGTGTGTGTGTGTGAGAGAGAGGTGTTTGTGTGTCCCCCACTAATAAAATCTAAACGGCTGGAGCGATTTCAATGAAACTCGGTAAGTTCATAAAACTATTCCCGGCGACCTCGACCCTGCCCTTCAAATTTTGTTACGTCTCACCAATCCAACATGGCGGCTGTGCGAAACATTTCACTAGCATTCAATATCTCCGAATCTATTACGGATATTGCCCTGAATTTGTGTTCGGTGATAAAGGTCACTACTAGAAGCTCACGTATGAGACATTCAAAAACCTGGTGACTACAAAACCAACATGGTGGCCAAGTGAAATTGAGACTTTTAAATAGACATTTCTCGTTATTTAACTGTCCAAACGTAATGAAACTTGGTACAGCAAATGTTTAAACGCATTGTAATGCATTGGAGTCTAATTTAGTTCAATTGTTTACATAACCTCGAAATGGCGGCGGTGCGAAATATTTCACTGACATTCTATATCTCCGAAACTGTTACAGATATCATCATGAAATTTTGTACGGTGATAAAGGGTACTGATACAAGTTTACATATTGTATATTTCATAAACCTGTATAGTACAAAACGAACATGGCGACCAAGCGAATTTGAAGTATTTTAATAGACTTTTCTCGTGATTTAACTCTATGAGCGCAGTGGAGTGTGGTACAGCAAATGTTTAAATGCATCGTAATGCACTGGAGTCTAATTTAGTTCAATTGTTTACATAACCTCAAAATGGCGGCTGTGCGAAATATTTCACTGATATTCTATATCTCCGAAACTATTACAGATATCATCATGCAATTTTGTACGGTGATAAAAGGTACTGATACAAGTTTACCTATTGTATATTTCATAAACCTGTATAGTACAAAACGAACATGGCGAACAAGTGAATTTGAAATATTGTAATAGACTTTTCTCGTGATTTAACTCTATGAGCGCAATTAAAAGTTTGAGAAATAGACATCTCTCGCGATTTAACTATCCAAACGTAATGAAACTTGGTACAGCAAATGTTTAAACGCATTGTAATGCACTGGATTCTAATTTAATTCAATTGTTTACATAACCTCAAAATGGTGGCTGTGCGAAATATTTCACTGACATTCTAATCTCCGAAACTATTACAGATATCCCTGTGTGTGTGCGTGTGTGTGTGTGTGTGTGAGGTGTGTTTGTGTCTCCCCCTAATAAAATCTAAAAGGCTGAAGCGATTTCAATGAAACTCGGTAGGTTCATAGAACTATCCCCGGCGACCTCGACCGTGCCCTTCAAATTTTGTTACGTCTCACCAATACAACATGGCGGCTGTGCGAAATATTTCACTAGCATTCAATATCTCCGAAACTATTACCGATATCGCCCTGAAATTGCGTACGGTGATAAAGGTCACTACTAGAAGCTCATCTATGAGAATTTCAAAAACCTGGTGACTACAAAACCAACTTGGCGGTCAAGCGAAATTGAGACTTTTAAAAAGACATTTCTCGCGATTTAACTATCCAAACGTAATGAAACTTGGTACAGCAAATGTTTAAACGCATTGTAATGCACTGGAGTCTAATTTAGTTCAATTGTTTTCATAACTTCAAAATGGCGGCTGTGCGAAATATTTCACTGCCATTCTATATCTCCGAAACTATTACAGATATCATCATGCAATTTTGTACGGTGATAAAGGGTACTGATACAAGTTTACCTATTGTATATTTCATAAACCTGTATAGTACAAAACGAACATGGCGACCAAGCGAATTTGAAATATTTTAATAGACTTTTCTCGTGATTTAACTCTATGAGCGCAAGTAATGTGTGAGGAATAGACATTTCGCGCGATTTAACTATCCAAACGTAATGAAACTTGGTACAGCATATGTTTAAACGCATTGTAAAGCACTGGATTGTAATTTAGTTCAATTGTTTACATAACCTCAAAATGGCGGCTGTGCGAAATATTTCACTGACATTCTAATCTCCGAAACTATTACAGATATCCGGGTGTGTGTGCGTGTGCGTGTGTGTGTGTGTGTGTGAAGTGTTTGTGTGTCCCCACTAATAAAATCTAAACGGCTGGAGCGATTTCAATGAAACTCGGTACGTTTATAGCACTATTCTGGGCGACCTCGACCGTTTCCTTCAAATTTTGTTACGTTTCACCAATCCAACATAGCAGCTGTGCGAAATATTTCACTAGCATTCAATATCTCCGAAACTATTACCGATATCGCCCTGAAATTGTGTACGGTGATAAAAGCCACCACTAGAAGCTCACCTATGAGACTTTCAAAAACCTGGTGACTACAAAAACAACATGGCGGTCAAGCGAAATTGAGTCTTTTATATAGACATTTCTCGCGATTTAACTATCCGAACGTAATGAAACTTGGTACAGCAAATGTTTAAACGCATTGTAATGCACTGGAGTCTAATTTAGTTCAATTGTTTTCATAACTTCAAAATGGCGGCTGTGCGAAATATTTCACTGCCATTCTATATCTCCGAAACTATTACAGATATCATCATGCAATTTTGTACGGTGATAAAGGGTACTGATACAAGTTTACCTATTGTATATTTCATAAACCTGTATAGTACAAAACGAACATGGCGACCAAGCGAATTTGAAATATTTTAATAGACTTTTCTCGTGATTTAACTCTATGAGCGCAAGTAATGTGTGAGGAATAGACATTTCTCGCGATTTAACTATCCAAACGTAATGAAACTTGGTACAGCATATGTTTAAACGCATTGTAAAGCACTGGATTGTAATTTAGTTCAATTGTTTACATAACCTCAAAATGGCGGCTGTGCGAAATATTTCACTGACATTCTAATCTCCGAAACTATTACAGATATCCGTGTGTGTGTGCGAGTGTGTGTGTGTGAGGTGTTTGTGGGTCCCCCACTAATAAAATCTAAACGGCTGGAGCGATTTCAATGAAACTCGGTAAGTTAATAGCACTATTCACGGCGACCTTGACCTTGCCCTTCAAATTTTGTTACGTTTCACCAATCCAACATGGCGGCTGTGCGAAATATTTCACTGGCATTCAATATCTCCGAAACTTTTACCGATATCGCCCTGAAATTGTGTACGGAGATAAAGGGCACTACTAGAAGCTCACCTATGAGACTTTCAAAACCTGGTGGACTACAAAACCAACATGGCGGTCAAGCGAAATTGAGACTTTTAAATAGACATTTCTCGCTATTTAACTATCCTAACGTAATGAAACTTGGTACAGCAAATGTTTAAACGCATTGTAATGCACTGGAGTCTAATTTAGTTCAATTGTTTACATAACCTCAAAATGGCGGCTGTGCGAAATATTTCACTGATATTCTATATCTCCGAAACTATTACAGATATCATCATGCAATTTTGTACGGTGATAAAAGGTACTGATACAAGTTTACCTATTGTATATTTCATAAACCTGTATAGTACAAAACGAACATGGCGAACAAGTGAATTTGAAATATTGTAATAGACTTTTCTCGTGATTTAACTCTATGAGCGCAATTAAAAGTTTGAGAAATAGATATCTCTCGCGATTTAACTATCCAAACGTAATGAAACTTGGTACAGCAAATGTTTAAACGCATTGTAATGCACTGGATTCTAATTTAGTTCAATTGTTTACATAACTTCAAAATGGCGGCTGTGCGAAATATTTCACTGACATTCTAATCTCCGAAACTATTACAGATATCCGGGTGTGTGTGCGTGTGTGTGTGTGCGTGAGATGTTTGTGTGTCCCCCACTAATTAAATCTAAACGGCTGGAGCGATGTCAATGAAACTCGGTAAGTTTATAGCACTATTCACGGCGACCTCGACCCTTTCCTTCAAATTTTATTACGTTTCACCAATCCAACATGGCGGCTGTGCGAAATATTTCACTGACATTCTAATCTCCGAAACTATTACAGATATCCGTGTGTGTGTGTGTGTGTGTGTGTGTGTGTGTGCGTGAGGTGTTTGTGTGTCCCTCACTAATAAAATCTAAACGGTTGGAGCGATTTCAATGAAACTCGGTAAGTTTATAGCACTATTCACGGCGACCTCGACCCTTCCCTTCAAAATTTAGTACGTTTCACCAATCCAACATGGCGGCTGTGCGAAATATTTCACTAGCATTCAATATCTCCGAAACTATTACCGATATCGCCCTGAAATTGCGTACGGTGATAAAGGTCACTACTAGAAGGTCATCTCTGAGAATTTCAAAAACCTGGTGACTACAAAACCAACATGGCGGTCAAGCGAAATTGAGACTTTTAAATCGACATTTCTCGCGATTTAACTATCCAAACGTAATGAAACTTGGTACAGCAAATGTTTAAACGCATCCTAATGCACTGGAGTCTAATTTAGTTCAATTGTTTACATAACCTCAAAATGGTGGCTGTGCGAAATATTTCACTGACATTCTATATCTCCGAAACTATATCAGATATCATCATGCAATTTTGTACGGTGATAAAGGGTACTGATACAAGTTTACCTACTGTATGTTTCATAAACCTGTATAGTACAAAACGAACATGGCGACCAAGCGAATTTGAAATATTTTAATAGAAATTTCTCGTGATTTAACTCTATGAGCGCAATTAAATGTGTGAGAAATAGGCTTTTCTCGCGATTAAACTATCCAAATGTAATGAAACTTGGTACAGCAAATGTTAAAGCGCATTGTAAGGCACTGGAGTCTAATTTAGTTCAATTGTTTACATAACCTCAAGATGGCGGCTGTGCGAAATATTTCACTGACATTCTAATCTCCGAAACTATTACAGATTTCCGTGTGTGTGCGTGTGTGTGTGTATGTGTGTGTGAGGTGTTTGTGTGTCCCCCACTAATAAAATCTAAACGGCTGGAGCGATTTCAATGAAACTCGGTAAGTTCATAGAACTATTCCCGACGACCTCGACCGTGCCCTTCAAATTTTGTTACGTCTCACCAATTCAACATGGCGGCTGTGCGAAATATTTCACTAGCATTCAATATCTCCGAAACTATTTCCGATATCGCCCTGAAATTGTGTACGGTGATAAAGGTCACTACTAGAAGCTCACCTATGAGACTTTCAGAAACTGGTGACTACAAAACCAACATGGCGGTCAAACGAAATTGAGTCTTTTAAATAGACATTTCTCGCGATTTAACTATCCAAACGTAATGAAACGTGGTACAGTAAATGTTTAAACGCATTGTCATGCACTGGAGTGCAAATTAATTCAATTGTTTACATAACCTCAAAATGGTGGCTGTAAGAAATATTTCACTGACATTCTAATCTCCGAAACTATTACAGATATCCCTGTGTGTGTGCGTGTGTGTGTGTGTGAGGTGTGTGTGTGTGTGTCCCTAATAAAATCTAAAAGGCTGGAGCGATTTCAATGAAACTCGGTAAGTTCATAGAACTATCCCCGGTGACTTCGACCGTGCCCTTCAAATTTTGTTGCGTCTCACCAATCCAACATGGCGGCTGTGCGAAATATTTCACTAGCATTCAATATCTCCGAAACTATTACCGATATCGCCCTGAAATTGCGTACGGTGATAAAGGTCACTACTAGAAGGTCATCTCTGAGAATTTCAAAAACCTGGTGACTACAAAACCAACATGTCGGTCAAGCGAAATTGAGACATTTAAATAGACATTTCTCGCGATTTAACTATCCAAACGTAATGAAACTTGGTACAACAAATGTTTAAACGCATTGTAATGCACTGGAGTCTAATTTAGTTCAATTGTTTACATAACCTCAAAATGGCGGCCGTGCGAAACATTTCACTGGCATTCTATATCTCCGAAACTATATCAGATATCATCATGCAATTTTGTACGGTGATAAATGGTACTGATACAAGTTTACCTATTGTATATTTCATAAACCCGTATAGTACAAAACGAACATGGCGACCAAGCGAATTTGAAATATTTAATAGACTTTTCCCGTGATTTAACTCTATTAGCGCAGTGAAATGTGGTACAGGAAATGTTTAAACGCATCCTAATTCACTGGAGTCTAATTTAGTTCAAATGTTTACATAACCTCAAAATGGGGGCTGTGCGAAATATTTCACTGACATTCTAATCTCCGAAACTATTACAGATATCCGGGTGTGTGTGCGTGTGTGTGTGTGTGTGTGTGTGAGGTGTTTGTGTGTCCCCACTAATTAAATCTAAACGGCTGGAGCGATTTCAATGAATCTCGGTACGTTTATAGCACTGTTCACGGCGACCTCGACCGTTTCCTTCAAATTTTGTTACGTTTCACCAATCCAACATGGCGGCTGTGAGAAATATTTCACTAGCATTCAATATCTCCGAAACTATTACCGATATCGCCCTGAAATTGTGTACGTTGATAAAGGGTAATACTAGAAGCTCACCTATGAGACTTTCAAAAACCTGGTGACTACAAAAACAACATGGCGGTCAAGCGAAATTGAGACTTTTATATAGACATTTCTCGCGATTTAACTATCCAAACGTAATGAAACTTGGTACAGCAAATGTTTAAACGCATTGTAATGCACTGGATTCTAATTTAGTTCAATTGTTTACATAACCTCAAAATGGCGGCTGTGCGAATTATTTCACTGACATTCTAATCTCCGAAACTATTACAGATATCCGTGTGTGTGTGCGTGTGTGTGTGTGAGGTGTTTGTGTGTCCCCCACTAATAAAATCTAAACGGCTGGAGCGATTTCAATTATTATTATTGGAATTAAACACAATGTGTACAGAATTATTACATAACAGGTATCATTGACACTCGTCCTTTGCATAGTACGAGATTGGCATTGTTCTTTTTGTACATTCAAATAGGTGATACTGTGTGCAGCATTGGTTGCAGAGTTCACAGCTGCATTGACTGTCGGCGTTGTGGTGAACTTTCCTGTTGCAGATTTTATGGTGGAAGCCGTGTATTGCTCCTCGGGTGTAGAGGTGTCGTAGTTCATAGCCGGCTGATCTCCATTCTTTCTCCTTCATGGCTGGGGTTCGGTAGAATTCGGGGTCTATTTCTGTTGATTTCTGGGCTCTTTCTTCCAGGAACTTGATGCATGCTTGTGTTTGAATCAGGTTGTGTTTTAATATTAGGTCTTCTATAAATGTGTTTGTTCCCACCAGTTGATAAACTAATCTGGTTGGGGCGTACTTCGATACGCACAGTGTTTTCTTGAGGTATCTGGCTTTAACTCTATCCAGGTATTTGATGTTTTTGTAGTTCAAGTATGGCCAAATTATTTCAATTGCGTATGATGCTATTGGGGCTATTTTCAGGTTGAACAGTGAAATTGATGTTTCTAGTGAGAGGCTATGAAGTCTTTTGATTTCCATTGTGGCTTTTATTGCGGAGATTGATCTTTCCTCAACATGTCTTGTGAAGGTGAATCCGGTGACCTGCAGAGTTACCCCTAAATATTTGTACGCCTTCGCTATGCCTAAAGTGTGATCCCCACATGTGAAGACATCCTTCGAGGATATTCGTCCGCCTTTCCGAAACTTCATTACTTTTGTCTTGTTCTGGTTTATTTTAAGTTCGTTTTCATTCGTCCATTCCTCTAACCGATTGATAGCTTGCTGCATCGCTTCCCTGTTTTTGCTTAGGATCACCATGTCATGTGCATAGAGCAGTATTTTTACCCCTTCCGTTGTGATCTTTTGAACTACGTCGTTTGTGAGCATGTTGAAAAGTATCGGGCTTAGAGGGTCACCTTGTAGAACTCCGTTTGTCTGTTTTATGTTCCTTGATTCTAGCTGACCGTCACATATGCTTATTACGTTGCTGTGCAGTATGCTTGTTATGAGGCTAAGGAAAGGGTGTTCTGGTCCTAGAACTGTCTTCAGTTTTTGGATGAGAATGTTCCTGTTCACTCCATCAAAGGCTTTTTGATAATCTACGAAGGTCGCGTATACGCTGCCTTTGGGTTGACTTAGTGCTTCACCTATGTATCCAAGTACTTTCTCTATTGCTTGGATTGTCGATCTTCCTGGTATGAATCCGTGTTGTTCCTCTGGTGTCTCTTCCATTAATCGCTCGAAGATTCTTTCACGTATGACGCTGGATAACATCTTGAAGGCTGCACATTCAAGCGCAATCCCCCTGTATGAGTCGGGTGCATCATGTGGTCCCCTGCCATTGTATATTATCTTGATTGTTGATTTCCTCCAGGAGTTCGGTATATTTCGGAGTTCTATACATTTGTTGTATAGGGCTGTCCATATTCGTATTGTGTATGGGAGTGATGCCTTGATGATTTCTTTTGATATGTTGTCCGGTCCTGCTGCTTTTCCAGGCTTGCTTCTCTGTATTACTGACCAGACTTCTGCTTCTGTTATGGTTGGTGGCATTTCCCCTTCCGTACGCTCTCTTGGTCCGTCTTGTTGCTCGAAGGCAGTCAGTTGTAGGAGTTCTGTAAAGTGGGCTTCCCATGTCTCCAGCGGGATGTTTGGTACCAAGGTGCTTCTTCTTGCATCTAGGATTCTATACGGTTTATTTTCCGCTTCTCTCAGTAGCTGCTGCTCTTTTCGGAGTGCGTATTCTTTCCTCTTTGCGCGAAGTAGGTTAACATAAGTCCTTCTTTCCTGATTATAATTTTCTCGATTTTGCTGACTCTGTTTAAACTTTAGGTTGTGAAGTCTTCCTAGGACGTTATTTCTTATTTCATAACATTCTGTGTCGAACCACGGCTTGCTTCTCCTTATTGGAGGTGGGCCTGGAGTTGCTTCCAATAGACAGTCCTGAAGTATTCGCATGGCGGTGTCCAGTTCTCCTTCTTCTATGAGTTTCATGACCTGGCCATGGTCAAGGGTCTGGCTGAGGGATTCTGTGTCTAATAGTCTGGGTGTCCATCTTCGCGTTTCCTTGGGCTCTCGTCCTGGGTTCTTTTGGAGTAGGAAGGTTGCTCTTACTGGTAAGTGTTTCCTGGTAGTATCCCAGGAATCCTTTCCCAGCACTGCGTGTCCCTTTAGCTTTATCTTTCTTCCGCGATAGAAAACTAAGTCGATGGTGCTGGTTCCGTTGTGTGCAATGTATGTGGGACTTTCTTCCTTGTTGATTAGTTGGAAGCCCTCTTCTTGCATAAGTTCCGTTAGGGCTCTTCCTTTTCTGTTTGGTATATCCAGACGGCAGTTGAAGTCACCTGCCATTATGGTTGATTTTTCCTGGTCGATATGTTCTAAAATTCTGGTGATGCTTTCGACCGTTTCCTCAGATGATATCTGGGGGCGAAGGTATACTCCTATTATTGTGATGTCCTTGAGGTGAACTGTAACTGAATCTTCGGTAACTTGGGTTTGTATAGGCTGTCCTAGTGATGCCTTATGGAAGCAGGTGATCCCACCTGAGGGGCGCCCGTTCCCGGGATGCTTTGCTAATGCGTGAGTCTCATAGTATCCCGTGATGTTCAAGGGTTCAGTTAAGAATGTTTCACAAAATATTATTACGTCTTGCATAAATAGTGAGTTGTTTGGCAGTATGCTCAGGGCTGATTTAATTCCTTCTACATTCCATATAGTTAGTTCTATTGTTTGGATTTGTACTTCACTTGGTTTATTGAAAGAGATAGGGGCGAAAAGTGACCTCCTCTGGCCAGAAATCTTCCGAGTCTAGTTTGTTTGCCTCATCCTCTGTTACTCCTATTCTAAACGCCTTTGATCGGCTTCTGGTTCTTATCTCTTCACAGGCACTTACTGACTTTATACCCTTGTCTTTCATATACCCTGTGATAACTTCTACCGTAGTGGATTCATCCAATATTCCAATGGACATCCATTTGAGTTTCTTGGTTGGTTTTAGTCTGTCTGTTTTGGCTCCTGTGCCAGTTTTCGGAGGCGGAAATCCTTTTCTCGAAGCTGTTCGCAGACTACTACCTTTGTTTGTATGGTGGAAAGCTCTGTTGGGTACATTTCCTTCCTCCCTCGTATGGTTCATCCTACTTTCTTTACTTGGCCTCAATACCACTTCCCTCCATTCCTCCCTTGGAATATGGTTTTCATTTCCTGTATCTACTTCTGGAAGGTATTCTCCACTCCTATTTGGGGTTTCTTGTGCGTCCGTTGTTTCTGTTTCCTTCGGTATTTTGTTTAGTTTCTGGTTGATTTTGTTTTCGATTACCGTGTCTAGCTCATTTCTTAGAAAATCCATTATGTTTTCTATGTGTGCTCTTATATTTTCAAGATTTACCTCTTCGTTAGCTGCTATGTCGTTACCTTCACACTGACGTTCGTTTCCCTTTGGGCTCTCGTGTTGGTGGACCGGTTTTGGAATTTGCTCCCGCGTTTGACCACCACAGCTCGTTAGTAGTTGGATCTCTCTACGTGGTGTTTCTTGTCTAGGACCGTTTGGTGCTGGAATGTCTGCGTCGGCATCGACAGGAGTCGGCACCATCCCTGTATGGGTGATGTCTTCTTCGTTACGCATTGGTGAATTCTGGTCTCCTTTAATGTGATTTTGTGTGTTCTTTTCGGAATAATATTTCATTAATGCGTTTTTGACTGTTCTGAAACATTCTCTAATGCCATTTACCGCCTGTTTCAGATCTTCTTTAGCTTCTTTTTTCAGGTAACCACCGGTTTCCGTGATATTCTCTATCGCTTTCAGAGCGAATTCAATCCGTGTTTCCGCTTCGTCCGCCATAATTTTTCTATTATTTGGTAGCAGAAATGATGTACGTACCGCAGATACAGGTATTTCTTTTGTGCTATAGCATACGGCTTTCAATTCGTGACGAATGCTTTACCGCATTTAGCGCAGGTCACTGGTTTGAATTCGTGGAGAATGCCTTACCGCGTTTAGCTCAGGTCACTGGTTTCTTGCCAGTAGTACTTCTTGTCCATACAGGATTTTTATGTGTTACCTGCGACTTCTGAGGTAGGACATTCACTTAGATTTTTTGTGCCTGTATGCGATTTGTGTTATGACCATCTTTATGCGATATAACCTCACTATCCCCTTGTGCAGGGAGGTATTATTAATTACTGATATTTTCTATTGCGATTTCAATGAAACTCGGTTAGTTCATAGCACTATTCACGGCGACCTTGACCGTTCCCTTCAAATTTTGTTACGTTTCACCAATCCAACATGGCGGCTGTGCGAAATATTTCACTAGCATTCAATATCTCCGAAACTATTACCGATATCGCCTGAAATTGTGTACGGGGATAAAGGGCACTACTAGAAGCTCACCTATGAGACTTTCAAAACCTGGTGACTACAAAACCAACATGGCGGTCAAGCGAAATTGAGACATTTAAATAGACATTTCTCGCGATTTAACTATCCAAACGTAATGAAGCTTGGTACAGCAAATGTTTAAACGCATTGTAATGCACTGGAGTCTAATTTAGTTCAATTGTTTACATAACCTCAATATGGCGGCTGTGCGAAATATTTCACTGACATTCTATATCTCCGAAACTATTACAGATAGCATCATGCAATTTTGTACGGTGATAAAGGGTACTGATACAAGTTTACCTATTTTATATTTCATAAACCTGTATAGTACAAAACGAACATGGCGACCAGGCGAATTTGAAATATTTATTAGACTTTTCTCGAGATTTAACTCTATGAGCGCAGTGAAATGTGGTACAGCAAATGTTTAAATGCATCGTAATGCACTGGAGTCTAGTTTAGTTCAATTGTTTACATAACCTCAAAATGGCGGCTGTGCGAAATATTTCACCGACATTGTATATCTCCAAAACTATTACAGATATCCGTGTGTGTGCGTGTGTGTGTGTGTGTGTGTGAGGTGTTTGTGTGTCCCCACTAATAAAATCTAAACGGCTGGAGCGATTTCAATGAAACTCGGTACGTTCATAGAACAATTCCCGGCGACTTCGACCGTGCCCTTCAAATTTTGTTACGTCTCACCAATCCAACATGGCGGCTGTGCGAAATATTTCACTAGCATTCAATATCTCCGAAACTATTACCGATATCGCCTGAAATTGTGTACGGGGATAAAGGGCACTACTAGAAGCTCACCTATGAGACTTTCAAAAACCTGGTGACTAAAAAACGAACATGGCGGTCAAGCGAAATTGAGACTTTTAAATAGCCATTTCTCGCGATTTCACTATCCAAACGTAATGAAACTTGGTACAGCAAATGTTTAAAAGCATTGTAATGCACTGGAGTCTAATTTAGTTCAATTGTTTACATAACCTCAAAATGACGGCTGTGCGAAGTATTTCACTGACATTCTAATCTCCGAAACTATTACAGATATCCGTGTGTGTGTGCGTGTGTGTGCGTGTGTGTGTGAGAGAGGTGTTTGTGTGTCCCCCACTAATAAAATCTAAACGGCTGGAGCGATTTCAATGAAACTCGGCAAGTTCATAGAACTATTACCGGCGACCTCGACCGTGCCCTTCAAATTTAGTTACGTCTCACCAATCCAACACGGCGGCTGTGCGAAATATTTCACTAGCATTCAATATCTCCGAATCTATTACGGATATTGCCCTGAATTTGTGTACGGTGATAAAGGTCACTACTAGAAGCTCACATATGAGACATTCAAAAACCTTGTGACTACAAAACCAACATGGCGGTCAAGCGAAATTGAGACTTTTAAATAGACATTTCTCGCTATTTAACTATCCAAACGTAATGAAACTTGGTACAGCAAATGTTTAAACGCATTGTAATGCACTGGAGTCTAATTTAGTTCAATTGTTTACACAACCTCAAAATGGCGGCTGTGCGAAATATATCACTGACATTCTAATCTCCGAAACTATTACAGATATCCGGGTGTGTGCGCGTGTGTGTGGGTGTGTATGTGTGAGGTGTTTAAGTGTCCCCCAATAATAAAATCTAAACGGCTCGAGCGATTTCAATGAAACTCGGTAAGTTTATAACACTTTTTAGGGCGACCTCGACCGTTCCCATCAAATTTTGTTACGTTCCACCAATCCAACATGGCGGCTGTGCGAAATATTTCACTAGCATTCAATATCTCCGAAACTATCACCGATATCGCCCTGAAATTGTGTACGGTGATAAAGGGCACTACTAGAAGCTCACCTATGAGACTTTCAAAAACCTGGTGACTACAAAACCAACATGGCGATCAAGCGAATTTGGGACTTTTAAATAGCCATTTCTTGCGATTTCACTATCCAAACGTAATGAAACTTGGTACAGCAAATGTTTAAAAGCATTGTAATGCACTGGAGTCTAATTTAGTTCAATTGTTTACATAACCGCAAAATGGCGGCTGTGCGAAATATTTCACTGACATTCTAATCTCCGAAACTATTACAGATATCCGTGTGTGTGTGCGTGTGTGTGTGTGTGTGTGTGAGAGAGAGGTGTTTGTGTGTCCCCCACTAATAAAATCTAAACGGCTGGAGCGATTTCAATGAAACTCGGTAAGTTCATAGAACTATTCCCGGCGACCTCGACCGTGCCCTTCAAATTTTGTTACGTCTCACCAATCCAACACGGCGGCTGTGCGAAGTATTTCACTAGCATTCAATATCTCCGAATCTATTACGGATATCGCCCTGAAATTGTGTGCGGGGATAAAGGGCACTACTAGAAGCTCACCTATGAGGCTTTCAAAACCTGGTGACTACAAAACCAACATAGTGGTCAAGTGAAATTGAGACATTTAAATAGACATTTCTCGCGATTTAACTATCCAAACGTAATGAAACTTGGTACGGCAAATGTTTAAACGCATTGTAATGCACTGGAGTCTAATTTAGTTCAATTGTTTACATAACCTCAAAATGGCGGCTGTGCGAAATATTTCACTGACACTCTATATCTCCGAAAGTATTACAGATATCCGTGTTTGTGTGCGTGTGTGTGTGTGCGTGTGTGTGTGTGTGAGGTGTTTGTGTGTCCCCCACTAATAAAATCTAAACGGCTGGAGCGATTTCAATGAAACTCGGTAAGTTCATAGAACTAATTCCGGCGACCTCGACCGTGCCCTTCAAATTTTGTTACGTCTCACCAATCCAACATGGCGGCTGTGCGAAATATTTCACTAGTATTCAATATCTCCGAAACTATTACCGATATCGCCCTGAAATTGTGTACGGCGATAAAGGGCACTACTAGAAGCTCACCTATGAGACTTTCAAAAACCTGGTGACTACAAAACCAACATGGCGGTCAAGCGAAATTGAGACTTTTAAATAGCCATTTCTCGCGATTTCACTATCCAAACGTAATGAAACTTGGTACAGCAAATGTTTATACACATTGTAATGCACTGGAGTCTAATTTAGTTCAATTGTTTACATAACCTCAAAATGGTGGCTGTGCGAAATATTTCACTGACATTCTAATCTCCGAAACTATTACAGATATCCGTGTGTGTGTGCATGTGTGTGTGTGTGTGTGTGTGTGTGTGTGTGAGAGAGAGGTGTTTGTGTGTCCCCCACTAATAAAATCTAAACGGCTGGAGCGATTTCAATGAAACTCGGTAAGATCATAGAAATATTCCCGGCGACCTCGACCGTGCCCTTCAAATTTTGTTACGTCTCACCAATCCAACACGGCGGCTGTGCGAAATATTTCACTAGCATTCAATATCTCCGAATCTATTACGGATATTGCCCTGAATTTTGTACGGTGATAAAGGTCACTACTAAAAGCTCACATATGAGACATTCAAAAACCTGGTGACTACAAAACCAACATGGCGGTGAAGCGAAATTGACACTTTTAAATAGACATTTCTCGCTATTTAACTATCCAAACGTAATGAAACTTGGTACAGCAAATGTTTAAACGCATTGTTATGCACTGGAGTCTAATTTAGTTCAATTGTTTACATAACCTCAAAATGGCGGCTGTGCGAAATATTTCACTGACATTCTATATCTCCGAAACTATTAGAGATATCATCATGCAATTTTGTACGGTGATAAAGGGTACTGATACAAGTTTACCTATTGTATATTTCATAAACCTGTATAGTACAAAACGAACATGGCGACCAAGCGAATTTGAAATATTTTAATGGACTTTTCTCGTGATTTAACTCTATGAGCGCAGTGGAATGTGGTACAGCAAATGTTTAAATGCATCGTTATGCACTGGAGTCTAATTTAATTCAATTGTTTACATAACCTCAAAATGTCGGCTGTACGAATTATTTCACTGATATTCTATATCTCCGAACCTATTACAGATATCATCATGCAATTTTGTACGGTGATAAAGGGTACTGATACAAGTTTACCTATTGTATATTTCATAAACCTGTATAGTACAAAACGAACATGGCGACCAAGCGAATTTGAAATATTTTAATAGACTTTCCTCGTGATTTAACTCTATGAGCGCAATTAAATGTGTGAGAAATAGACATTTCTCGCGATTTAACTATCCAAACGTAATGAAACTTGGTACAGCAAATGTTTAAACGCATTGTAATGCACTGGAGTCTAATTTAGTTCAATTGTTTACATAACCTCAATATGGCGGCTGTGCGAATTATTTCACTGACATTCTAAATCTCCGAAACTATTACAGATATCATCATGCAATTTTGTACGGTGATAAAGAATACTGATACAAGTTTACCTATTTTATATTTCATAAACCTGTATAGTATAAAACGAACATGGCGACCAGGCGAATTTGAAATATTTTAATAGACTTTTCTCGAGATTTAACTCTATGAGCGCAGTGAAATGTGGTACAGCAAATGTTTAAATGCATCGTAATGCACTGGAGTCTAATTTAGTTCAATGGTTTACATAACCTCAAAATGGCGGCTGTGCGAAATATTTCACTGACATTCTATATCTCCGAAATTATTACAGATATCCGTGTTTGTGTGCGTGTGTGTGTGTGCGTGTGTGTGTGTGAGGTGTTTGTGTGTCCCCCACTAATAAAATCTAAACGGCTGGAGCGATTTCAATGAAACTCAGTAAGTTCATAGAACTATTTCCGGCGACCTCGACCGTGCCCTTCAAATTTTGTTACGTCTCACCAATCCAACATGGCGGCTGTGCGAAATATTTCACTAGTATTCAATATCTCCGAAACTATTACTGATATCGCCCTGAAATTGTGTACGGTGATAAAGGGCACTACTAGAAGCTCACCTATGAGCCTTTCAAAACCCTGGTGACTATAAAACCAACATGGCGGTCAAGCGAATTTGAGATTTTAAATAGCCATTTCTCGCGATTTCACTATCCAAACGTAATGAAACTTGGTACAGCAAATGTTTAAACACATTGTAATGCACCGGAGTCTAATTTAGTTCAATTGTTTACATAACCTCAAAATGGCGGCTGTGCGAAATATTTCACTGACATTCTATATCTCCGAAACTATTACAGATATCATCATTCAATTTTGTACGGTGATAAAGGGTACTGATACAAGTTTACCTATTGTATATTTCATAAACCTGTACAGTACAAAACGAACATGGCGACCAAGCGAATTTGAAATATTTTAATAGACTTTTCTCGTGATTTAACTCTATGAGCGCAATTAAAAGTTTGAGAAATAGACATCTCTCGCGATTTAACTATCCAAACGTAATGAAACTTGGTACAGCAAATGTTTAAACGCATTGTAATGCACTGGATTCTAATTTAGTTCAATTGTTTACATAACCTCAAAATGGCGGCTGTGTGAAATATTTCACTGATATTCTAATCTCCGAAACTATTACAGATATCCGGGTGTGTGTGCGTGTGTGTGTGTGTGTGTGTGTGTGGGAGGTGTTTGTGTGTCCCCCACTAATAAAATCTAAACTGCTGGAGCGATTTCAATGAAACTTGGTAAGTTTATAGCACTATTCACGGCGACATCGACCGTTCCCATCAAATTTTGTTACGTTTCACCAATCCAACATGGCGGCTGTGCGAAATATTTCACTAGCATTCAATATCTCCGAAACTATTACCGATATCGCCCTGAAATTGTGTACGGTGATAAAGGGCACTACTAGAAGCTCACCTATGAGACTTTCAAAAACCTGGTGACTACAAAACCAACATGGCGGTCAAGCGAAATTGAGACATTTAAATAGACATTTCTCGCGATTTAACTATCCAAACGTAATGAAACTTAGTACAGCAAATGTTTAAACGCATTGTAATGCACTGGAGTCTAATTTAGTTCAATTGTTTTCATAACCTCAAAATGGCGGCTGTGCGAAATATTTCACTGACATTCTATATCTCCGAAACTATTACAGATATCATCATGCAATTTTGTACGGTGATAAAGGGTACTGATACAAGTTTACCTATTGTACATTTCTTAAACCTGTATTGTACAAAACGAACATGGCGACCAAGCGAATTTGAAATATTTTAATAGACTTTCCTCGTGATTTAACTCTATGAGCGCAATTAAATGTGTGAGAAATAGATATTTCTCGCGATTTAACTATCCAAACGTAATGAAACTTGGTACAGCAAATGTTTAAACGCATTGTAATGCACGGAATTCTAATTTAGTGCCATTGTTTACATAACCTCAAAATGGCGGCTGTGCGAAATATTCCACTGACATTCTAATCTCCGAAACTATTACAGATATCCGTGTGTGTGTGCGTGTGTGTGTGTGTGTGTGTGTATGAGGTGTTTGTGTGTCCCCCACTAATAAAATCTAAACGGCTAGAGCGATTTCAATGAAACTCGGTAAGTTTTTAGAACTATTCCCGGCGACCTCGACCGTGCCCTTCAAATTTTTATACGTCTCACCAATACAACTCGGCGGCTGTTCGAAATATTTCACTAGCATTCAATATCTCCGAATCTATTACGGATATTGCCCTGAATTTGTGTACGGTGATAAAGGTCACTACTAGAAGCTCACATATGAGACATTCAAAAACCTGGTGACTACAAAACCAACATGGCGGTCAAGCGAAATTGAGACTTTTAAATAGACATTTCTCGCGATTTCACTATCCAAACGCAATGAAACTTGGTACAGCAAATGTCTAAACGCATTGTAATGCACTGGAGTCTAATTTAGTTCAATTGTTTACATAACCTCAAAATGGCGGCTGTGCGAAATATTTCACTGACATTCTATATCTCCGAAACTATTACAGATATCATCATGCAATTTTGTACGGTGATAAAGAGTACTGATACAAGTTTACCTATTTTATATTTCATAAACCTGTATAGTATAAAACGAACATGGCGACCAGGCGAATTTGAAATATATTAATACTTTTCTCGAGATTTAACTCTATGAGCGCAGTGAAATGTGGTACAGCAAATGTTTAATTGCATCGTAATGCACTGGAGTCTAATTTAGTTCAATTGTTTACATAACCTCAAAATGGCGGCTGTGCGAAATATTTCACTGACATTCTATATCTCCGAAACTATTACAGATATCATCATGCAATTTTGTACGGTGATAAAGGGTACTGATACAAGTTTACCTATTGTATATTTCATAAACCTGTATAGTACAAAACGAACATGGCGACCAAGCGAATTTGAAATATTTTAATGGACTTTTCTCGTGATTTAACTCTATGAGCGCAGTGGAATGTGGTACAGCAAATGTTTAAATGCATCGTTATGCACTGGAGTCTAATTTAATTCAATTGTTTACATAACCTCAAAATGTCGGCTGTACGAATTATTTCACTGATATTCTATATCTCCGAACCTATTACAGATATCATCATGCAATTTTGTACGGTGATAAAGGGTACTGATACAAGTTTACCTATTGTATATTTCATAAACCTGTATAGTACAAAACGAACATGGCGACCAAGCGAATTTGAAATATTTTAATAGACTTTCCTCGTGATTTAACTCTATGAGCGCAATTAAATGTGTGAGAAATAGACATTTCTCGCGATTTAACTATCCAAACGTAATGAAACTTGGTACAGCAAATGTTTAAACGCATTGTAATGCACTGGAGTCTAATTTAGTTCGATTGTTTACATAACCTCAATATGGCGGCTGTGCGAATTATTTCACTGACATTCTAAATCTCCGAAACTATTACAGATATCATCATGCAATTTTGTACGGTGATAAAGAGTACTGATACAAGTTTACCTATTTTATATTTCATAAACCTGTATAGTATAAAACGAACATGGCGACCAGGCGAATTTGAAATATTTTAATAGACTTTTCTCGAGATTTAACTCTATGAGCGCAGTGAAATGTGGTACAGCAAATGTTTAAATGCATCGTAATGCACTGGAGTCTAATTTAGTTCAATGGTTTACATAACCTCAAAATGGCGGCTGTGCGAAATATTTCACTGACATTCTATATCTCCGAAATTATTACAGATATCCGTGTTTGTGTGCGTGTGTGTGTGTGCGTGTGTGTGTGTGAGGTGTTTGTGTGTCCCCCACTAATAAAATCTAAACGGCTGGAGCGATTTCAATGAAACTCAGTAAGTTCATAGAACTTTTTCCGGCGACCTCGACCGTGCCCTTCAAATTTTGTTACGTCTCACCAATCCAACATGGCGGCTGTGCGAAATATTTCACTAGTATTCAATATCTCCGAAACTATTACTGATATCGCCCTGAAATTGTGTACGGTGATAAAGGGCACTACTAGAAGCTCACCTATGAGCCTTTCAAAACCCTGGTGACTATAAAACCAACATGGCGGTCAAGCGAATTTGAGATTTTAAATAGCCATTTCTCGCGATTTCACTATCCAAACGTAATGAAACTTGGTACAGCAAATGTTTAAACACATTGTAATGCACCGGAGTCTAATTTAGTTCAATTGTTTACATAACCTCAAAATGGCGGCTGTGCGAAATATTTCACTGACATTCTATATCTCCGAAACTATTACAGATATCATCATTCAATTTTGTACGGTGATAAAGGGTACTGATACAAGTTTACCTATTGTATATTTCATAAACCTGTACAGTACAAAACGAACATGGCGACCAAGCGAATTTGAAATATTTTAATAGACTTTTCTCGTGATTTAACTCTATGAGCGCAATTAAAAGTTTGAGAAATAGACATCTCTCGCGATTTAACTATCCAAACGTAATGAAACTTGGTACAGCAAATGTTTAAACGCATTGTAATGCACTGGATTCTAATTTAGTTCAATTGTTTACATAACCTCAAAATGGCGGCTGTGTGAAATATTTCACTGATATTCTAATCTCCGAAACTATTACAGATATCCGGGTGTGTGTGCGTGTGTGTGTGTGTGTGTGTGTGTGGGAGGTGTTTGTGTGTCCCCCACTAATAAAATCTAAACTGCTGGAGCGATTTCAATGAAACTCGGTAAGTTTATAGCACTATTCACGGCGACATCGACCGTTCCCATCAAATTTTGTTACGTTTCACCAATCCAACATGGCGGCTGTGCGAAATATTTCACTAGCATTCAATATCTCCGAAACTATTACCGATATCGCCCTGAAATTGTGTACGGTGATAAAGGGCACTACTAGAAGCTCACCTATGAGACTTTCAAAAACCTGGTGACTACAAAACCAACATGGCGGTCAAGCGAAATTGAGACATTTAAATAGACATTTCTCGCGATTTAACTATCCAAACGTAATGAAACTTAGTACAGCAAATGTTTAAACGCATTGTAATGCACTGGAGTCTAATTTAGTTCAATTGTTTTCATAACCTCAAAATGGCGGCTGTGCGAAATATTTCACTGACATTCTATATCTCCGAAACTATTACAGATATCATCATGCAATTTTGTACGGTGATAAAGGGTACTGATACAAGTTTACCTATTGTACATTTCTTAAACCTGTATTGTACAAAACGAACATGGCGACCAAGCGAATTTGAAATATTTTAATAGACTTTCCTCGTGATTTAACTCTATGAGCGCAATTAAATGTGTGAGAAATAGATATTTCTCGCGATTTAACTATCCAAACATATTGAAACTTGGTACAGCAAATGTTTAAACGCATTGTAATGCACGGAATTCTAATTTAGTGCCATTGTTTACATAACCTCAAAATGGCGGCTGTGCGAAATATTCCACTGACATTCTAATCTCCGAAACTATTACAGATATCCGTGTGTGTGTGCGTGTGTGTGTGTGTGTGTATGAGGTGTTTGTGTGTCCCCCACTAATAAAATCTAAACGGCTAGAGCGATTTCAATGAAACTCGGTAAGTTTTTAGAACTATTCCCGGCGACCTCGACCGTGCCCTTCAAATTTTTATACGTCTCACCAATACAACTCGGCGGCTGTTCGAAATATTTCACTAGCATTCAATATCTCCGAATCTATTACGGATATTGCCCTGAATTTGTGTACGGTGATAAAGGTCACTACTAGAAGCTCACATATGAGACATTCAAAAACCTGGTGACTACAAAACCAACATGGCGGTCAAGCGAAATTGAGACTTTTAAATAGACATTTCTCGCGATTTCACTATCCAAACGCAATGAAACTTGGTACAGCAAATGTCTAAACGCATTGTAATGCACTGGAGTCTAATTTAGTTCAATTGTTTACATAACCTCAAAATGGCGGCTGTGCGAAATATTTCACTGACATTCTATATCTCCGAAACTATTACAGATATCATCATGCAATTTTGTACGGTGATAAAGAGTACTGATACAAGTTTACCTATTTTATATTTCATAAACCTGTATAGTATAAAACGAACATGGCGACCAGGCGAATTTGAAATATATTAATACTTTTCTCGAGATTTAACTCTATGAGCGCAGTGAAATGTGGTACAGCAAATGTTTAATTGCATCGTAATGCACTGGAGTCTAATTTAGTTCAATTGTTTACATAACCTCAAAATGGCGGCTGTGCGAAATATTTCACTGACATTCTATATCTCCGAAACTATTACAGATATCATCATGCAATTTTGTACGGTGATAAAGGGTACTGATACAAGTTTACCTATTGTACATTTCTTAAAACTGTATTGTACAAAACGAACATGGCGACCAAGCGAATTTGAAATATTTTAATAGACTTTCCTCGTGATTTAACTCTATGAGCGCAATTAAATGTGTGAGAAATAGACATTTCTCGCGATTTAACTATCCAAACGTAATGAAACTTGGTACAGCAAATGTTTAAACGCATTGTAATGCACTGGAGTCTAATTTAGTTCAATTGTTTACATAACCTCAATATGGCGGCTGTGCGAATTATTTCACTGACATTCTAAATCTCCGAAACTATTACAGATATCATCATGCAATTTTGTACGGTGATAAAGGGTACTGATACAAGTTTACCTATTGTATCTTTCATAAACCTGTATAGTACAAAACGAACATGGCGAACAAGCGAATTTGAAATATTTTAATAGATTTTTCTCGTGATTTAACTCTATGAGCGCAATTAAAAGTTTGTGAAATAGACATCTCTCGCGATTTAACTATCCAAACGTAATGAAACTTGGTACAGCAAATGTTTAAACTCATTGTAATGCACTGGATTCTAATTTAGTTCAATTGTTTACATAACCTCAAAATGGCGGCTGTGCGAAATATTTCATTGACAATCTCCGAAACTATTACAGATATCCGGGTGTGAGTGCGTGTGTGTGTGTGTGTGTGTGTGAGGTGTTTGTGTGTCCCCCACTAATAAAATCTAAACGGCTGGAGCGATTTCAATGAAACTCGGTAAGTTTTTAACACTATTCACGGCGACCACGACCGTTCCCATCAAATTTTGTTACGTTTCACCAATCCAACATGGCGGCTGTGCGAAATATTTCACTAGCATTCAATATCTCCGAAACTATTACCGATATCGCCCTGAAATTGTGTACGGAGTTAAAGGGCACTTCTAGAAACTCACCTATGAGACTTTCAAAAACCTGGTGACTACAAAACCAAAATGCGGTCAAGCGAAATTGAGACATTTAAATAGACATTTCTCGCGATTTAACTATCCAAACGTAATGAAACTTGGTACAGCAAATGTTTAAACGCATTGTAATGCACTGGAGTCTAATTTAGTTCAATTGTTTTCATAACCTCAAAATGGCGGCTGTGCGAAATATTTCACTGACATTCTATATCTCCGAAACTATTACAGATATCATCATGAATTTTTGTACGGTGATAAAGGGTACTGATACAAGTTTACCTATTATACATTTCATAAACCTGTATTGTACAAAACGAACATGGCGACCAAGTGAATTTGAAATATTTTAATAGACTTCCCTCGTGCTTTAACTCTATGAGCGCAATTAAATGTGTGAGAAATAGACATTTCTCGCGATTTAACTATCCAAACGTAATGAAACTTGGTACAGCAAATGTTTAAACGCATTGTAATGCACTGGAGTCTAATTTAGTTCGATTGTTTACATAACCTCAATATGGCGGCTGTGCGAATTATTTCACTGACATTCTAAATCTCCGAAACTATTACAGATATCATCATGCAATTTTGTACGGTGATAAAGAGTACTGATACAAGTTTACCTATTTTATATTTCATAAACCTGTATAGTATAAAACGAACATGGCGACCAGGCGAATTTGAAATATTTTAATAGACTTTTCTCGAGATTTAACTCTATGAGCGCAGTGAAATGTGGTACAGCAAATGTTTAAATGCATCGTAATGCACTGGAGTCTAATTTAGTTCAATGGTTTACATAACCTCAAAATGGCGGCTGTGCGAAATATTTCACTGACATTCTATATCTCCGAAATTATTACAGATATCCGTGTTTGTGTGCGTGTGTGTGTGTGCGTGTGTGTGTGTGAGGTGTTTGTGTGTCCCCCACTAATAAAATCTAAACGGCTGGAGCGATTTCAATGAAACTCAGTAAGTTCATAGAACTTTTTCCGGCGACCTCGACCGTGCCCTTCAAATTTTGTTACGTCTCACCAATCCAACATGGCGGCTGTGCGAAATATTTCACTAGTATTCAATATCTCCGAAACTATTACTGATATCGCCCTGAAATTGTGTACGGTGATAAAGGGCACTACTAGAAGCTCACCTATGAGCCTTTCAAAACCCTGGTGACTATAAAACCAACATGGCGGTCAAGCGAATTTGAGATTTTAAATAGCCATTTCTCGCGATTTCACTATCCAAACGTAATGAAACTTGGTACAGCAAATGTTTAAACACATTGTAATGCACCGGAGTCTAATTTAGTTCAATTGTTTACATAACCTCAAAATGGCGGCTGTGCGAAATATTTCACTGACATTCTATATCTCCGAAACTATTACAGATATCATCATTCAATTTTGTACGGTGATAAAGGGTACTGATACAAGTTTACCTATTGTATATTTCATAAACCTGTACAGTACAAAACGAACATGGCGACCAAGCGAATTTGAAATATTTTAATAGACTTTTCTCGTGATTTAACTCTATGAGCGCAATTAAAAGTTTGAGAAATAGACATCTCTCGCGATTTAACTATCCAAACGTAATGAAACTTGGTACAGCAAATGTTTAAACGCATTGTAATGCACTGGATTCTAATTTAGTTCAATTGTTTACATAACCTCAAAATGGCGGCTGTGTGAAATATTTCACTGATATTCTAATCTCCGAAACTATTACAGATATCCGGGTGTGTGTGCGTGTGTGTGTGTGTGTGTGTGTGTGGGAGGTGTTTGTGTGTCCCCCACTAATAAAATCTAAACTGCTGGAGCGATTTCAATGAAACTCGGTAAGTTTATAGCACTATTCACGGCGACATCGACCGTTCCCATCAAATTTTGTTACGTTTCACCAATCCAACATGGCGGCTGTGCGAAATATTTCACTAGCATTCAATATCTCCGAAACTATTACCGATATCGCCCTGAAATTGTGTACGGTGATAAAGGGCACTACTAGAAGCTCACCTATGAGACTTTCAAAAACCTGGTGACTACAAAACCAACATGGCGGTCAAGCGAAATTGAGACATTTAAATAGACATTTCTCGCGATTTAACTATCCAAACGTAATGAAACTTAGTACAGCAAATGTTTAAACGCATTGTAATGCACTGGAGTCTAATTTAGTTCAATTGTTTTCATAACCTCAAAATGGCGGCTGTGCGAAATATTTCACTGACATTCTATATCTCCGAAACTATTACAGATATCATCATGCAATTTTGTACGGTGATAAAGGGTACTGATACAAGTTTACCTATTGTACATTTCTTAAACCTGTATTGTACAAAACGAACATGGCGACCAAGCGAATTTGAAATATTTTAATAGACTTTCCTCGTGATTTAACTCTATGAGCGCAATTAAATGTGTGAGAAATAGATATTTCTCGCGATTTAACTATCCAAACATATTGAAACTTGGTACAGCAAATGTTTAAACGCATTGTAATGCACGGAATTCTAATTTAGTGCCATTGTTTACATAACCTCAAAATGGCGGCTGTGCGAAATATTCCACTGACATTCTAATCTCCGAAACTATTACAGATATCCGTGTGTGTGTGCGTGTGTGTGTGTGTGTGTATGAGGTGTTTGTGTGTCCCCCACTAATAAAATCTAAACGGCTAGAGCGATTTCAATGAAACTCGGTAAGTTTTTAGAACTATTCCCGGCGACCTCGACCGTGCCCTTCAAATTTTTATACGTCTCACCAATACAACTCGGCGGCTGTTCGAAATATTTCACTAGCATTCAATATCTCCGAATCTATTACGGATATTGCCCTGAATTTGTGTACGGTGATAAAGGTCACTACTAGAAGCTCACATATGAGACATTCAAAAACCTGGTGACTACAAAACCAACATGGCGGTCAAGCGAAATTGAGACTTTTAAATAGACATTTCTCGCGATTTCACTATCCAAACGCAATGAAACTTGGTACAGCAAATGTCTAAACGCATTGTAATGCACTGGAGTCTAATTTAGTTCAATTGTTTACATAACCTCAAAATGGCGGCTGTGCGAAATATTTCACTGACATTCTATATCTCCGAAACTATTACAGATATCATCATGCAATTTTGTACGGTGATAAAGAGTACTGATACAAGTTTACCTATTTTATATTTCATAAACCTGTATAGTATAAAACGAACATGGCGACCAGGCGAATTTGAAATATATTAATACTTTTCTCGAGATTTAACTCTATGAGCGCAGTGAAATGTGGTACAGCAAATGTTTAATTGCATCGTAATGCACTGGAGTCTAATTTAGTTCAATTGTTTACATAACCTCAAAATGGCGGCTGTGCGAAATATTTCACTGACATTCTATATCTCCGAAACTATTACAGATATCATCATGCAATTTTGTACGGTGATAAAGGGTACTGATACAAGTTTACCTATTGTACATTTCTTAAAACTGTATTGTACAAAACGAACATGGCGACCAAGCGAATTTGAAATATTTTAATAGACTTTCCTCGTGATTTAACTCTATGAGCGCAATTAAATGTGTGAGAAATAGACATTTCTCGCGATTTAACTATCCAAACGTAATGAAACTTGGTACAGCAAATGTTTAAACGCATTGTAATGCACTGGAGTCTAATTTAGTTCAATTGTTTACATAACCTCAATATGGCGGCTGTGCGAATTATTTCACTGACATTCTAAATCTCCGAAACTATTACAGATATCATCATGCAATTTTGTACGGTGATAAAGGGTACTGATACAAGTTTACCTATTGTATCTTTCATAAACCTGTATAGTACAAAACGAACATGGCGAACAAGCGAATTTGAAATATTTTAATAGATTTTTCTCGTGATTTAACTCTATGAGCGCAATTAAAAGTTTGTGAAATAGACATCTCTCGCGATTTAACTATCCAAACGTAATGAAACTTGGTACAGCAAATGTTTAAACTCATTGTAATGCACTGGATTCTAATTTAGTTCAATTGTTTACATAACCTCAAAATGGCGGCTGTGCGAAATATTTCATTGACAATCTCCGAAACTATTACAGATATCCGGGTGTGAGTGCGTGTGTGTGTGTGTGTGTGTGTGAGGTGTTTGTGTGTCCCCCACTAATAAAATCTAAACGGCTGGAGCGATTTCAATGAAACTCGGTAAGTTTTTAACACTATTCACGGCGACCACGACCGTTCCCATCAAATTTTGTTACGTTTCACCAATCCAACATGGCGGCTGTGCGAAATATTTCACTAGCATTCAATATCTCCGAAACTATTACCGATATCGCCCTGAAATTGTGTACGGAGTTAAAGGGCACTTCTAGAAACTCACCTATGAGACTTTCAAAAACCTGGTGACTACAAAACCAAAATGCGGTCAAGCGAAATTGAGACATTTAAATAGACATTTCTCGCGATTTAACTATCCAAACGTAATGAAACTTGGTACAGCAAATGTTTAAACGCATTGTAATGCACTGGAGTCTAATTTAGTTCAATTGTTTTCATAACCTCAAAATGGCGGCTGTGCGAAATATTTCACTGACATTCTATATCTCCGAAACTATTACAGATATCATCATGAATTTTTGTACGGTGATAAAGGGTACTGATACAAGTTTACCTATTGTACATTTCATAAACCTGTATTGTACAAAACGAACATGGCGACCAAGTGAATTTGAAATATTTTAATAGACTTTCCTCGTGCTTTAACTCTATGAGCGCAATTAAATGTGTGAGAAATAGACATTTCTCGCGATTTAACTATCCAAACGTAATGAAACTTGGTACAGCAAATGTTTAAACGCATTGTAATGCACTGGATTCTAATTTAGTTCATTTGTTTACATAACCTCAAAATGGCGGCTGTGCGAAATATTTTACTGACATTCTAATCTCCAAAACTATTACAGATATCCGTGTGTGGGTGCGTGTGTGTGTGTGTGAGGTGTTTGTGTGTCCCCCACTAATAAAATCTAAATGGCTGGAGCGATTTCAATGAAACTCGGTAAGTTCATAGCACTATTCACGGCGACCTCGACCCTTCCCTTCAAATTTAGTTACGTTTCACCAATCCAACATGGCGGCTGTGCGAATTATTTCACTAGCATTCAATATCTCCGAAACTATTACCTATATCGCCGTGAAATTGTGTGCGGGGATAAAGGGCACTACTAGAAGCTCACCTATGAGACTTGCAAAAACCTGGTGACTACAAAACCAACATGGCGGCCAAGCGAAATTGAGACATTTAAATAGACATTTCTCGCGATTTAACTATCCAAACGTAATGAAACTTGGTACAGCAAATGTGTAAACGCATTGTTATGCACTGGAGTCTAATTTAGTTCAAATGTTTACATAACCTCCATATGGCGGCTCTGCGAAATATTTCACTGACATTCTATATCTCCGAAACTATTACAGATATCATCATGCAATTTTGTACGGTGATAAAGGGTACTGATACAAGTTTACCTATTTTATATTTCATAAACCTGTATAGTATAAAACGAACATGGCGACCAGGCGAATTTGAAATATATTAATACTTTTCTCGAGATTTAACTCTATGAGCGCAGTGAAATGTGGTACAGCAAATGATTAATTGCATCGTAATGCACTGGAGTCTAATTTAGTTCAATTGTTTACATAACCTCAAAATGGCGGCTGTGCGAAATATTTCACTGACATTCTAATCTCCGAAACTATTACAGATATCCGTGTGTGTGTGTGAGAGAGAAGTGTTTGTGTGTCCCCCACTAATAAAATCTAAACGGCTGGAGCGATTTCAATGTAACTCGGTAAGTTCATAGAAATATTCCCGGCGACCTCGACCGTGCCCTTCAAATTTTGTTACGTCTCACCAATCCAACATGGCGGCTGTGCGAAATATTTCACTAGCTTTCAATATCTCCGAATCTATTACGGATATTGCCCTGAATTTGTGTACGGTGATAAAGGTCACTACTAGAAGCTCACGTATGAGACATTCAAAAACCTGGTGACTATAAAACCAACATGGCGGTCAAGCGAAATTGAGACATTTAAATAGACATTTCTCGCGATTTAACTATCCAAACGTAATGAAACTTGGTACAGCAAATGTTTAAACGCATTGTAATGCACTGGATTCTAATTTAGTTCAATTGTTTACATAACCTCAAAATGGCGGCTGTGTGAAATATTTCAGTGACATTCTAATCTCCAAAACTATTACTGATATCCGGGTGTGTGTGTGTGTGTGTGTGTGTGAAGAGTTTGTGTGTCCCCCAATAATAAAATCTAAACGGCTGGAGCGATTTCAATGAAACTCGGTAAGTTTATAGCACTAATCACGGCGACATCGACCGTTCCCATCAAATTTTGTTACGTTTCACCAATCCAACATGGCGGCTGTGCGAAATATTTCACTAGCATTCAATATCTCCGAAACTATTACCGATACCGCCCTGAGATTGTGTACGGTGATAAAGGGCACTACCAGAAGCTCACCTATGAGACTTTCAAAAACTTGGTGACTACAAAACCAACATGGCGGTCAAGCGAAATTGAGACATTTAAACAGACATTTCTCGCGTTTTAACAATCCTAACGTAATGAAACTTGCTACAGCAAATGTTTAAACACATTGTAATGCACTGGAGTCTAATTTAGAACAATTGTTTTCATAACCTCAAAATGGTGGCTGTGCGAAATATTTCACTGACATTCTATATCTCCGAAACTCTTACAGATATCATCATGCAATTTTGTACGGTGATAAAGGGTACTGTTACAAGTTTACCTATTGTACATTTCATAAACCTGTATTGTACAAAACGAACATGGCGACCAAGCGAATTTGAAATATTTTAATAGACTTTCCTCGTGATTTAACTCTATGAGCGCAATTAAATGTGTGAGAAATAGACATTTCTCGCGATTTAACTATCCAAACGTAATGAAACTTGGTACAGCAAATGTTTAAACGCATTGTTATGCACTGGATTCTAATTTAGTACAATTGTATACATGACCTCAAAATGGCGGCTGTGCGAAATATTTCACTGACATTCTAATCTCCGAAACTATTACAGATATCCGTGTGTGTGTGCGTGTGTGTGTGTGTGTGAGGTGTTTGTGTGTCCCCCACTAATAAAATCTAAATGGCTGGAGCGATTTCAATGAAACTCGGTAAGTTCATAGCACTATTCACGGCGACCTTGACCGTTCCCTTCAAATTTTGTTACGTTTCACCAATCCAACATGGCGGCTGTGCGATATATTTCACTAGCATTCAATATCTCCGAAACTATTACCGATATCGCCCTGAAATTGTGTACGGGAATAAACGGTACTACTAGTAGCTCACCTATGAGACTTTCAAAACCTGGTGACTACAAAACCAACATGGAGGTCAAGCGAAATTGAGACATTTAAATAGACATTTCTCGCGATTTAACTATCCAAACATAATGAAGCTTGGTACAGCAAATGATTAAACGCATTGTAATGCACTGGAGTCTAATTTAGTTCAAATGTTTACATAACCTCAATATGGCGGCTGTGCGAAATATTTCACTGACATTCTATATCTCCGAAACTATTACAGATATCATCATGCAATTTTGTACGGTGATAAAGGGTACTGATACAAGTTTACCAATTTTATATTTCATAAACCTGTATAGTACAAAACGAACATGGCGACCAGGCGAATTTGAAATATTTTAATAGACTTTTCTCGTGATTAACTCTATGAGCGCAGTGGAATGTGGTTCAGCAAATGTTTAAATGCATCGTAATGCACTGGAGTCCAATTTAGTTCAATTGTTTACATAACCTCAAAATGGCGGCTGTGCGAAATATTTCACTGATACTCTATATCTCCGAAACTATTACAGATAAAATCATGCAATTTTGTACGGTGATAAAAGGTACTGATACAAGTTTTCCTATTGTATATTTCATAAATCTCTATAGTACAAAACGAACATGGCGACCAAGCGAATTTGAAATATTGTAATAGACTTTTCTCGTGATTTAACTCTATGAGCGCAATTAAAAGTTTGAGAAATAGACATCTCTCGCGACTTAACTATCCAAACGTAATGAAACTTGGTACAGCAAATGTTTAAACGCATTGTAATGCAATGCATTCTAATTTAGTTCAATTGTTTACATAACCTCAAAATGGCGGCTGTGCGAAATATTTCACTGACATTCTAATCTCCGAAACTATTACAGATTTCCGTGTGTGTGTGTGATAGTGTGTGTTTGTGTGTGTGTGTGAGGTGTTTGTGTGTCCCCCACTAATAAAATCTAAACGGCTGGAGTGATTTCAATGAAACTCGGTTAGATTATAGCACTATTCCCGGCGACCTCGACCCTTCCCTTCAAATTTTGTTACGTTTCACCAATCCAACATGGCGGCTGTGCGAAATATTTCACTAGCATTCAATATCTCCGAAACTATTACCGATATCGCCCTGAAATTGTTCACCGTGATAAAGGGCACTACTAGCAGCTCACCTATGAGACTTCCAAATCCTGGTGACTACAAAACCAACATGGCGGTCAAGCGAAATTGAGACTTTTAAATAGACATTTCTCGCGATTGAACTACCCAAACGTAATGAAACTTGGTACAGCAAATGTTTGATCGCATTGTAATGCACTGGAGTCTAAATTTGTTCAATTGTTTTCATAACCTCAAAATGGCGGCTGTGCGAAATATTTCACTGACATTCGATATCTCCGAAACTACTACAGATATCATCATGCGATTTTGTACGGTGATAAAGGGTACTGATACAAATTTACCTATTGTACATTTCATAAACCTGTATTGTACAAAACGAACATGGCGACAAAGCGAATTTGAAATATTTTAATAGACTTTCCTCGTGATTTAACTCTATGAGCGCAGTGGAATGTGGTACAGCAAATGTTTAAATGCATCGTAATGCACTGGAGTCTAATTTAGTTCAATTGTTTACATAACCTCAAAATGGCGGCTGTGTGAAATATTTCACTGACATTCTATATCTCCGAAACTATTACAGGTATCATCATGCAATTTTGTACGGTGATAAAGGGTACTGATACAAGTTTACCTATTGTACATTTCATAAACCTGTATTGTACAAAACGAACATGGCGACCAAGCGAATTTGAAATAATTAATAGACTTTTCTCGTGATTTAACTCTATGAGCGCAATTAAATGTGTGAGAAATAGACATTTCTCGCGATTTAACTATCCAAACGTAATGAAACTTGGTACAGCAAATGTTTAAACGCATTGTAATGCACTGGATTCTAATTTAGTTCAATTGTTTACATAACCTCAAAATAGCGGCTGTGCTAAATTTTTCACTGACATTCTAATCTCCGAAACTATTACAGATATCCGTGTGTGTGTGCGTGTGTGTGTGTGTGTGTGTGTGAGGTGTTTGCGTGTCCCCCACTAATAAAATCTAAACGGCTGTAGCGATTTCAATGAAACTCGGTTAGTTCATAGCATTATTCACGGCGACCTTGACCGTTCCCTTCAAATTTAGTTACGTTTCACCAATCCAACATGGCGGCTGTGCGAAATATTTCACTAGCATTCAATATCTCCGAAACTATTACCGATATCGCCCTGAAATTGTGTACGGGGATAAAGGGTACTACCAGAAGCTCACCTATGAGACTTTCAAAACCTGGTGACTACAAAACCAACATGGCGGTCAAGCAAAATTGAGACATTTAAATAGACATTTCTCGCGTTTTAACTATCCAAACGTAATGAAACTTGGTACAGCAAATGTTTAAACGCATTGTAATGCACTGGAGTCTAATTTAGTTCAATTGTTTACATAACCTCAATATGGCGGCTGTGCGAAATCTTTCACTGACATTCGATATCTCCGAAACTATTACAGATATCATCATGCAATTTTGTACGGTGATAAAAGGTACTGATACAAGTTAACCTATTTTATATATCATAAACCTGTATAGTACAAAACGAACATGGCGACCAGGCGAATTTGAAATATTTTAATAGACTTTTCTCGAGATTTAACTCTATGAGCACAGTGAAATGTGGTACAGCAAATGTTTAAATGCATCGTAATGCACTGGAGTCTAATTTAGTTCAATTGTTTACATAACCTCAATATGGAGGCTGTGCGAAATATTTCACTGACATTCTATTCTCCGAAACTATTACAGATATCATCATGGAATTTTGTACGGTGATAAAAGGTACTGATACAAGTTTACCTATTGTATATTTCATAAACCTGCATAGTACAAAACGAACATGGCGACCAAGCGAATTTGAAATATTTTAATAGACTTTTCTCGTGATTTAACTCTATGAGCGCAATTAAAAGTTTGAGAAATAGACATCTCTCGCGATTTAACTATCCAAACGTAATGAAACTTGGCACAGCAAATGTTGAAACGCATTGTAATGCACTGGATTCTAATTTAGTTCAATTGTTTACATGACCTCAAAATGGTGGCTGTGCGAAATATTTCACTGACATTCTTATCTCCGAAACTATTACAGATATCCGGGTGTGTGTGCGTGTGTGTGTGTGTGTGTGTGTGAGGTGTTTGTATGTCCCCCAATAATAAAATCTAAACGGCTGGAGCGATTTCAATGAAACTCGGTAAGTTTATAGTACTATTCACGGCGACATCGACCGTTCCCATCAAATTTTGTTACGTTTCACCAATCCAACATGGCGGCTGTGCGAAATATTTCACTAGCATTCAATATCTCCGAAACTATTACCGATATCGCCCTGAAATTGTGTACGGTGATAAAGGGCATTACTAGAAGCTCACCTATGAGACTTTCAAAAACCTGGTGACTACAAAACCAACATGGCGGTCAAGCGAAATTGAGACATTTAAATAGACATTTCTCGCGAATTAACTATCCAAATGTAATGAAACTGGTACAGCAAATGTTTAAACGCATTGTAATGCACTGGAGTCTAATTTAGTTCAATTGTTTTCATAACCTCAAAATGGCGGCTGTGCGAAATATTTCACTGACATTCTATATCTCCGAAACAATTACAGATATCATCGTGCAATTTTGTACGGTGATAAAGGGTACTGATACATGTTTACCTATTGTATATTTCATAAACCTGTATAGTACAAAACGAACATGGCGACCAAGCGAATTTGAAATATTTTAATAGACTTTTCTCGTGATTTAACTCAATGAGCGCAGTGAAATGTGTGAGAAATAGACATTTCTCGCGATTTAACTATCCAAACGTAATGAAACTTGGTACAGCAAATGTTTAAGCGCATTGTAATGCACTGGAGTCTAATTTAGTTCAATTGTTTACATAACCTCAATATGGCGGCTGTGCGAAATATTTCACTGACATTCTAATCTCCGAAACTATTACAGATAACATCATGCAATTTTGTACGGTGATAAAGGGTACTGATACAAGTTTACCTATTGTATATTTCATAAACCCCTATAGTACAAAACGAACTTGGCGACCAAGCGAATTTGAAATATTTTAATAGACTTATCTCGTGATTTAACTCTATGAGCGCAATTAAAGGTTTGAGAAATAGACATCTCTCGCGATTTAACTATCCAAACGTAATGAAACTAGGTACAGCAAATGTTTAAACGCATTGTAATGCACTGGATTCTAATTTAGTTCAATTGTTTACATAACGTCAAAATGGCAGCTGTGCGAAAAATTTCATTGACATTCTAATCTCCGAGACTATTACAGATATCCGTGTGTGTGTGCGTGTGTGTGTATGTGAGGTGTTTGTGTGTCCCCCAACTAATTAAATCTAAACGGCTGGGGCGATTTCAATGAAACTCGTAAGTTCATAGAACTATTTCCGCCGACCTCGACCGTGCCCTTCAAATTTTGTTACGTCTCACCAATCCAACATGGCGGCTGTGCGAAGTATTTCACTAGTATTCAATATCTCCGAAACTATTACCGATATCGCCCTGAAATTGTGTACGGTGATAAAGGTCACTACTAGAAGCTCACATATGAGACATTCAAAAACCTGGTGACTACAAAACCAACATGGCGGTCAAGTGAAATTGAGACTTTTAAATAGACATTTCTCGCTATTTAACTATCCAAACGTAATGAAACTTGGTACAGCAAATGTTTAAACGCATTGTAATGCACTGGAGTCTAATTTAGTTCAATTGTTTACATAACCTCAAAATGGCGGCTGTGCGAAATATTTCACTGACATTCAATATCACCAAATCTATTACAGATATCATCATGCAATTTTGTACGGTGATAAAGGTACTGATACAAGTTTACCTATTGTACATTTCTTAAACCTGTATAGTACAAATCGAACATGGCGACCAAGCGAATTTGAAATATTTTAATAGACTTTCCTCGTGATTTAACTCTATTAGCGCAATTAAATGTGTGAGAAATAGACATTTCTCGCGATTTAACTATCCAAACGTAATGAAACTTGGTACAGCAAATGTTTAAACGCATTGTAATGCACTGAATTCTAATTTAGTACCATTGTTTACATAACCGCAAAATGGCGGCTGTGCGAAATATTTCACTGACATTCTAATCTCCGAAACTATTACAGATATCCGTGTGTGTGTGCGTGTGTGTGTGTGTGTGTATGTGAGGTGTTTGTGTGTCCCCCAACTAATAAAATCTAAACGGCTGGAGCGATTTCAATGAAACTCGGTAAGTTCATAGAACTATTTCCGCCGACCTCGACCGTGCCCTTCAAATTTTGTTACGTCTCACCAATCCAACACGGCGGCTGTGCGAAATATTTCACTAGCATTCAATATCTCCGAATCTATTACGGATATTGCCCTGAATTTGTGTACGGTGATAAAGGTCACTACTAGAAGCTCACATATGAGACATTCAAAAACCTGGTGACTACAAAACCAACATGGCGGTCAAGCGAAATTGAGACTTTTAAATAGACATTTCTCGCTATTTAACTATCCAAACGTAATGAAACTTGGTACAGCAAATGTTTAAACGCATTGTAATGCACTGGAGTCTAATTTAGTTTAATTGTTTACATAACCTGAAAATGGCGGCTGTGCGAAATATTTCACTGACATTCTATATCACCAAATCTATTACAGATATCATCATGCAATTTTGTACGGTGATAAAGGGTACTGATACAAGTTTACCTATTGTATATTTCATAAACCTGTATAGTACAAAACGAACATGGCGACCAAGCGAATTTGAAATATTTTAATAGATTTTTCTCGTGATTTAACTCTATGAGCGCAATTAAAAGTTTGAGAAATAGACATCTCTCGCGATTTAACTATCCAAACGTAATGAAACTTGGTACAGCAAATGTTTAAACGCATTGTAATGCACTGGATTCTAATTTAGTTCAATTGTTTACATAACCTCAAAATGGCGGCTGTGCGAAATATTTCACTGACAATCTCCGAAACTATTACAGATATCCGGGTGTGTGTGCGTGTGTGTGTGTGTGTGTGTGTGTGTGTGAGGTGTTTGTGTGTCCCCCACTTATAAAATCTAAACGGCTGGAGCGATTTCAATGAAACTCGGTAAGTTTATAACACTATTCACGGCGACCACGACCGTTCCCATCAAATTTTGTTACGTTTCACCAATCCAACATGGCGGCTGTGCGAAATATTTCACTAGCATTCAATATCTCCGAAACTATTACCGATATCGCCCTGAAATTGTGTACGGTGATAAAGGGCACTACTAGAAGCTCACCTATGAGACTTTCAAAAACCTGTGACTACAAAACCAAAATGGTGGTCAAGCGAAATTGAGACATTTAAATAGACATTTCTCGCGATTTAACTATCCAAACGTAATGAAACTTGGTACAGCAAATGTTTAAACGCCTTGTAATGCACTGGAGTCTAATTTAGTTCAATTGTTTTCATAACCTCAAAATGGCGGCTGTGCGAATTATTTCACTGGCATTCTATATCTCCGAAACTATTACAGATATCATCATGTATTTTTGTACGGTGATAAAGGGTACTGATACAAGTTTACCTATTGTACATTTCATAAACCTGTATTGTACAAAACGAACATGGCGACCAAGCGAATTTGAAATATTTTAATAGACCTTCCTCGTGATTTAACTCTATGAGCGCAATTAAATGTGTGAGAAATAGACATTTCTCGCGATTTAACTATCCAAACGTAATGAAACTTGGTACAGCAAATGTTTAAACGCATTGTAATGCACTGGATTCTAATTTAGTTCAATTGTTTACATAACCTCAAAATGGCGGCTGTGCGAAATATTTCACTGACATTCTAATCTCCGAAACTATTACAGATATCCGTGTGTGGGTGCGTGTGTGTGTGTGTGAGGTGTTTGTGTGTCCCCCACTAATAAAATCTAAACGGCTGGAGCGAATTCAATGAAACTCTGTAAGTTCATAGCACTATTAACGGCGACCTCGACGCTTCCCGTCAAATTTTGTTACGTTTCACCAATCCAACATGGCGGTTGTGCGAATTATTTCACTAGAATTCAATATCTCCCAAACTATTACCGATATCGCCGTGAAATTGTGTGCGAGGATAAAGGGCACTACTAGAATCTCACCTATGAGACTTTCAAAAACCTGGTGACTACAAAACCAACATGGCGGTCAAGCGAAATTGAGACTTTTAAATAGGCATTTCTCGCGATTTCACTATCCAAACGTAATGAAACTTGGTACAGCAAATGTTTAAACGCATTGTTAGGCACTGAAGTCTAATTTAGTTCAAATGTTTACATAACCTCAATATGGCGGCTGTGCGAAATATTTCACTCACATTCTATATCTCCGAAACTATTACAGATATCATCATGCAATTTTGTACGGTGATAAAGGGTACTGATACAAGTTTACCTATTTTATATTTCATAAACCTGTATAGTATATAACGAACATGGCGACCAGGCGAATTTGAAATATATTAATAGACTTTTCTCGAGATTTAAATCTATGAGCGCAGTGAAATGTGGTACAGCAAATGTTTAAATGCATCGTAATGCACTGGAGTCTAATTTAGTTCAATTGTTTACATAACCTCAAAATGGCGGCTGTGCGAAATATTTCACTGACATTCTATGTCTCCGAAACTATTACAGATATCCGTGTGTGTGTGTGTGTGTGAGAGAGAAGTGTTTGTGTGTCCCCCACTAATAAAATCTAAACGGCTGGAGCGATTTCAATGAAACTCGGTAAGTTCTTGAACTATTTCCGGCGACCTCGACCGTGCCCTTCAAATTTTGTTACGTCTCACCAATCCAACATGGCGGCTGTGCGAAATATTTCACTAGTATTCAATATCTCCGAAACTATTACCGATATCGCCCTGAAGTTGTGTACGGTGATAAACGGCACTACTAGAATCTCACCTATGAGACTTTCAAAAACCTGGTGACTACAAAACCAACATGGCGGTCAAGCGAAATTGAGACTTTTAAATAGGCATTTCTCGCGATTTCACTATCCAAACGTAATGAAACTTGGTACACCAAATGTTTATAAGCATTGTAATGCACTGGAGTCTAATTTAGTTCAATTGTTTTCATAACCTCAAAATGGCGGCTGTGCGAAATATTTCACTGACATTCTATATCTCCGAAACTATTACAGATATCATCATGCAATTTTGTACGGTGATAAAGGGTACTGATACAAGTTTACCTATTGTACATTTCTTAAACCTGTATTGTACAAAACGAACATGGCGACCAAGCGAATTTGAAATATTTTAATAGACTTTCCTCGTGATTTAACTCTATGAGCGCAATTAAATGTGTGAGAAATAGACATTTCTCGCGATTTAACTATCCAAACGTAATGAAACTTGGAACAGCAAATGTTTAAACGCATTGTAATGTACTGAATTCTAATTAAGTACCATTGTTTACATAACCTCAAAATGGCGGCTGTGCGAAATATTTCACTGACATTCTAATCTCCGAAACTATTACAGATATCCGTGTGTGTGTGCGTGTGTGTGTGTGTGTGTGTGTGTGTTTGAGGTGTTTGTGTGTCCCCCACTAATAAAATCTAAACGGCTGGAGCGATTTCAATGAAACTCGGTAAGTTTTTAGAACTATTCCCGGCGACCCCGACCGTGCCCTTCAAATTTTGTTACGTCTCTTCAATCCAACACGGCGGCTGTTCGAAATATTTCACTAGCATTCAATATCTCCGAATCTATTACGGATATTGCCCTGAATTTGTGTACGGTGATAAAGGTCACTACTAGAAGCTCACATATGAGACATTCAAAATACTGGTGACTACAAAACCAACATGGCGGTCAAGCGAAATTGAGACTTTTAAATAGACATTTCTCGCTATTTAACTATCCAAACGTAATGAAACTTGGTACAGCAAATGTTTAAACGCATTGTAATGCACTGGAGTCTAATTTAGTTCAATTGTCTACATAACCTCAAAATGGCGGCTGTGCGAAATATTTCACTGACATTCTATATCTCCGAAACTATTACAGATATCATCATGCAATTTTGTACGGTGATAAAGGGTACTGATACAAGTTTACCTGTTGTACATTTCATAAACCTGTATTGTACAAAACGAACATGGCGACCAAGCGAATTTGAAATATTTTAATAGACTTTTCTCGTGATTTAACTCTATGAGCGTAATTAAATGTGTGAGAAATAGACATCTCTCGCGATTTAACTATCCAAACGTAATGAAACTAGGTACAGCAAATGTTTAAACGCATTGTAATGCACTGGATTCTAATTTAGTTCAATTGTTTACATAACGTCAAGATGGCGGCTGTGCGAAAAATTTCATTGACATTCTAATCTCCGAAACTATTACAGATATCCGTGTGTGTGTGTGTGTGTGTGAGCGAAGTGTTTGTGTGTCCCCCACGAATAAAATCTAAACGGCTGGAGCGATTTCAATGAAACTCGGTAAGTTTATAACACTATTCACGGCGACCACGACCGTTGCCATCAAATTTTGTTACGTTTCACCAATCCAGCATGGCGGCTGTGCGAAATATTTCACTAGCATTCAATATCTCCGAAACTATTACCGATATCGCCCTGAAATTGTGTACGGTGATAAAGGGCACTACTAGAAGCTCACCTATGAGACTTTCAAAAACCTGGTGACTACAAATCCAAAATGGTGGTCAAGCGAAATTGAGACATTTAAATAGACATTTCTCGCGATTTAAATATCCAAACGTAATGAAACTTGGTACAGCAAATGTTTAAACGCCTTGTAATGCACTGGAGTCTAATTTAGTTCAATTGTTTTCATAACCTCAAAATGGCGGCTGTGCGAATTATTTCACTGGCATTCTATATCTCCGAAACTATTACAGATATCATCATGAATTTTTGTACGGTGATAAAGGGTACTGATACAAGTTTACCTATTGTACATTTCATAAACCTGTATTGTACAAAACGAACATGGCGACCAAGCGAATTTGAAATATTTTAATAGACTTTCCTCGTGATTTAACTCTATGAGCGCAATTAAATATGTGAGAAATAGACATTTCTCGCGATTTAACTATCCAAACGTAATGAAACTTGGTACAGCAAATGTTTAAACGCATTGTAATGCACTGGATTCTAATTTAGTTCAATTGTTTACATAACCTCAAAATGGCGGCTGTGCGAAATATTTCACTGACATTCTAATCTCCGAAACTATTACAGATATCCGTGTGTGGGTGCGTGTGTGTGTGTGAGGTGTTTGTGTGTCCCCCACTAATAAAATCTAAACGGCTGGAGCGATTTCAATGAAGCTCGGTAAGTTCATAGCACTATTCACGGCGACCTTGACCCTTCCCTTCAAATTTTGTTACGTTTCACCAATCCAACATGGCGGCTGTGCGAATTATTTCACTAGAATTCAATATCTCCCAAACTATTACCGATATCGCCGTGAAATTGTGTGCGGAGATAAAGGGCACTACTAGAAGCTCACCTATGAGACTTGCAAAAAGCTGGTGACTACAAAACCAACATGGCGGTCAAGCGAAATTGAGACATTTAAATAGACATTTCTCGCGATTTAACTATCCAAACGTAATGAAACTTGGTACAGCAAATGTTTTAACGCATTGTTATGCACTGGAGTCTAATTTAGTTCAAATGTTTACATAACCTCAATATGGCGGCTGTGCGAAATATTTCACTGACATTCTATATCTCCGACACTATTACAGATATCATCATGCAATTTTGTACGGTGATAAAGGGTACTGATACAAGTTTACCTATTATATATTTCATAAACCTGTATAGTATAAAACGAACATGGCGACCAGGCGAATTTGAAATATATTAATAGACTTTTCTCGAGATTTAACTCTATGAGCGCAGTGAAATGTGGTACAGCAAATGTTTAAATGCATCGTAATTCACTGGAGTCTAATTTAGTCCAATTGTTTACATAACCTCAAAATGGCGGCTGTGCGAAATATTTCACTGACATTCTAATCTCCGAAACTATTACAGATATCCGTGTGTGTGTGTGTGAGAGAGAAGTGTTTTTGTGTCCCCCACTAATAAAATCTAAACGGCTGGAGCGATTTCAATGAAGCTCGGTAAGTTCATAGAAATATTCCCGGCGACCTCGACCGTGCCCTTCAAATTTTGTTACGTCTCACCAATCCAACACGGCGGCTGTGCGAAATATTTCACTAGCATTCAATATCTCCAAATCTATTACGGATATTGCCCTGAATTTGTGTACGGTGATAAAGGTCACTACTAGAAACTGACGTATGAGACATTCGAAAACCTGGTGACTACAAAACCAAAATGGCGGTCAAGCGAAATTGAGACATTTAAATAGACATTTCTCGCGATTTAACTATCCAAACGTAATGAAACTTGGTACAGCAAATGTTTAAACGCATTGTAATGCACTGGATTCTAATTTAGTTCAATTGTTTACATAACCTCAAAATGGCGGCTGTGTGAAATATTTCACTGACATTCTAATCTCCGAAACTATTACTGATATCCGGGTGTGTGTGCGTGTGTGTGTGTGTGTAAGTGAAGTGTATGTGTGTCCCCCAATAATAAAATCTAAACGGCTGGAGCGATTTCAATGAAACTCGGTAAGTTTATAGCACTAATCACGGCGACATCGACCGTTCCCATCAAATTTTGTTACGTTTCACCAATCCAACATGGCGGCTGTGCGAAATATTTCACTAGCATTCAATATCTCCGAAACTATTACCGATATCGCCCTGAGATTGTGTACAGTGATAAAGGGCACTACTAGAAGCTCACCTATGTGACTTTCAAAAACCTGGTGACTACAAAACCAACATGGCGGTCAAGCGTAATTGAGACATTTAAATAGACATTTCTCGCGTTTTAACTATCCAAACGTAATGAAACTTGGTACAGCAAATGTTTAAACACATTGTAATGCACTGGAGTCTAATTTAGTTCAATTGTTTTCATAACCTCAAAATGGTGGCTGTGCGAAATATTTCACTGACATTCTATATCTCCGAAACTCTTACAGATATCATCATGCAATTTTGTACGGTGATAAAGGGTACTGTTACAAGTTTACCTATTGTACATTTCATAAACCTGTATTGTACAAAACGAACATGGCGACCAAGCGAATTTGAAATATTTTTAATAGACTTTCCTCGTGATTTAACTCTATGAGCGCAATTAAATGTGTGAGAAATAGACATTTCTCGCGATTTAACTATCCAAACGTAATGAAACATGGTACAGCAAATGTTTAAACGCATTGTAATGCACTGGATTCTAATTTAGTACAATTGTTTACATGACCTCAAAATGGCGGCTGTGCGAAATATTTCACTGACATTCTAATCTCCGAAACTATTACAGATATCCGGGTGTGTGTGCGTGTGTGTGTGTGTGTGAGGTGTTTGTGTGTCCCCCACTAATAAAATCTAAACGGCTGGAGCGATTTCAATGAAACTCGGTAAGTTCATAGCACTATTCACAGCGACCTTGACCGTTCCCTTCAAATTTTGTTACGTTTCACCAATCCAACATGGCGGCTGTGCGAAATATTTCACTAGCATTCAATATCTCCGAAACTATTACCGATATCGCCCTGAAATTGTGTACGGTGATAAAGGGCACTACTAGAAGCTCACCTATGAGACTTTCAAAAACCCGGTGACTACAAAACCAACATGGCGGTCAAGCGAAATTGAGACATTTAAATAGACATTTCTCGCGAATTAACTATCCAAACGTAATGAAACTGGTACAGCAAATGTTTAAACGCATTGTGATGCACTGGAATCTAATTTAGTTCAATTGTTTACATAACCTCAAAATGGCGGCTGTGCGAAATATTTCACTGACATTCTATATCTCCGAAACTATTACAGATATCATCACGCAATTTTGTACGGTGATAAAGGGTACTGATACAAGTTTACCTATTGTATATTTCATAAACCTGTATAGTACAAAACGAACATGGCGACCAAGCGAATTTGAAATATTTGAATAGACTTTTCTCGTGATTTAACTCTATGAGCGCAGTGAAATGTGTGAGAAATGGACATTTCTCGCGATTTAACTATCCAAACGTAATGAAACTTGATACAGCAAATGTCTAAACGCATTGTAATGCACTGGAGTCTAATTTAGTTCAATTGTTTACATAACCTCAAAATGGCGGCTGTGCGAAATATTTCACTGACATTCTATATCTCCGAAACTATTACAGATATCATCACGCAATTTTGTACGGTGATAAAGGGTACTGATACAAGTTTACCTATTTTATATATCATAAACCTGTATAGTACAAAACGAACATGGCGACCAGGCGAATTTGAAATATTTTGATAGACTTTTCTTGAGATTTAACTCTATGAGCGAAGTGAAATGTGGTACAGCAAATGTTTAAATGCATCGTAATGCACTGGAGTCTAATTTAGTTCAATTGTTTACATAACCTCAAAATGGCGGCTGTGCGAAATATTTCACTGACATTTTATATCTCCGAAACTATTACAGATATCCGTGAGCGTGTGCGTGTGTGTGTGTGTGTGTGAGGTGTTTGTGTGTCCCCCACTAATAAAATCTAAACGGCTGGAGCGATGTCAATGAAACTCGGTAAGTTCATAGAACTATTTCCGGCGACCTCGACCGTGCCCTTCAAATTTTGTTACGTCTCACCAATCCAACATGGCGGCTGTGCGAAATATTTCACTAGTATTCAATATCTCCGAAACTATTACCGATATCGCCCTGAAGTTGTGTACGGTGATAAAGGGCACTACTAGAAGCTCACCTATGAGACTTTCAAAAACCTGGTGACTACAAAACCAACATGGCGGTCAAGCGAAATTGAGACTTTTAAATAGCCATTTCTCGCGATTTCACTATCCAAATGTAATGAAACTTCGTACAGCAAATGTATAAACACATTGTAATGCACTGGAGTCTAATTTAGTTCAATTGTTTACATAACCTCAAAATGACGGCTGTGCGAAATATTTCACTGACATTCTATATCTCCGAAACTATTACAGATATCATCATGCAATTTTGTACGGTGATAAAGGGTACTGATACAAGTTTACCTATTGTATATTTCATAAACCTGTATAGTACAAAACGAACATGGCGACCAAGCGAATTTGAAACATTTTAATAGACTTTTCTCGTGATTTAACTCTATGAGCGCAATTAAATGTGCGAGAAATAGACATTTCTCGCGATTTAACTATCCAAACGTAATGAAACTTGGTACAGCAAATGTTTAAACGCATTGTAATGCACTGGATTCTAATTTAGTTCAATTGTTTACATAACCTCAAAATGGTGGCTGTGCGAAATATTTCACTGACTTTCTAATCTCCGAAACTATTACAGATATCCGTGTGTGTGTGTGAGGTGTTTGTGTGTCCCCCACTAATAAAATCCAAACAGCTGGAGCGATTTCAATGAAACTCGGTAAGTTCATAGCACTATTCACGTCGTCCTTGACCGTTGCCTTCAAATTTTGTTACGTTTCACCAATCCAACATGGCGGCTGTGCGAAATATTTCACTAACATTCAATATCTCCGAAACTATTACCGATATCGCCCTGAAATTGTGTGCGGGGATAAAGGGCACTACTAGAAGCTCACCTATGAGACTTTCAAAACCTGGTGACTACAAAACCAACATGGCGGTCAAGCGAAATTGAGACATTTAAATAGACATTTCTCGCGATTTAACTATCCAAACGTAATGAAACTTGGTACAGCAAATGTTTAAACGCATTGTAATGCACTGGAGTCTAATTTAGTTCAATTGTTTACATAACCTCAATATGGCGGCTGTGCGAAATATTTCACTGACATTCTATATCTCCGAAACTCTTAAGTACAGATATCATCATGCAATTTTGTACGGTGATAAAGGGTACTGATACAAGTTTACCTATTTTATATATCGTAAACCTGTATAGTACAAAACGAACATGGCGACCGGGCGAATTTGAAATATTTTGATAGAATTTTCTCGAGATTTAACTCTAAGAGCGCAATGAAATGTGGTACAGCAAATGTTTAAAAGCATCGTAATGCACTGGAGTCTAATATAGTTCAATTGTTTACGTAACCTCAAAATGGCGGCTGTGCGAAATATTTCACTGACATTCTATATCTCCGAAAGTATTACAGATATCCGTGTTTGTGTGCGTGTGTGTGTGTGCGCGTGTGTGTGTGCGTGTGTGTGTGTGTGTGAGGTGTTTGTGTGTCCCCAAATAATAAAATCTAAACGGCTGGAGCGATTTCAATGAAACTCGGTCAGTTCATAGAACTATTTCCGGCGACCTCGACCGTGCCCTTCAAATTTTGTTACGTCTAACCAATCCAACATGGCGGCTGTGCGAAATATTTCACTAGTATTTAATATCTCCGAAACTATTACCGATATCGCCCTGAAGTTGTGTACGGTGTAAAGGGCACTACTAGAAGCTCACCTATGAGACTTTCAAAAACCTGGTGACTACAAAACCACCATGGCGGTCAAGCGAAATTGAGACTTTTAAATAGCCATTTCTCGTGATTTCACTATCCAAACGTAATGAAACTTTGCACAGCAAATGTTCAAACACATTGTAATGCACTGGAGACTAATTTAGTTCAATTGTTTATATAACCTCAAAATGACGGCTGTGCGAAATATTTCACTGACATTCTATATCTCCGAAACTATTACAGATATCATCATGCAATTTTGTACGGTGATAAAGGGAACTGATACAAGTTTACCTATTGTATATTTCACTAACCTGTATAGTACAAAACGAACATGGCGACCAAGCGAATTTGAAATATTTTAATAGACTTTTCTCGTGATTTAACTCTATGAGCGCAATTAAATGTGTGAGAAATAGACATTTCTCGCGATTTAACTATCCAAACGTAATGAAACTTGGTACAGCAAATGTTTAAACGCATTGTAATGCACTGGATTCTAATTTAGTTCAATTGTTTACATAACCTCAAAATGGTGGCTGTGCGAAATATTTCACTGACTTTCTAATCTCCGAAACTATTACAGATATCCGTGTGTGTGTGTGTGTGTGAGGAGTTTGTGTGTCCCCCACTAATAAAATCTAAACGGCTGGAGCGATTTCAATGAAACTCAGTTAGTTCATAGAACTATTCCCGGCGACCTCGACCGTGCCCTTCAAATTTTGTTACGTCTCACGAATGTAACATGGCGGCTGTGCGAAATATTTCACTAGCATTCAATATCTCCGAATCTATTAAGGATATTGCCCTGAATTTGTGTACTACTAGAGGCCCACCTATGAGACATTCAAAAACCTGGTGACTACAAAACCAACATGGCAGTCAAGCGAAATTTACACTTTTAAATAGACATTTCTCGCTATTTAACTATCCAAACGTAATGAAACTTGGTAACGCAAATGTTTAAACGCATTGTAATGCACTGGAGTCTAATTTAGTTCAATTGTTTACATAACCTCAAAATGGCGGCTGTGCGAAATATTTCACTGACATTCTATATCTCCGAAACTATATCAGATATCATCATGCAATTTTGTACGGTGATAAATGGTACTGATACAAGTTTACCTATTGTACATTTCATAAACCTGTATTGTACAAAACGAACATGGCGACCAAGCGCATTTGAAATATTTTAATAGACTTTCCTCGTGATTTAACTCTATGAGCGCAATTAAATATGTGAGAAATTCACATTTCTCGCGATTTAACTATCCAAACGTAATGAAACTTGGTACAGAAAATGTTAAAACGCATTGTAATGCACTGGATTCTAATTTAGTTCAATTGATTACATAACCTCAATATGGCGGCTGTGCGAAATATTTCACTGACTTTCTATATCTCCGAAACTGTTAGAGATATCATCATGAAATTTTGTACGGTGATAAAGGGTACTGATACAAGTTTACCTATTGTATATTTCATAAACCTGTAGAGTACAAAACGAACATGGCGACCAAGCGAATTTGAAATATTTTAATAGACTTTTCTCGTGATTTAAAACTATGAGCGCAGTGGAATGTGGTACAGCAAATGATTAAATGCATTGTAATGCACTGGAGTCTAATTTAGTTCAATTGATTACATAACCTCAAAATGGCGGCTGTGCGAAATATATCACTGATATTCTATATCTCCGAAACTATTACAGATAACTTCATGCAATTTTGTACGGTGATAAAAGGTACTGATACAAGTTTACCTATTGTATATTTCATAAACCTGTATAGTATAAAACGAACATGGCGACCAAGCGAATTTGAAATATTGTAATAGACTTTTCTCGTGATTTAACTCTATGAGCGCAATTAAAAGTTTGAGAAATAGACATCTCTCGCGATTTAACTATCCAAACGTAATGAAACTTGGTACAGCAAATGTTTAAACGCATTGTAATGCACTGGAGTCTAATTTAGTTCAATTGTTTTCATAACCTCAAAATTGCGGCTGTGCGAAATATTTCACTGACATTCTATACTTCCGAAACTATTACAGATATCCGTGTGTGTGTGTGTGTGAGGTGTTTGTGTGTCCCCCACTAATAAAATCTAAACGGCTGGAGCGATTTCAATGAAACTCGGCAAGTTCATAGAACTATTCCCGGCGACCTCGACCGTGCCCTTCAAATTTTGTTACGTCTCACCAATCCAACATGGCGGCTGTGCGAAATATTTCACTAGCATTCAATATCTCCGAATCTATTAAGGATATTGCCCTGAATTTTTGTACTACTAGAAGCTCACCTATGAGGCATTCAAAAACCTGGTGACTACAAAACCAACATGGCAGTCAAGCGAAATTGAGACTTTTAAATAGACATTTCTCGCTATTTAACTATCCAAACGTAATGAAACTTGGTACAGCAAATGTTTAAACGCATTGTAATGCACCGGAGTCTAATTTAGTTCAATTGCTTACATAACCTCAATATGGCGGCAGTGCGAAATATTTCACTGACATTCTATATCTCCGAAACTGTTACAGATATCATCGTGAAATTTTGTACGGTGATAAAGGGTACTGATACAAGTTAACCTATTCTATATTTCATAAACCTGTATAGTACAAAACGAACATGGCGACCAAGCGAATTTGAAATATTTTAATAGACTTTTCTCGTGATTTAACTCTATGAGCGCAGTGGAATGTGGTACAGCAAATGTTTAAATGCATCGTAATGCACTGGAGTCTAATTTAGTTCAATTGTTTACATAACCTCAAAATGGCGGCTGTGCGAAATATTTCATTGATATTCTATATCTCCGAAACTATTACCGATATCTTCATGCAATTTTGTACGGTGATAAAAGGTACTGATACATGTTTACCTATTGTATATTTCATAAACCTGTATAGTATAAAACGAACATGGCGACCAAGCGAATTTGAAATATTGTAATAGATTTTTCTCGTGATTTAACTCTATGAGCGCAATTAAAAGTTTGACAAATAGACATCTTTTGCGATTTAACTATCCAAACCTATTAAAACTTGGTACAGCAAATGTTTAAATGCATCGTAATGCACTGGAGTCTAATTTAGTTCAATTGTTTACATAACCTCAAAATGGCGGCTGTGCGAAATATTTCATTGATATTCTATATCTCCGAAACTATTACAGATATCTTCATGCAATTTTGTACGGTGATAAAAGGTACTGATACAAGTTTACCTATTGTACATTTCATAAACCTGTATTGTACAAAACAAACATGGCGACGAAGCGCATTTGAAATATTTTAATAGACTTTCTTCGTGATTTAACTCTATGAGCGCAATTAAATGTGTGAGAAATAGACATTTCTCGCGATTTAACTATCCAAACGTAATGAATCTTGGTACAGCAAATGTTTAAACGCATTGTAATGCACTGGATTCTAATTTTGTTCAATTGTTTACATATCCTCAAAATGGCGGCTGTGCGAAAAATTTCACTGACATTCTAATCTCCGAAACTATTACAGATATCCCTGTGTGTGTGCGTGTGTGTGTGTGTGTGAGGTGTTTGTGTGTCCCCCACTAATAAAATCTAAACGGCTGGAGCGATTTCAATGAAACTCGGTAAGTACATAGCACTATTCACGGCGTCCTTGACCGTTCCCTTCGAATTTTGTTACGTTTCACCAATCCAACATGGCGGCTGTGCGAAATATTTCACTAGCATTCAATATCTCCGAAACTATTACGGATATCGCCCTGAAATAGTGTGCGGGGATAAAGGGCACTACTAGAAGCTCACCTATGAGACTTTCAAAACCTGGTGACTACAAAACGAACATGGCGGTCAAGCGAAATTGAGACATTTAAAAAGACATTTCTCGCGATTTAACTATCCAAACGTAATGAAACTTGGTACAGCAAATGCTTAAACGCATTGTAATGCACTGGAGTCTAATTTAGTTCAATTGTTTACATAACCTCAATATGGCGGCTGTGCGAAATATTTCACTGACATTCTATATCTCCGAAACTATTACAGATATCATCATGCAATTTTGTACGGTGATAAAGGGTACTGATACAAGTTTACCTATTTTATATTTCATAAACCTGTATAGTACAAAACGAACATGGCGACCAGGCGAATTTGAAATATTTTGATAGACTTTTCTCGAGATTTAACTCTATGAGCGCAGTGAAATGTGGTACAGCAAATGTTTAAATGCATCGTAATGCACTGGAGTCTAATTTAGTTCAATTGTTTACATAACCTCAAAATGGCGGCTGTGCGAAATATTTCACTGATATTCTATGTCTCCGAAACTATTACAGATATCTTCATGCAATTTTGTACGGTGATAAAAGGTACAGATACAAGTTTACCTATTGTATATTTCATAAACCTGTATAGTATAAAACGAACATGGCGACCAAGCGAATTTGAAATATTGTAATGGACTTTTCTCGTGATTTAACTCTATGAGCGCAATTAAAAGTTTGAGAAATAGACATCTCTCGAGATTTAACTATCCAAACGTAATGAAACTTGGTACAGCAAATGTTTAAACGCATTGTAATGCACTGGAGTCTAATTTAGTTCAATTGTTTACATAACCCCAAAATGGCGGCTGTGCGAAATATTTCACTGACATTCTAATCTCCGAAACTATTACAGATATCCGGGTGTGTGTGCGTGTGTGTGTGTGTGTGTGTGTGAGGTGTTTGTGTGTCCCCCACTAATAAAATCTAAACGGCTGGAGCGATTTCAATCAAACTCGGTAAGTTCATAGAACTATTCCCGACGACCTCGACCGTGCCCTTCAAATTTTGTTACGTCTCACAAATCCAACATGGCGGCTGTGCGAAATATTTCACTAGCATTCAATATCTCCGAAACTATTACAGATATCGCCCTAAAATTGCGTACGGTGATAAAGGTCACTACTAGAAGCTCATCTATGAGAATTTCAAAAACCTGTTGACTACAAAACCAACATGGCGGTCAAGCGAAATTGAGACGTTTAAATAGATATTTCACGCTATTTAACTATCCAAACGTAATGAAACTTGGTACAGCAAATGTTTAAACGCATTGTAATGCACCGGAGTCTAATTTAATTCAATTGCTTATATAACCTCAAAATGGCGGCTGTGCGAAATATTTAACTGACATTCTATATCTCCGAAACTGTTACAGATATCATCATGCAATTTTGTACGGTGATAAAGGGTACTGATACAAGTTTACCTATTTTATATTTCATAAACCTGTATAGTACAAAACGAACATGGCGACCAGGCGAATTTGAAATATTTTTATAGACTTTTCTCGAGATTTAACACTATGAGCGCAGTGGAATGTGGTACAGCAAATGTTTAAATGCATTGTAAAGCACTGGAGTCTAATTTAGTTAAATTGTTTTCATAACCTCAAAATGGCGGCTGTGCGAAATATTTCACTGACATTCTATATCTCCGAAACTATTACAGATATCATCATGCAATTTTGTACGGTGATAAAGGGTACTGATACAAGTTTACCTATTGTACATTTCATAAACCTGTATTGTACAAAACGAACATGGTGACCAAGCGAATTTGAAATATTTTAAGAGAATTTTCTCGTGATTTAACTCTATGAGCGCAATTAAATGTGTGAGAAATAGACATATCTCGCGATTTAACTATCCAAACGTAATGAAACTTGGTACAGCAAATGTTTAAACGCATTGTAATGCACTGGATTCTAATTTAGTTCAATTGTTTACATAACTTCAAAATGGCGGCTGTGCTAAATATTTCACTGACATTCTAATCTCCGAAACTATTACAGATATCCGTGTGTGTGTGCGTGTGTGTGTGTGTGTGAGGTGTTTGTGCGTCCCCCACTAATAAAATCTAAACGCCTGGAGCGATTTCAATGAAACTCGGTACGTTCATAGAACTATTCCCGGCGACCTCGACCGTGCCCATCAAATTTTGTTACGATTCACCAATCCAACATGGCGGCTGTGCGAAATATTTCACTAGTATTCAATATCTCCGAAACTATTACCGATATCGCCATGAAATTGTGTACGGTGATGAAGGGCACTACTAGAAGCTCACCTATGAGACTTTCAAAAACCTGGTGACTACAAAACCAACATGGCGATCAAGCGAAATTGAGACTTTTAAATAGCCATTTCTCGTGATTTCACTATCCAAACGCAATGAAACATGGTACAGCAAATGTTTAAACGCATTGTAATGCACTGGAGTCTAATTTAGTTCAATTGTTTACATAACCTCAAAATGGCGGCTGTGCGAATTATTTCACTGACATTCTATATCTCCGAAACTATTAGAGATATCATCATGCAATTTTGTACGGTGATAATGGGTACTGATACAAGTTTAGCTATTGTATATTTCATAAACCCTATAGTACAAAACGAACATGGCGACCAAGCGAATTTGAAATATTTTAATAGACTTTCCTCGTGATTTAACTCTATGAGCGCAGTGGAATGTGGTACAGCAAATGTTTAAATGCATCGTAATGCGCTGGAGTCTAATTTAGTTCAATTGTTTACATAACCTCAAAATGGCGGCTGTGCGAAATATTTCACAGATATTCTATATCTCCGAAACTGTTACAGATATCATTATGCAATTTTGTACGGTGATAAAAGGTACTGATACAAGTTTACCTATTGTGTATTTCAAAAACCTGTTTCGTACAAAACGAACAAGGCGACCAAGCGAATTTTAAATATTTTAATAGACATTTCTCGCGATTTAACTATCCAAACGTAATGAAACTTGGTACAGCAAATGTTTAAACGCATTGTAATGCACTGGATGCTAATTTAGTTCAATTGTTTACATAACCTCAAAATGGCAGCTGTGCGAAATATTTCAATGACATTCTAATCTCCGAAACTATTACAAATATACGGGTGTATGTGCGTGTGTGTGTGTGTGTGTGTGTGTGTGAGGTGTTTGTGTTTCCCCAGTAATAAAATCTAAACGAGTGGAGCGATTTCAATGAAACTCGGTAAGTTTATAGCACTAATCACGGCGACCTCGACCGTTCCCTTCAAATTTTGTTACGTTTCACCAATCCAACATGGCGGCTGTGCGAAGTATTTCACTAGCATTCAATATCTCCGAAACTATTACCGATATCGCCCTCAAATTGTGTACGGTGATAAAGGGCACTACTAGAAGCTCACCTATGAGACTTTCAAAAACTTGGTGACTTCAAAACCAACATGGCGGTCAAGCGAAATTGAGACTTTTAAATAGACATTTCTCGCGATTTAACTATCCAAACGTAATGAAACATGGTACAGCAAATGTTTAAACGCATTGTAATGCAATGGAGTCTAATTTAGTTCAATTGTTTTCATAACCTCAAAATGGCGGCTGTGCGATATATTTCACTGACATTCAATATCTCCGAAACTATTACAGATATCATCATGCAATTTTTTACGGTGATAAAGGCTACGGATACAAGTTTACCAATTGTATATTTCCTAAACCTGTATAGTACAAAACGAACATGGCGACCAGGCAAAATTGAAATATTTTGATAGACTTTTCTCGAGATTTAACTCTATGAGCGCAGTGAAATGTGGTACAGCAAATGTTTAAATGCATCGTAATGCACTGGAGTCTAATTTAGTTCAATTGTTTACATAACCTCAAAATGGCGGCTGTGCGAAATATTTCACTGACATTCTATATCTCCGAATGTATTACAGATATCCGTGTTTGTGTGCGTGTGTGTGTGTGTGTGTGTGTGTGTGTGAGGTGTTTTTGTGTCCCCCACTAATAAAATCTAAACGGCTGGAGCGATTTCAATGAAACTCGGTAAGTTCATAGAACTATTCCCGGTGACCTAGACCGTGCCCTTCAAATTTTGTTACGTCTCACCAATCCAACATGGCGGCTGTGCGAAATATTTCACTAGCGTTCAATATCTCCGAATCTATTAAGGATATTGCCCTGAATTTGTGTACGGTGATAAAGGTCACTACTAGAAGCTCACCTATGAGACATTCAAAAACCTGGTGACTACAAAACCAACATGGCGGTCAAGCGAAATTGTGACTTTTAAATAGACATTTCTCGCTATTAACTATCCAAACGTAATGACATTTGGTACAGCACATGTTTAAACGCATTGTAATGCACCGGAGTCTAATTTAGTTGAATTGCTTACATAACCTCAAAATGGCGGCTGTGCGCAATATTTCACTGACATTCTATATCTCCGAAACTGTTACAGATATCATCATGAAATTTTGTACGGTGATAAAGGGTACTGATACAAGTTTACCTATTGTATATTTCATAAACCTGTATAGTACAAAACGAACATGGCGACCAAGCGAATTTGAAATATTTTAATAGACTTTTCTCGTGATTTAACTCTATGAGCGCAGTGGAATGTGGTACAGCAAATGTTTAAATGCATCGTAATGCACTGGAGTCTAATTTAGTTCAATTGTTTACATAACCTCAAAATGGCGGCTGTACGAAATATTTCACTGACATTCTATATCTCCGAAAGTATTACAGATATCCGTGTTTGTGTGCGTGTGTGTGTGTGTGTGTGTGTGTGAGGTGTTTTTGTGTCCCCTACTAATAAAATCAAAACGGCTGGAGCGATTTCAATGAAACTCGGTACGTTCATAGAACTATTCCCGGCGACCTCGACCGTGCCCTTCAAATTTTGTAACGTCTCACCAATCCAACATGGCGGCTGTGCGAAATATTTCACTAGTATTCAATATCTCCGAAACTATTACCGATATCGCCATGAAATTGTGTACGGTGATAAAGGGCACTACTAGAAGCTCACCTATGAGACTTTCAAAAACCTGGTGACTACAAAACCAACATGGCGCTCAAGCGAAATTGAGACTTTTAAATAGCCATTTCTCGCGATTTCACTATCCAAACCCAATGAAACATGGTACAGCAAATGTTTAAACGCATTGTAATGCACTGGAGTCTAATTTAGTTCAATTGTTTACATAACCTCAAAATGGCGGCTGTGCGAAATATTTCACTGACATTCTAATCTCCAAAACTATTACAGATATCCGTGTGTGTGTGCGTGTGTGTGTGTGTGAGAGAGGTGTTTGTGTGTCCCCCACTAATAAAATCTAAACGGCTGGAGCGATTTCAATGAAACTCGGTAAGTTCATAGAACTACTCCCGGCGACCTCGACCGTGCCCTTCAAATTTTGTTACGTCTCACCAATCCAACACGGCGGCTGTGCGAATTATTTCACTAGCATTCAATATCTCCGAATCTATTACGGATATTTCCCTGAATTTGTGTACGGTGATAAAAGTCACTACTAGAAACTCACGTATGAGACATTCAAAAACCTGGTGACTAAAAAACCAACATGGCGGTCAAGCGAATTTGAGAAATTTAAATAGACATTTCTCGCTATTTAACTATCTAAACGTAATGAAACTTGGTACAGCAAATGTGTAAACGCATTGTAATGCACTGGAGTCTAATTTAGTTCAATTGTTTACATAACCTCAAAATGGCGGCTGTGCGAATTATTTCACTGACATTCTATATCTCCGAAACTATTACAGATATCATCATGCAATTTTGTACGGTGATAAAGGGTACTGATGCAAGTTTACCTATTGTATATTTCATAAACCTGTATAGTACAAAACGAACATGGCGACCAAGCGAATTAGAAATATTTTAATAGACTTTTCTCGTGATTTAACTCTATGAGCGCAGTGGAATGTGGTACAGCAAATGTTTAAATGAATCGTAATGCACTGGAGTCTAATTTAGTTCAATTGTTTACATAACCTCAAAATGGCGGCTGTGCGAAATATTTCACTGATATTCTATATCTCCGAAACTGTTACAGATATCATTATGCAATTTTGTACGGTGATAAAAGGTACTGATACAAGTTTACCTCTTGTGTATTTCAAAAACCTGTTTAGTACAAAACGAACAAGGCGACCAAGCGAATTTTAAATATTTTAATAGACATTTCTCGCGATTTAACTATCCAAGCGTAATGAAACTTGGTACAGCAAATGTTTAAACGCATTGTAATGCAATGGAGTCTAATTTAGTTCAATTGTTTTCATAACCTCAAAATGGCGGCTGTGCGATATATTTCACCGACATTCAATATCTCCGAAACTATTACAGATATCATCATGCAATTTTGTACGGTGATAAAGGGTACGGATACAAGTTTACCTATTGTATATTTCATAAACCTGTATAGTACAAAATGAACATGGCGATCAAGCGAATTTGAAGTATTTTAATAGATTTTCTCGTGATTTAACTCTATGGGTGCAGTGAAATGTGTGAGAAATAGACATTTCTCGCGATTTAACGATCCAAACGTAATGAAACTTGGTACAGCAAATGTTTAAACACATTGTAATGCACTGGAGTCTAATTTAGTTCAATTGTCTACATAACCTCAAAATGGTGGCTGTGCGAAATATTTCACTGACATTCTATATCTCCGAAACTATTACAGATATCATCATGCAATTTTGTACGGTGATAAAGGGTACTGATACAAGTTTACCTGCTGTATGTTTCATAAACCTGTATAGTACAAAACGAACATGGCGACCAAGCGAATTTGAAATATTTTAATAGAAATTTCTCGTGATTTATCTCTATGAGCGCAATTAAATGTGTGAGAAATAGGCTTTTCTCGCGATTTAACTATCCAAACGTAATGAAACTTGGTACAGCAAATGTTTAAACGCATTGTAATGCACTGGAGTCTAATTTAGTTCAATTGTTTACATAACCTCAAAATGGCGGCTGTGCGAAATATTTCACTGACATTCTATATCTCCGAAACTATATCAGATATCATCATGCAATTTTGTACGGTGATAAATGGTACTGATACAAGTTTACCTATTGTATATTTCATAAACCCGTATAGTACAAAACGAACATGGCGACCAAGCGAATTTGAAATATTTAATAGACTTTTCTCGTGATTTAACTCTATTAGCGCAGTGAAATGTGGTACAGCAAATGTTTAAACGCATCGTAATGCACTGGAGTCTAATTTAGTTCAATTGTTAACATAACCTCAGAATGGCGGCTGTGCGAAATATTTCACTGCCATTCTAATCTCCGAAACTATTACAGATATCATCATGCAATTTTGTACGGTGATAAAGTGTACGGATACAAGTTTACCTATTGCATATTTCTTAAACCTGTATAGTACAAAATGAACATGGCGACCAAGCGAATTTGAAGTATTTTAATAGATTTTCTCGTGATTTAACTCTATGGGTGCAGTGAAATGTGTGAGAAATAGACATTTCTCGCGATTTAACTATCCAAACGTAATGAGACTTGGTACAGCAAATGTTTAAACGCATTGTAATGCACTGGAGTCTAATTTAGTTCACTTGTTTACATAACCGCAAAATGGTGGCTGTGCGAAATATTTCACTGACATTCTATATCTCCGAAACTATTACAGATATCATCATGCAATTTTGTACGGTGATAAAAAGTACTGATACAAGTTTACCTACTGTATGTTTCATAAACCTGTATAATACAAAACGAGCATGGCGACCAAGCGAATTTGAAATATTTTAATAGAAATTTCTCGTGATTTAACTCTATGAGCGCAATTAAATGTGTGAGAAATAGGCTTTTCTCGCGATTTAACTATCCAAACGTAATGAAACTTGGTACAGCAAATGTTTAAACGCATTGTAATGCACTGGATACTAATTTAGTTCAATTGTTTACATAACCTCAAGATGGCGGCTGTGCGAAATATTTCACTGACATTCTAATCTCCGAAACTATTACAGATATCCCTGTGTGTGTGCGTGTGTGTGTGTGTGAGGTTTGTGTGGGTTTCCCCCTAATAAAATCTAAAAGACTGAAGCGATTTCAATGAAACTCGGTAAGTTCATAGAACTATCCCCGGCATCCTCGACCGTGCCCTTCAAATTGTGTTACGTCTCACCAATCCAACATGGCGGCTGTGCGAAATATTTCACTAGCATTCAATATCTCCGAAACTATTACCGATATCGCCCTGAAATTGCGTACGGTGATAACGGTCACAACTAGAAGCTCATCTATGAGAATTTCAAAAACCTGGTGACTAAAAAAACCAACATGGCGGTCAAACGAAATTGAGGCTTTTAAATAGACATTTCTCGCGATTTAACTATCCAAACGTAATGAAACTTGGTACAGCAAATGTTTAAACGCATTGTCATGCACTGGAGTCTGATTTAATTCAATTGTTAACATAACCTCAAAATGGTGGCTGTGCGAAATATTTCACTGACATTCTAATCTCCGAAACTATTACAGATATCCCTGTGTGTGTGCGTGTGTGTGTGTGTGAGGTTTGTGTGGGTTTCCCCCTAATAAAATCTAAAAGACTGAAGCGATTTCAATGAAACTCGGTAAGTTCATAGAACTATCCCCGGCATCCTCGACCGTGCCCTTCAAATTGTGTTACGTCTCACCAATCCAACATGGCGGCTGTGCGAAATATTTCACTAGCATTCAATATCTCCGAAACTATTACCGATATCGCCCTGAAATTGCGTACGGTGATAACGGTCACAACTAGAAGCTCATCTATGAGAATTTCAAAAACCTGGTGACTAAAAAAACCAACATGGCGGTCAAACGAAATTGAGGCTTTTAAATAGACATTTCTCGCGATTTAACTATCCAAACGTAATGAAACTTGGTACAGCAAATGTTTAAACGCATTTTAGTGCACTGGAGTCTAATTTAATTCAATTGTTTACATAACCTCAAAATGGTGGCTGTGCGAAATATTTCACTGACATTCTAATCTCCGAAACTATTACAGATATCCCTGTGTGTGTGCGTGTGTGTGTGTGTGTGTGTGAGGTGTGTGTGTGTGTCCCTCTAATAAAATCTAAAAGGCTGGAGCGATTTCAATGAAACTCGGTAAGTTCATAGAACTATCACCGGCGACCTCGACCGTACCCTTCAAATTTTGTTACGTCTCACCAATCCAACATGGCGGCTGTGCGAAATATTTCACTAGCATTCAATATCTCCGAAACTATTACCGATATCGCCCTGAAATTGCGTACGGTGATAACGGTCACTACTAGAAGCTCATCTATGAGAATTTCAAAAACCTGGTGACTACAATACCAACATGGCAGTCAAGCGAAATTGAGACTTTTATATAGTCATTTCTCGCGATTTAACTATCCAAACGTAATGAAACTTGGTACAGCAAATGTTTAAACGCATTGTAATGCACTGGAGTCTAATTTAGTTCAATTGTTTACATAACCTCAAAATGGCGGCTGTGCGAAATATTTCACTGACATTCTATATCTCCGAAACTATATCAGATATCATCATGCAATTTTGTACGGTGATAAATGGTACTGATACAAGTTTACCTATTGTATATTTCATAAACCTGTATAGTACAAAACGAACATGGCGACCAAGCGAATTTGAAATATTTTAATAGAAATTTCTCGTGATTTAACTCTATGAGCGCAATTAAATGTGTGAGAAATAGGCTTTTCTCGCGATTTAACTATCCAAACGTAATGAAACTTGGTACAGCAAATGTTTAAACGCATTGTAATGCACTGGATTCTAATTTAGTTCAATTGTTTACATAACCTCTAGATGGCGGCTGTGCGAAATATTTTACTGACATTCTAATCTCCGAAACTATTACAGATTTCCGTGTGTGTGCGTGTGTGTGTGTGTGAGGTGTTTGTGTGTCCCCCACTAATAAAATCTAAACGGCTGGAGCGATTTCAATGAAACTGGGTAAGTTCATAGAACTATTCCCGACGACCTCGACCGTGCCCTTCAAATTTTGTTACGTCTCACCAATCCAACATGGCGGCTGTGCGAAATATTTCACTAGCATTCAATATCTCCGAAACTATTACCGATATCGCCCTGAAATTGTGTACGGTGATAAAGGTCACTACTAGAAGCTCACCTATGAGACTTTCAGAAACTGGTGACTACAAAACCAACATGGCGGTCAAACGAAATTGAGACTTTTAAATAGACATTTCTCGCGATTTAACTATCCAAACGTAATGAAACTTGGTACAGCAAATGTTTAAACGCATTGTCATGCACTGCAGTCTAATTTAATTCAATTTTTACGTAACCTCAAAATGGTGGCTGTGCGAAATATTTCACTGACATTCTAATCTCCGAAACTATTACAGATATCCCTGTGTGTGTGCGTGTGTGTGTGTGTGTGTGTGAGGTGTGTGTGTCCCCCTAATAACATCTAAAAGGCTGGAGCGATTTCAATGAAACTCGGTAAGTTCATAGTACTATCCCCGGCGACCTCGACCGTGCCCTTCAAATTTTGTTGCGTCTCACCAATCCAACATGGCGGCTGTGCGAAATATTTCACTTGCATTCAATATCTTCGAAACTATTACCGATATCGCCCTGAAATTGCGTACGGTGATAAAGGTCACTACTAGAAGCTCATCTATGAGAATTTCAAAAACCTGGTGACTACAAAACCAACATGGCGGTCAAGCGAAATTGAGACTTTTATATAGACATTTCTCGCGATTTAACTATCCAAACGTAATGAAACTTGGTACAGCAAATGTTTAAACGCATTGTAATGCACTGGAGTCTAATTTAGTTCAATTGTTTACATAACCTCAAAATGGCTGCTGTGCGAAATATTTCACTGACATTCTATATCTCCGAAACTATATCAGATATCATCATGCAATTTTGTACAGTGATAAATGGTACTGATACAAGTTTACCTATTGTATATTTCATAAACCCGTATAGTACAAAACGAACATGGCGACCAAGCGAATTTGAAATATTTAATAGACTTTTCCCGTGATTTAACTCTATTAGCGCAGTGAAATGTGGTACAGCAAATGTTTAAACGCATCGTAATGCACTGGAATCTAATTTAGTTCAATTGTTTACATAACCTCAAAATGGGGGCTGTGCGAAATATTTCACTGACATTCTATATCTCCGAAACTATTACAGATATCATCATGCAATTTTGAACGGTGATAAAGTGTACTGATACAAGTTTACCTACTGTATGTTTCATAAACCTGTATAGTACAAAACGAACATTGCGACCAAGCGATTTTGAAATATTTTAATAGAAATTTCTCGTGATATAACTCTATGAGCGCAATTAAATGTGTGAGAAATAGGCTTTTCTCGCGATTTAACTATCCAAACGTAATGAAACTTGGTACAGCAAATGTTTAAACGCATTGTATTGCACTGGTTTCTAATTTAGTTCAATTGTTTACATAACCTCAAGATGGCGGCTGTGCGAAATATTTCACTGACATTCTAATCTCCGAAACTATTACAGATATCCGTCTCTGTGCGTGTATTGTGTGTGTGTGTGAGGTGTTTGTGTGTCCCCCACTAATAACATCTAAACGGCTGGAGCGATTTCAATGAAACTCGGTAAGTTCATAGAAATGTTCCCGACGACCTCGACCGTGCCCTTCAAATTTTGTTACGTGTCACCAATCCAACATGGCGGCTGTGCGAAATATTTCACTAGCATTCAATATCTCCGAAACTATTACCGATATCGCCCTGAAATTGCGTACGGTGATAAAGGTCACTACCAGAATCTCATCTATGAGAATTTCAAAAACCTGGTGACTACAAAACCAACATGGCGGTCAAGCGAAATTGAGACTTTTAAATAGACATTTCTCGCGATTTAACTATCCAAACGTAATGAAACTTGGTACAGCAAATGTTTAAACGCATTGTAATGCACTGGAGTCTAATATAGTTCACTTGTTTACATAACCTCAAAATGGTGGCTGTGCGAAATATTTCACTGACATTCTATATCTCCGAAACTATTACAGATATCATCATGCAATTTTGTACGGTGATAAAGGGTACTGATACAAGTTTACCTAATGTATGTTTCATAAACTGTATAGTACAAAACGAACATGGCGACCAAGCGAATTTGAAATATTTTAATAGAAATTTCTCGTGATTTAACTCTATGAGCGCAATTAAATGTGTGGGAAATAGGCTTTTCTCGCGATTTAACTATCCAAACGTAATGAAACTTGGTACAGCAAATGTTTAAACGCATTGTAATGCACTGGACTCTAATTTAGTTCAATTGTTTACATAACCTCAAGATGGCGGCTGTGCGAAATATTTCACTGACATTCTAATCTCCGAAACTATTACAGATTTCCGTGTGTGTGCGTGTGTGTGTGTGTGTGTGTGAGAGGTGTTTGTGTGTACCCCACTAATAAAATCTAAACGGCTGGAGCGATTTCAATGAAACTCGGTAAGTTCATAGAAATATTCCCGACGACCTCGACCGTGCCCTTCAAATTTTTTTACGTCTCACCAGTCCAACATGGCGGCTGTGCGAAATATTTCACTAGCATTCAATATCTCCGAAACTATTACCGATATCGCCCTGAAATTGTGTACGGTGATAAAGATCACTACTAGAAGCTCACCTATGAGACTTTCAAAAACTGGTGACTACAAAACCAACATGGTGGTCAAACGAAATTGAGACTTTTAAATAGACATTTCTCGCGATTTAACTATCCAAACGTAATAAAACTTGGTACAGCAAATGTTTAAACGCATTGTCATGCACTGGAGTCTAATTTAATTCAATTGTTTACATAACCTCAAAATGGTGGCTGTGCGAAATATTTCACTGACATTCTAATCTCCGAAATCATTACAGATATCCCTGTGTGTGTGCGTGTGTGTGTGTGTGAGGTGTGGGTGTGTGTCCCCCTAATAAAATCTAAAAGGCTGGGGCGATTTCAATGAAACTCGGTATGTTCATAGAACTATCCCCGGCGACCTCGACCGTGCCCTTCAAATTTTGTTACGTCTCACCAATCCAACATGGCGGCTGTGCGAAATATTTCACTAGCATTCAATATCTCCGAAACTATTACCGATATCGCCCTGAAATTGCGTACGGTGATAAAGGTCACTACTAGAAGCTCATCTATGAGAAACTCAAAAACCTGGTGACTACAAAACCAACATGGCGGTCAAGCGAAATTGAGACTTTTAAATAGACATTTCTCGCGATTTAACTATCCAAACGTAATGAAACTTGGTTCAGCAAATGTTTAAACGCATTGTAATGCACTGGAGTCTAATTTAGTTCAATTGTTTACATAAACTCAAAATGGCGGCTGTGCGAAATATTTCACTGACATTCTATATCTCCGAAACTATATCAGATACCATCATGCAATTTTGTACGGTGATAAATGGTACTGATACAAGTTTACCTATTGTATATTTCATAGTCCCGTATAGTACAAAACGAGCATGGCGACCAAGCGAATTTGAAATATTTAATAGACTTTTCCCGTGATTTAACTCTATTAGCGCAGTGAAATGTGGTACAGCAAATGTTTAAACGCATCGTAATGCACTGGAGTCTAATTTAGTTCAATTGTTTACATAACCTCAAAATGGCGGCTGTGCGAAATATTTCACTGACATTCTAATCTCCGAAACTATTACAGCTATCCGGGTGTGTGTGCGTGTGCGTGTGTGTGTGTGAGGTGTTTGTGTGTCTCCACAAATAAAATCTAAACGGCTGGAGCCATTTCAATGAAACTCGGTACGTTTATAGCACTATTCACGGCGACCTCGACCGTTTCCTTGAAATTTTGTTACGTTTCACCAATACAACATGGCGGCTGTGCGAAATATTTCACTAGCATTCAATATCTCCGAAACTATTACCGATATCGCCCTGAAATTGTGTACGGTGATAAAGGCCACCACTAGAAGCTCACCTATGAGACTTTCAAAAACCTGGTGACTACAGAAACAACATGGCGGTCAAGCGAAATTGAGTCTTTTATATAGACATTTCTCGCGATTTAACTATCCAAACGTAATGAAATTTGGTACTGTAAATGTTTAAACGCTTTGTAATGCACTGGAGTCTAATTTAGTTCAATTGTTTCCATAACCTCAAAATGGCGGCTGTGCGAAATATTTCACTGCCATTCTATATCTACGAAACTATTACAGATATCATCATGCAATTTTGTACGGTGATAAAGGGTACTGATACAAGTTTACCTATTGTATATTACATAAACCTGTATAGTACAAAACGAACATGGCGACCAAGCGAATTTGAAATATTTTAAAAGACTTCTCTCGTGATTTAACTCTATGAGCGCAAGTAATGTGTGAGGAATAGGCATTTATCGCGATTTAACTATCCAAACGTAATGAAACTTGGTACAGCAAATGTTTAAACGCATTGTAATGCACTGGATTCTAATTTAGTTCAATGGTTTACATAAACTCAAAATGGCGGCTGTGCGAAATATTTCACTGACATTCTAATCTCCGAAACTATTACAGATATCCGTGTGTGTGTGCGTGTGTGTGTGTGTGTGTGTGCCCACACTAATAAAATCTAAACGGCTGGAGCGATTTCAATGAAACTCGGTAAGTTCATAAAACTATTCCCGGCGACCTCGACCGTGCCCTTCAAATTTTGTTACGTCTCACCAATCCAACATGGCGGCTGTGCGAAACATTTCACTAGCATTCAATATCTCCGAATCTATTACGGATATTGCCCTGAATTTGTGTACGGTGATAAAGGTCACTACTAGACGCTCACGTATGAGACATTCAAAAACCTGGTGACTACAAAACCAACATGGCGGTCAAGTGAAATTGAGACTTTTAAATAGACATTTCACGCTATTTAACTATCCAAACGTAATGAAACTTGGTACAGCAAATGTTTCAATGCATTGTAATGCACTGGAGTCTAATTTAGTTCAATTGTTTACATAACCTCAAAATGGCGGCTGTGCGAAATATTTCACTGATATTCTATATCTCCGAAACTATTACAGATATCATCATGCAATTTTGTACGGTGATAAAAGGTACTGATACAAGTTTACCTATTGTATATTTCATAAACCTCTATAGTACAAAACGAACATGGCGAACAAGTGAATTTGAAATATTGTAATAGACTTTTCTCGTGATTTAACTCTATGAGCGCAATTAAAAGTTTGAGAAATAGACATCTCTCGCGATTTAACTATCCAAACGTAATGAAACTTGGTACAGCAAATGTTTAAACGCATTGTAATGCACTGGATTCTAATTTAGTTCAATAGTTTACATAACTTCAAAATGGCGGCTGTGCGAAGTATTTCACTGACATTCTAATCTCCGAAACTATTACAGATATCCGGGTGTGTGTGCGTGTGTGTGTGTGTGTGCGTGAGGTGTTTGTGTGTCCCTCACTAATAAAATCTAAACGGTTGGAGCGATTTCAATGAAACTCGGTAAGTTTATAGCACTATTCACGGCGACCTCGACCCTTCCCTTCAAATTTTAGTACGTTTCACCAATCCAACATGGCGGCTGTGCGAAATATTTCACTAGCATTCAATATCTCCGAAACTATTACCGATATCGCCCTGAAATTGCGTACGGTGATAAAGGTCACTACTAGAAGCTCATCTATGAGAATTTCAAAAACCTGGTGACTACAAAACCAACATGGCGGTCAAGCGAAATTGAGACTTTTATATAGACATTTCTCGCGATTTAACTATCCAAACGTAATGAAACTTGGTACAGCAAATGTTTAAACGCATTGTAATGCACTGGGGTCTAATTTAGTTCAATTGTTTACATAACCTCAAAATGGCGGCTGTGCGAAATATTTCACTGACATTCTATATCTCCGAAACTATATCAGATATCATCATGCAATTTTGTACGGTGATAAATGGTACTGATACAAGTTTACCTATTGTATATTTCATAAACCCGTATAGTACAAAACGAACATGGCGACCAAGCGAATTTGAAATATTTAATAGGCTTTTCCCGTGATTTAACTCTATTAGCGCAGTGAAATATGGTACAGCAAATGTTTAAACGCATCGTAATGCACTGGAGTCTAATTTAGTTCAATTGTTTACATAACCTCAAAATGGGGGCTGTGCGAAATATTTCACTGACATTCTATATCTCCGAAACTATTACAGATATCATCATGCAATTTTGAACGGTGATAAAGGGTACTGATACAAGTTTACCTACTGTATGTTTCATAAACCTGTATAGTACATAACGAACATGGCGACCAAGCGATTTTGAAATATTTTAATAGAAATTTCTCGTGATATAACTCTATGAGCGCAATTAAATGTGTGAGAAATAGGCTTTTCTCGCGATTTAACTATCCAAACGTAATGAAACTTGGTACAGCAAATGTTTAAACGCATTGTATTGCACTGGTTTCTAATTTAGTTCAATTGTTTACATAACCTCAAGATGGCGGCTGTGCGAAATATTTCACTGACATTCTAATCTCCGAAACTATTACAGATATCCGTCTCTGTGCGTGTATGTGTGTGTGTGTGAGGTGTTTGTGTGTCCCCCACTAATAAAATCTAAACGGCTGGAGCGATTTCAATGAAACTCGGTAAGTTCATAGAAATATTCCCGACGACCTCGACCGTGCCCTTCAAATTTTGTTACGTGTCACCAATCCAACATGGCGGCTGTGCGAAATATTTCACTAGCATTCAATATCTCCGAAACTATTACCGATATCGCCCTGAAATTGCATACGGTGATAAAGGTCACTACTAGAAGCTCATCTATGAGAATTTCAAAAACCTGGTGACTACAAAACCAACATGGCGGTCAAGCGAAATTGAGACTTTTAAATAGACATTTCTCGCGATTTAACTATCCAAACGTAATGAAACTTGGTACAGCAAATGTTTAAACGCATCGTAATGCACTGGAGTCTAATTTAGTTCAATTGTTTACATAACCTCAAAATGGCGGCTGTGCGAAATATTTCACTGACATTCTAATCTCCGAAACTATTACAGCTATCCGGGTGTGTGTGCGTGTGCGTGTGTGTGTGTGTGTGAGGTGTTTGTGTGTCCCCACTAATAAAATCTAAACGGCTGGAGCCATTTCAATGAAACTCGGTACGTTTATAGCACGATTCACGGCGACCTCGACCGTTTCCTTGAAATTTTGTTACGTTTCACCAATCCAACATGGCGGCTGTGCGAAATATTTCACTAGCATTCAATATCTCCGAAACTATTACCGATATCGCCCTGAAATTGTGTACGGTGATAAAGGCCACCACTAGAAGCTCACCTATGAGACTTTCAAAAACCTGGTGACTACAGAAACAACATGGCGGTCAAGCGAAATTGAGTCTTTTATATAGACATTTCTCGCGATTTAACTATCCAAACGTAATGAAATTTGGTACTGCAAATGTTTAAACGCATTGTAATGCACTGGAGTCTAATTTAGTTCAATTGTTTTCATAACCTCAAAATGGCGGCTGTGCGAAATATTTCACTGCCATTCTATATCTACGAAACTATTACAGATATCCGTGTGTGTGTGCGTGTGTGTGAGTGTGTGTGTGCCCACACTAATAAAATCTAAACGGCTGGAGCGATTTCAATGAAACTCGGTAAGTTCATAAAACTATTCCCGGCGACCTCGACCGTGCCCTTCAAATTTTGTTACGTCTCACCAATCCAACATGGCGGCTGTGCGAAGCATTTCACTAGCATTCAATATCTTCGAATCTATTACGGATATTGCCCTGAATTTGTGTACGGTGATAAAGGTCACTACTAGACGCTCCCGTATGAGACATTCAAAAACCTGGTGACTACAAAACCAACATGGCGGTCAAGTGAAATTGAGACTTTTAAATAGACATTTCACGCTATTTAACTATCCAAACGTAATGAAACTTGATACAGCAAATGTTTCAATGCATTGTAATGCACTGGAGTCTAATTTAGTTCAATTGTTTACATAACCTAAAAATGGCGGCTGTGCGAAATATTTCACTGATATTCTATATCTCTGAAACTATTACAGATATCATCATGCAATTTTGTACGGTGATAAAAGGTACTGATACAAGTTTACCTATTGTATATTTCATAAACATGTATAGTACAAAACGAACATGGCGAACAAGTGAATTTGAAATATTGTAATAGACTTTTCTCGTGATTTAACTCTATGAGCGCAATTATAGGTTTGAGAAATAGACATCTCTCGCGATTTAACTATCCAAACGTAATGAAACTTGGTACAGCAAATGTTTAAACGCATTGTAATGCACTGGATTCTAATTTAGTTCAATAGTTTACATAACTTCAAAATGGCGGCTGTGCGAAGTATTTCACTGACATTCTAATCTCCGAAACTATTACAGATATCCGGGTGTGTGTGCGTGTGTGTGTGTGTATGCGTGAGGTGTTTGTGTGTCCCTCACTAATAAAATCTAAACGGTTGGAGCGATTTCAATGAAACTCGGTACGTTTATAGCACTATTCACGGCGACCTCGACCCTTCCCTTCAAATTTTAGTACGTTTCACCAATCCAACATGGCGGCTGTGCGAAATATTTCACTAGCATTCAATATCTCCGAAACTATTACCGATATCGCCCTGAAATTGCGTACGGTGATAAAGGTCACTACTAGAAGCTCATCTATGAGAATTTCAAAAACCTGGTGACTACAAAACCAACATGGCGGTCAAGCGAAATTGAGACTTTTATATAGACATTTCTCGCGATTTAACTATCCAAACGTAATGAAACTTGGTACAGCAAATGTTTAAACGCATTGTAATGCACTGGAGTCTAATTTAGTTCAATTGTTTACATAACCTCAAAATGGCGGCTGTGCGAAATATTTCACTGACATTCTATATCTCCGAAACTATATCAGATATCATCATGCAATTTTGTACGGTGATAAATGGTACTGATACAAGTTTACCTATTGTATATTTCATAAACCCGTATAGTACAAAACGAACATGGCGACCAAGCGAATTTGAAATATTTAATAGACTTTTCCCGTGATTTAACTCTATTAGCGCAGTGAAATGTGGTACAGCAAATGTTTAAACGCATCGTAATGCACTGGAGTCTAATTTAGTTCAATTGTTTACATAACCTCAAAATGGGGGCTGTGCGAAATATTTCACTGACATTCTATATCTCCGAAACTATTACAGATATCATCATGCAATTTTGAACGGTGATAAAGGGTACTGATACAAGTTTACCTACTGTATGTTTCATAAACCTGTATAGTACAAAACGAACATGGCGACCAAGCGATTTTGAAATATTTTAATAGAAATTTCTCGTGATATAACTCTATGAGCGCAATTAAATGTGTGAGAAATAGGCTTTTCTCGCGATTTAACTATCCAAACATAATGAAACTTGGTACAGCAAATGTTTAAACGCATTGTATTGCACTGGTTTCTAATTTAGTTCAATTGTTTACATAACCTCAAGAAGGCGGCTGTGCGAAATATTTCACTGACATTCTAATCTCCGAAACTATTACAGATATCCGTCTCTGTGCGTGTATGTGTGTGTGTGTGTGAGGTGTTTGTGTGTCCCCCACTAATAAAATCTAAACGGCTGGAGCGATTTCAATGAAACTCGGTAAGTTCATAGAAATATTCCCGACGACCTCGACCGTGCCCTTCAAATTTTGTTACGTGTCAACAATCCAACATGGCGGCAGTGCGAAATATTTCACTAGCATTCAATATCTCCGAAACTATTACCGATATCGCCCTGAAATTGCATACGGTGATAAAGGTCACTACTAGAAGCTCATCTATGAGAATTTCAAAAACCTGGTGACTACAAAACCAACATGGCGGTCAAGCGAAATTGAGACTTTTAAATAGACATTTCTCGCGATTTAACTATCCAAACGTAATGAAACTTGGTACAGCAAATGTTTAAACGCATTGTAATGCACTGGAGTCTAATATAGTTCACTTGTTTACATAACCTCAAAATGGTGGCTGTGCGAAATATTTCACTGACATTCTATATCTCCGAAACTATTACAGATATCATCATGCAATTTTGTACGGTGATAAAGGGTACTGATACAAGTTTACCTACTGTATGTTTCATAAACCTGTATAGTACAAAACGAACATGGCGACCAAGCGAATTTGAAATATTTTAATAGAAATTTCTCGTGATTTAACTCTATGAGCGCAATTAAATGTGTGGGAAATAGGCTTTTCTCGCGATTTAACTATCCAAACGTAATGAAACTTGGTACAGCAAATGTTTAAACGCATTGTAATGCACTGGATTCTAATTTAGTTCAATTGTTTACATAACCTCAAGATGGCGGCTGTGCGAAATATTTCACTGACATTCTAATCTCCGAAACTATTACAGATTTCCGTGTGTGTGCGTGTGTGTGTGTGTGTGTGTGTGTGTGTGTGTGTGTGTGTGAGGTGTTTGTGTGTACCCCACTAATAAAATCTAAACGGCTATAGCGATTTCAATGAAACTCGGTAAGTTCATAGAACTATTCCCGACGACCTCGACCGTGCCCCTCAAATTTTGTTACGTCTCACCAGTCCAACATGGCGGCTGTGCGAAATATTTCACTAGCATTCAATATCTCCGAAACTATTACCGATATCGCCCTGAAATTGCGTACGGTGATAAAGGTCACTACTAGAAGCTCATCTATGAGGAACTCAAAAACCTGGTGACTACAAAACCAACATGGCGGTCAAGCGAAATTGAGACTTTTAAATAGAAATTTCTCGCGATTTAACTATCCAAACGTAATGAAACTTGGTTCAGCAAATGTTTAAACGCATTGTAATGCAATGGAGGCTAATTTAGTTCAATTGTTTACATAACCTCAAAATGGCGGCTGTGCGAAATATTTCACTGACATTCTATATCTCCGAAACTATATCAGATATCATCATGCAATTTTGTACGGTGATAAATGGTACTGATACAAGTTTACCTATTGTATATTTCATAGTCCCGTATAGTACAAAACGAGCATGGCGACCAAGCGAATTTGAAATATTTAATAGACTTTTCCCGTGATTTAACTCTATTAGCGCAGTGAAATGTGGTACAGCAAATGTTTAAACGCATCGTAATGCACTGGAGTCTAATTTAGTTCAATTGTTTACATAACCTCAAAATGGCGGCTGTGCGAAATATTTCACTGACATTCTAATCTCCGAAACTATTACAGATATCCGGGTGTGTGTGCGTGTGCGTGTGTGTGTGTGTGTGAGGTGTTTGTGTGTCCCCACTAATAAAATCTAAACGGCTGGAGCCATTTCAATGAAACTCGGTACGTTTATAGCACTATTCACGGCGAACTCGACCGTTTCCTTGAAATTTTGTTACGTTTCACCAATCCAACATGGCGGCTGTGCGAAATATTTCACTAGCATTCAATATCTCCGAAACTATTACCGATATCGCCCTGAAATTGTGTACGGTGATAAAGGCTACCACTAGAAGCTCACCTATGAGACTTTCAAAAACCTGGTGACTACAGAAACAACATGGCGGTCAAGCGAAATTGAGTCTTTTATATAGACATTTCTCGCGATTTAACTATCCAAACGTAATGAAACTTGGTACAGCAAATGTTTAAACGCATTGTAATGCACTGGAGTCTAATTTAGTTCAATTGTTTTCATAACCTCAAAATGGCGGCTGTGCGAAATATTTCACTGCCATTCTATATCTACGAAACTATTACAGATATCATCATGCAATTTTGTACGGTGATAAAGGGTACTGATACAAGTTTACCTATTGTATATTACATAAACATGTATAGTACAAAACGAACATGGCGACCAAGCGAATTTGAAATATTTTAAAAGACTTCTCTCGTGATTTAACTCTATGAGCGCAAGTAATGTGTGAGGAATAGACATTTATCGCGATTTAACTATCCAAACGTAATGAAACTTGGTACAGCAAATGTTTAAACGCATTGTAATGCACTGGATTCTAATTTAGTTCAATGGTTTACATAAACTCAAAATGGCGGCTGTGCGAAATATTTCACTGACATTCTAATCTCCGAAACTATTACAGATATCCGTGTGTGTGTGCGTGTGTGTGTGTGTGTGTGTGTGTGCCCCCACTAATAAAATCTAAACGGCTGGAGCGATTTCATTGAAACTCGGTAAGTTCATAAAACTATTCCCGGCGACCTCGACCGTGCCCTTCAAATTTTGTTACGTCTCACCAATCCAACATGGCGGCTGTGCGAAACATTTCACTAGCATTCAATATCTCCGAATCTATTACGGATATTGCCCTGAATTTGTGTACGGTGATAAAGGTCACTACTAGACGCTCACGTATGAGACATTCAAAAACCTGGTGACTACAAAACCAACATGGCGGTCAAGTGAAATTGAGACTTTTAAATAGACATTTCACGCTATTTAACTATCCAAACGTAATGAAACTTGGTACTGCAAATGTTTCAATGCATTGTAATGCACTGGAGTCTAATTTAGTTCAATTGTTTACATAACCTCAAAATGGCGGCTGTGCGAAATATTTCACTGATATTCTATATCTCCGAAACTATTACAGATATCATCATGCAATTTTGTACGGTGATAAAAGGTACTGATACAAGTTTACCTATTGTATATTTCATAAACCTGTATAGTACAAAACGAACATGGCGAACAAGTGGATTTGAAATATTGTAATAGACTTTTCTCGTGATTTAACTCTATGAGCGCAATTAAAAGTTTGAGAAATAGACATCTCTCGCGATTGAACTATCCAAACGTAATGAAACTTGGTACAGCAAATGTTTAAACGCATTGTCAAGCACTGGAGTCTAATTTAATTCAATTGTTTACATAACCTCAAAATGGTGGCTGTGCGAAATATTTCACTGACATTCTAATCTCTGAAACTATTACAGATATCCCTGTGTGTGTGCGTGTGTGTGTGAGGTGTGTTTGTGTCCCCCCCTAATAAAATCTAAAAGGCTGAAGCGATTTCAATGAAACTCGGTAAGTTCATAGAACTATCCCCGGCGACCTCGACCGTGCCCTTCAAAATTTGTTACGTCTCACCAATCCAACATGGCGGCTGTGCGAAATATTTCACTAGCATTCATTATCTCCGAAACTATTACCGATATCACCCTGAAATTGCGTACGGTGATAAAGGTCACTACTAGAAGCTCATCTATGAGAATTTCAAAAACCTGGTGATTACAAAACCAACATGGCGGTCAAGCGAAATTGAGATTTTAAATAGACTTTTCTCGCGATTTAACTATCCAAACGTAATGAAACTTGGTACAGCAAATGTTTAAACGCATTGTAATGCACTGGAGTCTAATTTAGTTCAATTGTTTACATAACCTCAAAATGGCGACTGTGCGAAATATGTCACTGACATTCTATATCTCCGAAACTATATCAGATATAATCATGCAATTTTGTACGGTGATAAATGGTACTGATACAAGTTTACCTATTGTATATTTCATAAACCTGTATAGTACAAGACGAACATGGCGACCAAGCGAATTTGAAATATTTTAATAGAAATTTCTCGTGATTTAACTCTATGAGCGCAATTAAATGTGTGAGAAATAGGCTTTTCTCGCGATTTAAGTATCCAAACGTAATGAAACTTGGTACAGCAAATGTTTAAACGCATTGTAATGCACTGGAGTCTAATTTAGTTCAATTGTTTACATAACCTCAAAATGGCGGCTGTGCGAAATATTTCACTGACATTCTATATCTCCGAAACTATATCAGATATCATCATGCAATTTTGTACGGTGATAAATGGTACTGATACAAGTTTACCTATTGTATATTTCATAAACCCGTATAGTACAAAACGAACATGGCGACCAAGCGAATTTGAAATATTTAATAGACTTTTCTCGTGATTTAACTCTATTAGCGCAGTGAAATGTGGTACAGCAAATGTTTAAACGCATCGTAATGCACTGGAGTCTAATTTAGTTCAATTGTTAACACAACCTCTGAATGGCGGCTGTGCGAAATATTTCACTGACATTCTAATCTCCGAAACTATTACAGATATCATCATGCAATTTTGTACGGTGATAAAGGGTACGGATACAAGTTTACCTATTGCATATTTCATAAACCTGTATAGTACAAAATGAACATGGCGACCAAGCGAATTTGAAGTATTTTAATATATTTTCTCGTGATTTAACTCTATGGGTGCAGTGAAATGTGTGAGAAATAGACATTTCTCGCGATATAACTATCCAAACGTAATGAAACTTGGTACAGCAAATGTTTAAACGCATAGTAATGCACTGGAGTCTAATTTAGTTCACTTGTTTACATAACCTCAAAATGGTGGCTGTGCGAAATATTTCACTGACATTCTATATCTCCGAAACTATTACAGATATTATCATGCAAATTTGTACGGTGAAAAAAGGTACTGATACAAGTTTACCTACTGTATGTTTCATAAACCTGTATAATACAAAACGAACATGGCGACCAAGCGAATTTGAAATATTTTTATAGAAATTTCTCGTGATTTAACTCTATGAGCGCAATTAAATGTGTGAGAAATAGGCTTTTCTCGCGATTTAACTATCCAAACGTAATGAAACTTGGTACAGCAAATGTTTAAACGCATTGTAATGCACTGGATTCTAATTTAGTTCAATTGTTTACATAACCTCAAGATGGCGGCTGTGCGAAATATTTCACTGACATTCTAATCTCCGAAACTATTACAGATTTCCGTGTGTGTGCGTGTGTGTGTGTGTGAGGTGTTTGTGTGTCCCCCACTAATAAAATCTAAACGGCTGGAGCGATTGCAATGAAACTCGGTAAGTTCATAGAACTATTCCCGACGACCTCGACCGTGCCCTTCAAATTTAGTTACGTCTCACCAATCCAACATGGCGGCTGTGCGAAGTATTTCACTAGCATTCAATATCTCCGAAACTATTACCGATATCGCCCTGAAATTGTGTACGGTGATAAAGGTCACTCCTAGAAGCTCACCTATGAGACTTTCAGAAACTGGTGACTACGAAACCAACATGGCGGTCAAACGAAATTGAGACTTTTAAATAGACATTTCTCGCGATTTAACTATCCAAACGTAATGAAACTTGGTACAGCAAATGTTTAAACGCATTGTAATGCACTGGAGTCTAATTTAGTTCAATTGTTTACATAACCTCAAAATGGCGGCTGTGCGAAATATTTCACTGACATTCTATATCTCCGAAACTATATCAGATATCATCATGCAATTTTGTACGGTGATAAATGGTACTGATACAAGTTTACCTATTGTATATTTCATAGTCCCGTATAGTACAAAACGAGCATGGCGACCAAGCGAATTTGAAATATTTAATAGACTTTTCCCGTGATTTAACTCTATTAGCGCAGTGAAATGTGGTACAGCAAATGTTTAAACGAATCGTAATGCACTGGAGTCTAATTTAGTTCAATTGTTTACATAACCTCAAAATGGCGGCTGTGCGAAATATTTCACTGACATTCTAATCTCCGAAACTATTACAGATATCCGGGTGTGTGTGCGTGTGCGTGTGTGTGTGTGTGAGAGGTGTTTGTGTGTCCCCACTAATAAAATCTAAACGGCTGGAGCCATTTCAATGAAACTCGGTACGTTTATAGCACTATTCACGGCGACCTCGACCGTTTCCTTGAAATTTTGTTACGTTTCACCAATCCAACATGGCGGCTGTGCGAAATATTTCACTAGCATTCAATATCTCCGAAACTATTACCGATATCGCCCTGAAATTGTGTACAGTGATAAAGGCCACCACTAGAAGCTCACCTATGAGACTTTCAAAAACCTGATGACTACAGAAACAACATGGCGGTCAAGCGAAATTGAGTCTTTTATATAGACATTTCTCGCGATTTAACTTTCCAAACGTAATGAAACTTGGTACAGCAAATGTTTAAACGCATTGTAATGCACTGGAGTCTAATTTAGTTCAATTGTTTTCATAACCTCAAAATGGCGGCTGTGCGAAATATTTCACTGCCATTCTATATCTACGAAACTATTACAGATATCATCATGCAATTTTGTACGGTGATAAAGGGTACTGATACAAGTTTACCTATTGTATATTACATAAACCTGTATTGTACAAAACGAACATGGCGACCAAGCGAATTTGAAATGTTTTAAAAGACTTTTCTCGTGATTTAACTCTATGAGCGCAATTAAAAGTTTGAGAAATAGACATCTCTCGCGATTTAACTATCCAAACGTAATGAAACTTGGTACAGCAAATGTTTAAACGCATTGTAATGCACTGGATTCTAATTTAGTTCAATAGTTTACATAACTTCAAAATGGCGGCTGTGCGAAGTATTTCACTGACATTCTAATCTCCGAAACTATTACAGATATCCGGGTGTGTGTGCGTGTGTGTGTGTGTGTGTGTGCGTGAAGTGTTTGTGTGTCCCTCACTAATAAAATCTAAACGGTTGGTGCGATTTCAATGAAACTCGGTAAGTTTATAGCAATATTCACGGCGACCTCGACCCTTCCCTTCAAATTTTAGTACGTTTCACCAATCCAACATGGCGGCTGTGCGAAATATTTCACTAGCATTCAATATCTCCGAAACTATTACCGATATCGCCCTGAAATTGTGTACGGTGATAAAGGTCACTACTAGAAGCTCACCTATGAGACTTTCAAAAACCTGGTGACTACAAAACCAACATGGCGTCAAGCGAAATTGAGACTTTTAAATAGACTTTTCTCGCGATTTAACTATCCAAACGTAATGAAACTTGGTACAGCAAATGTTTAAACGCATTGTCATGCACTGGAGTCTAATTTAATTCAATTGTTTACATAACCTCAAAATGGTGGCTGTGCAAAATATTTCACTGACATTCTCATCTCTGAAACTATTACAGATATTCCTGTGTGTGTGCGTGTGTGTGTGAGGTGTGTTTCTGTCCCCCCCTAATAAAATCTAAAAGGCTGAAGCCATTTCAATGAAACTCGGTAAGTTCATAGAACTATCCCCGGCGACCTCGACCGTGCCCTTCCAATTTTGTTACGTCTCACCAATCCAACATGGCGGCTGTGCGAAATATTTCACTAGCATTCATTATCTCCGAAACTATTACCGATATCACCATGAAATTGCGTACGGTGATAAAGGTCACTACTAGAAGCTCATCTATGAGAATTTCAAAAACCTGGTGACTACAAAACCAACATGGCGTCAAGCGAAATTGAGACTTTTAAATAGACTTTTCTCGCGATTTAACTATCCAAACGTAATGAAACTTGGTACAGCAAATGTTTAAACGCATTGTAATGCACTGGAGTCTAATTTAGTTCAATTGTTTACATAACCTCAAAATGGCGGCTGTGCGAAATATTTCACTGACATTCTATATCTCCGAAACTATATCAGATATCATCATGCAATTTTGTACGGTGATAAATGGTACTGATACAAGTTTACCTATTGTATATTTCATAAACCCGTATAGTACAAAACGAACATGGCGACCAAGCGAATTTGAAATATTTAATAGACTTTTCTCGTGATTTAACTCTATTAGCGCAGTGAAATGTGGTACAGCAAATGTTTAAACGCATCGTAATGCACTGGAGTCTAATTTAGTTCAATTGTTAACATAACCTCAGAATGGCGGCTGTGCGAAATATTTCACTGACATTCTAATCTCCGAAACTATTACAGATATCATCATGCAATTTTGTACGGTGATAAAGGGTACGGATACAATTTTACCTATTGCATATTTCATAAACCTGTATAGTACAAAATGAACATGGCGACCAAGCGAATTTGAAGTATTTTAATATATTTTCTCGTGATTTAACTCTATGGGTGCAGTGAAATGTGTGAGAAATAGACATTTCTCGCGATTTAACTATCCAAACGTAATGAAACTTGGTACAGCAAATGTTTAAACGCATTGTAATGCACTGGAGTCTAATTTAGTTCACTTTTTTACATAACCTCAAAATGGTGGCTGTGCGAAATATTTCACTGTCATTCTATATCTCCGAAACTGTTACAGATATCATCATGCAATTTTGTACGGTGATAAAAGGTACTGATACAAGTTTACCTACTGTATGTTTCATAAACCTGTATAATACAAAACGAACATGGCGAACAAGCGAATTTGAAATATTTTTATAGAAATTTCTCGTGATTTAACTCTATGAGCGCAATTAAATGTGTGAGAAATAGGCTTTTCTGGCGATTTAACTATCCAAACGTAATGAAACTTGGTACAGCAAATGTTTAAACGCATTGTAATGCACTGGATTCTAATTTAGTTCAATTGTTTACATAACCTCAAGATGGGGGCTGTGCGAAATATTTCACTGACATTCTAATCTCCGAAACTATTACAGATTTCCGTGTGTGTGCGTCTGTGTGTGTGTGTGTGAGGTGTTTGTGTGTCCCCCACTAATAAAATCTAAACGGCTGGAGCGATTTCAATGAAACTCGGTAAGTTCATAGAACTATTCCCGACGACCTCGACCGTGCCCTTCAAATTTTGTTACGTCTCACCGATCCAACATGGCAGCTGTGCGAAATATTTCACTAGCATTCAATATCTCCGAAACTATTACCGATATCGCCCTGAAATTGTGTACGGTGATAAAGATCACTCCTAGAAGCTCACCTATGAGACTTTCAGAAACTGGTGACTACAAAACCAACATGGCGGTCAAACGAAATTGAGACTTTTAAATAGACATTTCTCGCGATTTAACTATCCAAACGTAATGAAACTTAGTACAGCAAATGTTTAAACGCATTGTAATGCACTGGAGTCTAATTTAGTTCAATTGTTTACATAACCTGAAAATGGCGGCTGTGCGAAATATTTCACTGACATTCTATATCTCCGAAACTATATCAGATATCATCATGCAATTTTGTACGGTGATAAATGGTACTGATACAAGTTTACCTATTGTATATTTCATAGTCCCGTATAGTACAAAACGAGCATGGCGACCAAGCGAATTTGAAATATTTAATAGACTTTTCCCGTGATTTAACTCTATTAGCGCAGTGAAATGTGGTACAGCAAATGTTTAAACGCATCGTAATGCACTGGAGTCTAATTTAGTTCAATTGTTTACATAACCTCAAAATGGCGGCTGTGCGAAATATTTCACTGACATTCTAATCTCCGAAACTATTACAGATATCCGGGTGTGTGTGCGTGTGCGTGTGTGTGTGTGTGTGAGGTGTTTGTGTGTCCCCACTAATAAAATCTAAACGGCTGGAGCCATTTCAATGAAACTCGGTACGTTTATAGCACTATTCACGGCGACCTCGACCGTTTCCTTGAAATTTTGTTACGTTTCACCAATCCAACATGGCGGCTGTGCGAAATATTTCACTAGCATTCAATATCTCCGAAACTATTACCGATATCGCCCTGAAATTTTGTACGGTGATAAAGGCCACCACTAGAAGCTCACCTATGAGACTTTCAAAAACCTGATGACTACAGAAACAACATGGCGGTCAAGCGAAATTGAGTCTTTTATATAGACATTTCTCGCGATTTAACTATCCAAACGTAATGAAACTTGGTACAGCAAATGTTTAAACGCATTGTAATGCACTGGAGTCTAATTTAGTTCAATTGTTTTCATAACCTCAAAATGGCGGCTGTGCGAAATATTTCACTGCCATTCTATATCTACGAAACTATTACAGATATCATCATGCAATTTTGTACGGTGATAAAGGGTACTGATACAAGTTTACCTATTGTATATTACATAAACCTGTATAGTACAAAACGAACATGGCGACCAAGCGAATTTGAAATATTTTAATAGAAATTTCTCGTGATTTAACTCTATGAGCGCAATTAAATGTGTGTGAAATAGGCTTTTCTCGCGATTTAACTCTCCAAACCTAATGAAACTTGGTACAGCAAATGTTTAAACGCATTGTAATGCACTGGATTCTAATTTAGTTCAATTGTTTACATAACCTCAAGATGGCGGCTGTGCGAAATATTTCACTGACATTCTAATCTCCGAAACTATTACAGATATCCGTCTCTGTGCGTGTATGTGTGTGTGTGTGTGAGGTGTTTGTGGGTCCCCCACTAATAAAATCTAAACGGCTGGAGCGATTTCAATGAAACTCGGTAAGTTCATAGTTCTATTCCCGACGACCTCGACCGTGCCCTTCAAATTTTGTTACGTGTCACCAATCCAACATGGCGGCTGTGCGAAATATTTCACTAGCATTCAATATCTCCGAAACTATTACCGATATCGCCCTGAAATTGCGTACGGTGATAAAGGTCACTACTAGAAGCTCATCTATGAGAATTTCAAAAACCTGGTGACTACAAAACCAACATGGCGGTCAAGCGAAATTGAGACTTTTAAATAGACATTTCTCGCGATTTAACTATCCAAACGTAATGAAACTTGGTACAGCAAATGTTTAAACGCATTGTAATGCACTGGATTCTAATTTAGTTCAATTGTTTACATAACCTCAAGATGGCGGCTGTGCGAAATATTTCACTGACATTCTAATCTCCGAAACTATTACAGATTTCCGTGTGTGTGCGTGTTTGTGTGTGTGTGTGAGGTGTTTGTGTGTACCCCACTAATAAAATCTAAACGGCTATAGCGATTTCAATGAAACTCGGTAAGTTCATAGAACTATTCCCGACGACCTCGACCGTGCCCTTCAAATTTTGTTACGTCTCACCAGTCCAACATGGCGGCTGTGCGAAATATTTCACTAGCATTCAATATCTCCGAAACTATTACCGATATCGCCCTGAAATTGTGTACGGTGATAAAGGTCACTACTAGAAGCTCACCTATGAGACTTTCAAAAACTGGTGACTACAAAACCAACATGGCGGTCAAACGAAATTGAGACTTTTAAATAGACATTTCTCGCGATTTAACTATCCAAACGTAATGAAACTTGGTACAGCAAATGTTTAAACGCATTGTCATGCACTGGAGTCTAATTTAATTCAATTGTTTACATAACCTCAAAATCGTGGCTGTGAGAAATATTTCACTGACATTCTAATCTCCGAAACTATTACAGATATCTCTTTGTGTGTGCGTGTGTGTGTGTGTGAGGTGTGTGTGTGTGTGTGTCCCTAATAACATCTAAAAGGCTGGAGCGATTTCAATGAAACTCGGTAAGTTCATAGAACTATCCCCGGCGACCTCGACCGTGCCCTTCATATTTTGTTGCGTCTCACCAATCCAACATGGCGGCTGTGCGAAATATTTTACTAGCATTCAATATCTCCGAAACTATTACCGATATCGCCCTGAAATTGCGTACGGTGATAAAAGTCACTACTAGAAGCTCATCTATGAGAATTTCAAAAACCTGTTGACTATAAAACCAACATGGCGGTCAAGCGAAATTGAGACTTTTATATAGACATTTCTCGCGATTTAACTATCCAAACGTAATGAAACTTGGTACAGCAAATGTTTAAACGCATTGTAATGCACTGGAGTCTAATTTAGTTCAATTGTTTACATAACCTCAAAATGGCGGCTGTGCGAAATATTTCACTGACATTCTATATCTCCGAAACTATATCAGATATCATCATGCAATTTTGTACGGTGATAAATGGTACTGATACAAGTTTACCTATTGTATATTCCATAAACCCGTATAGTACAAAACGAACATGGCGACCAAGCGAATTTGAAATATTTAATAGACTTTTCCCGTGATTTAACTCTATTAGCGCAGTGAAATGTGGTACAGCAAATGTTTAAACGCATCGTAATGCACTGGAGTCTAATTTAGTTCAATTGTTTACATGACCTCAAAATGGCGGCTGTGCGAAATATTTCACTGACATTCTAATCTCCGAAACTATTACAGATATCCGGGTGTGTGTGCGTGTGTGTGTGAGGTGTGTGTGTGTGTGTGTGTGTGTGTCCCCCTAATAAATTCTAAAAGGCTGGAGCGATATCAATGAAACTCGGTACGTGTATAGCACTATTCACGGCGACCTAGACCGTTTCCTTCAAATTTTGTTACGTTTCACCAATCCAACATGGCGGCTGTGCGAAATATTTCACTAGCATTCAATATCTCCGAAACTATTACCGATATCGCCCTGAAATTGTGTACGGTGATAAAGGCCACCACTAGAAGCTCACCTATGAGACTTTCAAAAACCTGGTGACTACAAAACAACATGCCGGTCAAGCGAAATTGAGTCTTTTATATAGACATTTCTCGCGATTTAACTATCCAAACGTAATGAAACTTGGTACAGCAAATGTTTAAACGCATTGTAATGCACTGGATTCTAATTTAGTTCAATTGTTTACATAACTTCAAAATGGCGGCTGCGCGAAATATTTCACTGACATTCTAATCTCCGAAACTATTACAGATATCCGGGTGTGTGTGCGTGTGTGTGTGTGCGTGAGATGCTTGTGTGTCCCCCACTAATTAAATCTAAACGGCTGGAGCGATGTCAATGATACTCGGTAAGTTTATAGCACTATTCACGGCGACCTCGACCCTTCCCTTCAAATTTTAGTACGTTTCACCAATCCAACATGGCGGCTGTGCGAAATATTTCACTAGCATTCAATATCTCCGAAACTATTACCGATATCACCCTGAAATTGTGTACGGTGATAAAGGTCACTACTAGAAGCTCACCTATGAGACTTTCAAAAACTGGTGACTACAAAACCAACATGGCGGTCAAACGAAATTGAGACTTTTAAATAGACATTTCTCGCGATTTAACTATCCAAACGTAATGAAACTTGGTACAGCAAATGTTTAAACGCATTGTCATGCACTGGAGTCTAATTAAATTCAATTGTTTACATAACCTCAAAATGGTGGCTGTGCGAAATATTTCACTGACCTTCTAATCTCCGAAACTATTACAGATATCCCTGTGTGTGTGCGTGTGTGTGTGTGTATGAGGTGTGTGTGTGTGTCCCACTAATAAAATCTAAAAGGCTGAAGCGATTTCAATGAAACTCGGTAAGTTCATAGAACTATCCCCGGCGACCTCGACCGTGCCCTTCAAATTTTGTTACGTCTCACCAATCCAACATGGCGGCTGTGCGAAATATTTCACTAGCATTCAATATCTCCGAAACTATTACAGATATCGCCCTGAAATTGCGTACGGTGATAAAGGTCACTACTAGAAGCTCATCTATGAGAATTTCAAAAACCTGTTGACTACAAAACCAACATGGCGGTCAAGCAAAATTGAGACTTTTAAATAGACATTTCTCGCGATTTAACTATCCAAACGTAATGAAACTTGGTACAGCAAATGTTTAAACGCATTGTAATGCACTGGAGTCTAATTTAGTTCAATTGTTTACATAACCTCAAAATGGCGGCTGTGCGAAATATTTCACTGACATTCTACATCTCCGAAACTATATCAGATATCATCATGCAATTTTGTACGGTGATAAATGGTACTGATACAATTTTACCTATTGTATATTTCATAAACCTGTATAGTACAAAATGAACATGGCGACAAAGCGAATTTGAAGTATTTTAATAGATTGTCTCGTGATTTAACTCTATGGGTGCAGTGAAATGTGTGAGAAATAGACATTTCTCGCGATTTAACTATCCAAACGTAATGAAACTTGGTACAGCAAATGTTTAAACGCATTGTAATGCACTGGAGTCTAATTTAGCTCAATTGTTTACATAACCTCAAAATGGTGGCTGTGCGAAATATTTCACTGACATTCTATATCTCCGAAACTATTACAGATATCATCATGCAATTTTGTACGGTGATAAATGGTACTGATGCAAGTTTACCTACTGTATGTTTCATAAACCTCTATAGTACAAAGCGAACATGGCGACCAAGCGAATTTGAAATATTTTAATAGAAATTTCTCGTGATTTAACTCTATGAGCGCAATTAATGGGTGAGAAATAGGCTTTTCTCGCGATTTAACTATCCAAACGTAATGAAACTTGGTACAGCAAATGTTTAAACGCATTGTAATGCACTGGAGTCTAATTTAGTTCAATTGTTTACATAACCTCAAGATGGCGGCTGTGCGAAATATTTCACTGACATTCTAATCTCCGAAACTATTACAGATTTCCGTGTGTGTGCGTGTGTGTGTGTGTGTGTGAGGTGTTTGTGTGTCCCCCACTAATAAAATCTAAACGGCTGGAGCGATTTCAATGAAACTCGGTAAGTTCATAGAACTATTCCCGACGACCTCGACCGTGCCCTTCAACTTTTGTTACGTCTCACCAATCCAACATGGCGGCTGTGCGAAATATTTCACTAGCATTCAATATCTCCGAAACTATTACCGATATCGCCCTGAAATTGCGTACGGTGATAAAGGTCACTACTAGAAGCTCATCTATGAGAATTTCAAAAACCTGGTGACTACAAAACCAAAATGGCGGTCAAGCGAAATTGAGACTTTTAAATAGACATTTCTCGCGATTTAACTATCCAAACGTAATGAAACTTGGTACAGCAAATGTTTAAACGCATTGCAATGCACTGGAGTCTAATTTAGTTCAATTGTTTACATAACCTCAAAATGGCGGCTGTGCGAAATATTTCACTGACATTCTAATCTCCGAAAATATTACAGATATCCGGGTGTGTGTGCGTGTGTGTGTGTGTGTGTGTGAGGTGTTTGTGTGTCCCCACTAATAAAATCTAAACGGCTGGAGCGATTTCAATGAAACTCGGTAAGTTCATAGCACTATTCACGGCGACCTTGACCGTTCCCTTCAAATTTTGTTACGTTTCACCAATCCAACATTGCGGCTGTGCGAAATATTTCACTGGCATTCAATATCTCCGAAACTTTTACCGATATCGCCCAGAAATTGTATACGGTGATAAAGGGCACTACTAGAAGCTCACCTATGAGACTTTCAAAACCAGGTGACTACAAAACCAACATGGCGGTCAAGCGAAATTCAGACATTTAAATAGACATTTCTCGCGATTTAACTATCCAAACGTAATGAAACTTGGTACAGCAAATGTTTATACGCATTGTAATGCAATGGAGTCTAATTTAGTTCAATTGTTTACATAACCTCAAAATGGCGGCTGTGCGAAATATTTCACTGACATTCTATATCTCCGAAACTGTTACAGATATCATCATGCAATTTTGTACGGTGATAAAGGGTACTGATACAAGTTTACCTATTGTATATTTCATAAACCCGTATAGTACAAAACGAACATGGCGACCAAGCGAATTTGAAATATTTAATAAACTTTTCTCGTGATTTAACTCTATTAGCGCAGTGAAATGTGGTACAGCAAATGTTTAATCGCATCGTAATGCACTGGAGTCTAATTTAGTTCAATTGTTAACATAACCTAAATATGGCGGCTGTGCGAAATATTTCACTGACATTCTAATCTCCGAAACTATTACAGATATCCGGGTGTGTGTGCGTGTGTGTGTTTGTGTGTGAGGTGTTTGTGTGTCCCCCACTAATAAAATCTAAACGGCTGAAGCGATTTCAATGAAACTCGGTACGTTTATAGCACTATTCACGGCGACCTCGACCGTTTGAATCAAATTTTGTTACGTTTCGCCAATCTAACATGGCGGCTGTGCGAAATATTTCACTTGCATTCAATATCTCCGAAACTATTACCGATATCGCCCTGAAATTTCGTACGGTGATAAAGGTCACAACTAGAAGCTCATCTATGGGAATTTCAAAAACCTGGTGACTAAAAAACCAACATGGCGGTCAAGCGAAATCGAGACTCTTAAATGGACATTTCTCGCGATTTAACTATCCAAACGTAATGAAACTTGGTACAGCAAATGTTTAAAAGCATTGTAATGCACTGGAGTCTAATTTAGTTCAATTGTTTACATAACCTCAAAATGGCGGCTGTGCGAAATATGTCACTGACATTATATATCTCCGAAACTATATCAGATATAATCATGCAATTTTGTACGGTGATAAATGGTACTGATACAAGTTTACCTATTGTATATTTCATAAACCTGTATAGTACAAAACGAACATGGCGACCAAGCGAATTTGAAATATTTTAATAGAAATTTTTCGTGATTTAACTCTATGAGCGCAATTAAATGTGTGAGAAATAGGCTTTTCTCGCGATTTAACTATCCAAACGTAATGAAACTTGGTACAGCAAATGTTTAAACGCATTGTAATGCACTGGAGTCTAATTTAGTTCAATTGTTTACATAACCTCAAAATGGCGGCTGTGCGAAATATTTCACTAACATTCTATATCTCCGAAACTATATCAGATATCATCATGCAATTTTGTACGGTGATAAATGGTACTGATACAAGTTTACCTATTGTATATTTCATAAACCCGTATAGTACAAAACGAACATGGCGACCAAGCGAATTTGAAATATTTAATAGACTTTTCTCGTGATTTAACTCTATTAGCGCAGTGAAATGTGGTACAGCAAATGTTTAAACGCATCGTAATGCACTGGAGTCTAATTTAGTTCAATTGTTAACATAACCTCAGAATGGCGGCTGTGCGAAATATTTCACTGACATTCTAATCTCCGAAACTATTACAGATATCATCATGCAATTTTGTACGGTGATAAAGGGTACGGATACAAGTTTACCTATTGCATATTTCATAAACCTGTATAGTACAAAATGAACATGGCGACCAAGCGAATTTGAAGTATTTTAATATATTTTCTCGTGATTTAACTCTATGGGTGCAGTGAAATGTGTGAGAAATAGACATTTCTCGCGATTTAACTATCCAAACGTAATGAAACTTGGTACAGCAAATGTTTAAACGCATTGTAATGCACTGGAGTCTAATTTAGTTCACTTGTTTACATAACCGCAAAATGGTGGCTGTGCGAAATATTTCACTGACATTCTATATCTCCGAAACTATTACAGATATCATCATGCAATTTTGTACGGTGATAAAAGGTACTGATACAAGTTTACCTACTGTATGTTTCATAAACCTGTATAATACAAAACTAGCATGGCGACCAAGCGAATTTGAAATATTTTAATAGAAATTTCTCGTGATTTAACTCTATGAGCGCAATTAAATGTGTGAGAAATAGGCTTTTCTCGCGATTTAACTATCCAAACGTAATGAATCTTGGTACAGCAAATGTTTAAACGCATTGTAATGCACTGGATTCTAATTTAGTTCAATTGTTTACATAACCTCAAGATGGCGGCTGTGCGAAATATTTCACTGACATTCTAATCTCCGAAACTATTACAGATTTCCGTGTGTGTGCGTCTGTGTGTGTGTGTGTGAGGTGTTTGTGTGTCCCCCACTAATACAATCTATACGGCTGGAGCGATTTCAATGAAACTCGGTAAGTTCAAAGAACTATTCCCGACGACCTCGACCGTGCCCTTCAAATTTTGTTACGTCTCACCAGTCCAACATGGCGGCTGTGCGAAATATTTCACTAGCATTCAATATCTCCGAAACTATTACCGATATCGCCCTGAAATTGTGTACGGTGATAAAGGTCACTACTAGAAGCTCACCTATGAGACTTTCAAAAACTGGTGACTACAAAACCAACATGGCGGTCAAACGAAATTGAGACTTTTAAATAGACATTTCTCGCGATTTCACTATCCAAACGTAATGAAACTTGGTACAGCAAATGTTTAAACGCATTGACATGCACTGGAGTCTGATTTAATTCAATTGTTAACATAACCTCAAAATGGTGGCTGTGCGAAATATTTCACTGACATTCTAATCTCCGAAACTATTACAGATATCCCTGTGTGTGTGCGTGTGTGTGTGTGTGTGGGTGTCCCCCTAATAAAATCTAAAAGGCTGAAGCGATTTCAATGAAACTCGGTAAGTTCATAGAACTATCCCCGGCATCCTCGACCGTGCCCTTCAAATTGTGTTACGTCTCACAAATCCAACATGGCGGCTGTGCGAAATATTTCACTAGCATTCAATATCTCCGAAACTATTACCGATATCGCCCTGAAATTGCGTACGGTGATAAAGGACACTACTAGAAGCTCATCTATGAGAATTTCAAAAACCTGGTGACTAAAAAAACCAACATGGCGGTCAAATGAAATTGAGGCTTTTAAATAGACATTTCTCGCGATTTAACTATCCAAACGTAATGAAACTTGGTACAGCAAATGTTTAAACGCATTGTAGTGCACTGGAGTCTAATTTAATTCAATTGTTTACATAACCTCAAAATGGTGGCTGTGCGAAATATTTCACTGACATTCTAATCTCCGAAACTATTACAGATATCCCTGTGTGTGTGCGTGTGTGTGTGTGTGTGTGTGAGGTGTGTGTGTGTGTCCCTGTAATAAAATCTAAAAGGCTGGAGCTATTTCAATGAAACTCGGTAAGTTCATAGAACTATCACCGGCGACCTCGGCCGTACCCTTCAAATATTGTTACGTCTCACCAATCCAACATGGCGGCTGTGCGAAATATTTCACTAGCATTCAATATCTCCGAAACTATTACCGATATCGCCCTGAAATTGCGTACGGTGATAACGGTCACTACTAGAAGCTCATCTATGAGAATTTCAAAAACCTGGTGACTACAAAACCAACATGGCGGTCAAGCGAAATTGAGACTTTTATGTAGTCATTTCTCGCGATTTAACTATCCAAACGTAATGAAACTTGGTACAGCAAATGTTTAAACGCATTGTAATGCACTGGAGTCTAATTTAGTTCAATTGTTTACATAACCTCAAAATGGCGGCTGTGCGAATTATTTCACTGACATTCTATATCTCCGAAACTATATCAGATATCATCATGCAATTTTGGTACGGTGATAAATGGTACTGATACAAGTTTACCTATTGTATATTTCATAAACCTGTATAGTACAAAACGAACATGGCGACCAAGCGAATTTGAAATATTTTAATAGAAATTTCTCGTGATTTAACTCTATGAGCGCAATTAAATGTGTGAGAAATAGGCTTTTCTCGCGATTTAACTATCCAAACGTAATGAAACTTGGTACAGCAAATGTTTAAACGCATTGTAATGCACTGGATTCTAATTTAGTTCAATTGTTTACATAACCTCTAGATGGCGGCTGTGCGAAATATTTCACTGACATTCTAATCTCCGAAACTATTACAGATATCCCTGTGTGTGTGCGTGTGTGTGTGTGTGTGTGAGGTGTGTGTGGGTGTCCCCCTAATAAAATCTAAAAGGCTGAAGCGATTTCAATGAAACTCGGTAATTTCATAGAACTATCCCCGGCATCCTCGACCGTGCCCTTCAAATTGTGTTACGTCTCACCAATCCAACATGGCGGCTGTGCGAAATATTTCACTAGCATTCAATATCTCCGAAACTATTACCGATATCGCCCTGAAATTGCGTACGGTGATAAAGGACACTATTAGAAGCTCATCTATGAGAATTTCAAAAACCTGGTGACTAAAAAAACCAACATGGCGGTCAAATGAAATTGAGGCTTTTAAATAGACATTTCTCGCGATTTAACTATCCAAACGTAATGAAACTTGGTACAGCAAAAGTTTAAACGCATTGTAGTGCACTGGAGTCTAATTTAATTCAATTGTTTACATAAACTCAAAATGGTGGCTGTGCGAAATATTTCACTGACATACTAATCTCCGAAACTATTACAGATATCCCTGTGTGTGTGCGTGTGTGTGTGTGTGTGTGTGTGAGGTGTGTGTGTGTGTCCCTCTAATAAAATCTAAAAGGCTGGAGCGATTTCAATGAAACTCGGTAAGTTCATAGAACTATCACCGGCGACCTCGGCCGTACCCTTCAAATATTGTTACGTCTCACCAATCCAACATGGCGGCTGTGCGAAATATTTCACTAGCATTCAATATCTCCGAAACTATTACCGATATCGCCCTGAAATTGCGTACGGTGATAACGGTCACTACTAGAAGCTCATCTATGAGAATTTCAAAAACCTGGTGACTAAAAAACCAACATGGCGGTCAAGCGAAATTGAGACTTTTATATAGTCATTTCTCGCGATTTAACTATCCAAACGTAATGAAACTTGGTACAGCAAATGTTTAAACGCATTGTAATGCACTGGAGTCTAATTTAGTTCAATTGTTTACATAACCTCAAAATGGCGGCTGTGCGAATTATTTCACTGACATTCTATATCTCCGAAACTATATCAGATATCATCATGCAATTTTGTACGGTGATAAATGGTACTGATACAAGTTTACCTATTGTATATTTCATAAACCTGTATAGTACAAAACGAACATGGCGACCAAGCGAATTTGAAATATTTTAATAGAAATTTCTCGTGATTTAACTCTATGAGCGCAATTAAATGTGTGAGAAATAGGCTTTTCTCGCGATTTAACTATCCAAACGTAATGAAACTTGGTACAGCAAATGTTTAAACGCATTGTAATGCACTGGATTCTAATTTAGTTCAATTGTTTACATAACCTCTAGATGGCGGCTGTGCGAAATATTTTACTGACATTCTAATCTCCGAAACTATTACAGATTTCCGTGTGTGTGCGTGTGTGTGTGTGTGAGGTGTTTGTGTGTCCCCCACTAATAAAATCTAAACGGCTGGAGCGATTTCAATGAAACTCGGTAAGTTCATAGAACTATTCCCGACGACCTCGACCGTGCCCTTCAAATTTTGTTACGTCTCACCAATCCAACATGGCGGCTGTGCGAAATATTTCACTAGCATTCAATATCTCCGAAACTATTACCGATATCGCCCTGAAATTGTGTACGGTGATAAAGGTCACTACTAGAAGCTCACCTATGAGACTTTCAGAAACTGGTGCCTACAAAACCAACATGGCGGTCAAACGAAATTGAGACTTTTAAATAGACATTTCTCGCGATTTAACTATCCAAACGTAATGAAACTTGGTACAGCAAATGTTTAAACGCATTGTCATGCACTGCAGTCTAATTTAATTCAATTTTTACGTAACCTCAAAATGGTGGCTGTGCGAAATATTTCACTGACATTCTAATCTCCGAAACTATTACAGATATCCCTGTGTGTGTGCGTGTGTGTGTGTGTGAGGTGTGTGTGTGTGTCCCCCTAATAACATCTAAAAGGCTGGAGCGATTTCAATGAAACTCGGTAAGTTCATAGTACTATCCCCGGCGACCTCGACCGTGCCCTTCAAATTTTGTTGCGTCTCACCAATCCAACATGGCGGCTGTGCGAAATATTTCACTTGCATTCAATATCTCCGAAACTATTACCGATATCGCCCTGAAATTGCGTACGGTGATAAAGGTCACTACTAGAAGCTCATCTATGGGAATTTCAAAAACCTGGTGACTACAAAACCAACATGGCGGTCAAGCGAAATTGAGACTTTTATATAGACATTTCTCGCGATTTAACTATCCAAACGTAATGAAACTTGGTACAGCAAATGTTTAAACGCATTGTAATGCACTGGAGTCTAATTTAGTTCAATTGTTTACATCACCTCAAAATGGCGGCTGTGCGAAATATTTCACTGACATTCTATATCTCCGAAACTATATCACATATCATCATGCAATTTTGTACGGTGATAAATGGTACTGATACAAGTTTACCTATTGTATATTTCATAAACCCGTATAGTACAAAACGAACATGGCGACCAAGCGAATTTGAAATATTTAATAGACTTTTCCCGTGATTTAACTCTATTAGCGCAGTGAAATGTGGTACAGCAAATGTTTAAACGCATCGTAATGCACTGGAGTCTAATTTAGTTCAATTGTTTACATAACCTCAAAATGGGGGCTGTGCGAAATATTTCACTGACATTCTATATCTCCGAAACTATTACAGATATCATCATGCAATTTTGAACGGTGATAAAGGGTACTGATACAAGTTTACCTACTGTATGTTTCATAAACCTGTATAGTACAAAACGAACATGGCGACCAAGCGATTTTGTAATATTTTAATAGAAATTTCTCGTGATATAACTCTATGAGCGCAATTAAATGTGTGAGAAATAGGCTTTTCTCGCGATTTAACTATCCAAACGTAATGAAACTTGGTACAGCAAATGTTTAAACGCATTGTATTGCACTGGTTTCTAATTTAGTTCAATTGTTTACATAACCTCAAGATGGCGGCTGTGCGAAATATTTCACTGACATTCTAATCTCCGAAACTATTACAGATATCCGTCTCTGTGCGTGTATGTGTGTGTGTGTGTGAGGTGTTTGTGTGTCCCCCACTAATAAAATCTAAACGGCTGGAGCGATTTCAATAAAACTCGGTAAGTTCATAGAAATATTCCCGACGACCTCGACCGTGCCCTTCAAATTTTGTTTCGTGTCACCAATCCAACATGGCGGCTGTGCGAAATATTTCACTAGCATTCAATATCTCCGAAACTATTACCGATATCGCCCTGAAATTGCGTACGGTGATAAAGGTCACTACCAGAAGCTCATCTATGAGAATTTCAAAAACCTGGTGACTACAAAACCAACATGGCGGTCAAGCGAAATTGAGACTTTTATATAGACATTTCTCGCGATTTAACTATCCAAACGTAATGAAACTTGGTACAGCAAATGTTTAAACGCATTGTAATGCACTGGAGTCTAATATAGTTCACTTGTTTACATAACCTCAAAATGGTGGCTGTGCGAAATATTTCACTGACATTCTATATCTCCGAAACTATTACAGATATCATCATGCAATTTTGTACGGTGATAAAGGGTACTGATACAAGTTTACCTACTGTATGTTTCATAAACTGTATAGTACAAAACGAACATGGCGACCAAGCGAATTTGAAATATTTTAATAGAAATTTCTCGTGATTTAACTCTATGAGCGCAATTAAATGTGTGGGAAATAGGCTTTTCTCGCGATTTAACTATCCAAACGTAATGAAACTTGGTACAGCAAATGTTTAAACGCATTGTAATGCACTGGATTCTAATTTAGTTCAATTGTTTACATAACCTCAAGATGGCGGCTGTGCGAAATATTTCACTGACATTCTAATCTCCGAAACTATTACAGATTTCCATGTGTGTGCGTGTGTGTGTGTGTGTGTGTGAGGTGTTTGTGTGTACCCCACTAATAAAATCTAAACGGCTATAGCGATTTCAATGAAACTCGGTAAGTTCATAGAACTATTCCCGACGACCTCGACCGTGCCCTTCAAATTTTGTTACGTCTCACCAGTCCAACATGGCGGCTGTGCGAAATATTTCACTAGCATTCAATATCTCCGAAACTATTACCGATATCGCCCTGAAATTGTGTACGGTGATAAAGGTCACTACTAGAAGCTCACCTATGAGACTTTCAAAAACTGGTGACTAAAAAACCAACATGGTGGTCAAACGAAATTGAGACTTTTAAATAGACATTTCTCGCGATTTAACTATCCAAACCTTAATAAAACTTGGTACAGCAAATGTTTAAACGCATTGTCATGCACTGGAGTCTAATTTAATTCAATTGTTTACATAACCTCAAAATGGCGGCTGTGCGAAATATTTCACTGACATTCTATATCTCCGAAACTATATCAGATATCATCATGCAATTTTGTACGGTGATAAATGGTACTGATACAAGTTTACCTATTGTATATTTCATAGTCCCGTATAGTACAAAACGAGCATGGCGACCAAGCGAATTTGAAATATTTAATAGACTTTTCCCGTGATTTAACTCTATTAGCGCAGTGAAATGTGGTACAGCAAATGTTTAAACGCATCGTAATGCACTTGAGTCTAATTTAGTTCAATTGTTTACATAACCTCAAAATGGCGGCTGTGCGAAATATTTCACTGACATTCTAATCTCCGAAACTATTACAGATATCCGGGTGTGTGTGCGTGTGCGTGTGTGTGTGTGTGAGGTGTTTGTGTGTCCCCACTAATAAAATCTAAACGGCTGGAGCCATTTCAATGAAACTCGGTAAGTTCATAAAACTATTCCCGGCGACCTCGACCGTGCCCTTCAAATTTTGTTACGTCTCACCAATCCAACATGGCGGCTGTGCGAAACATTTCACTAGCATTCAATATCTCCGAATCTATTACGGATATTGCCCTGAATTTGTGTACGGTGATAAAGGTCACTACTAGACGCTCACGTATGAGACATTCAAAAACCTGGTGACTACAAAACCAACATGGCGGTCAAGTGAAATTGAGACTTTTAAATAGACATTTCACGCTATTTAACTATCCAAACGTAATGAAACTTGGTACTGCAAATGTTTCAATGCATTGTAATGCACTGGAGTCTAATTTAGTTCAATTGTTTACATAACCTCAAAATGGCGGCTGTGCGAAATATTTCACTGATATTCTATATCTCCGAAACAATTACAGATATCATCATGCAATTTTGTACGGTGATAAAAGGTACTGATACAAGTTTACCTATTGTATATTTCATAAACCTGTATAGTACAAAACGAACATGGCGAACAAGTGAATTTGAAATATTGTAATAGACTTTTCTCGTGATTTAACTCTATGAGCGCAATTAAAAGTTTGATAAATAGACATTTCTCGCGATTTAACTATCCAAACGTAATGAAACTTGGTACAGCAAATGTTTAAACGCATTGTAATGCACTGGAGTCTAATTTAGTTCAATTGTTTTCATAACCTCAAAATGGCGGCTGTGCGAAATATTTCACTGCCATTCTATATCTACGAAACTATTACAGATATCATCATGCAATTTTGTACGGTGATAAAGGGTACTGATACAAGTTTACCTATTGTATATTACATAAACCTGTATAGTACAAAACGAACATGGCGACCAAGCGAATTTGAAATATTTTAAAAGACTTTTATCGTGATTTAACTCTATGAGCGCAATTAAAAGTTTGAGAAATAGACATCTCTCGCGATTTAACTATCCAAACGTAATGAAACTTGGTACAGCAAATGTTTAAACGCATTGTAATGCACTGGATTCTAATTTAGTTCAATAGTTTACATAACTTCAAAATGGCGGCTGTGCGAAGTATTTCACTGACATTCTAATCTCCGAAACTATTACAGATATCCGGGTGTGTGTGCGTGTGTGTGTGTGCGTGAGGTGTTTGTGTGTCCCTCACTAATAAAATCTAAACGGTTGGAGCGATTTCAATGAAACTCGGTAAGTTTATAGCACTATTCACGGCGACCTCGACCCTTCCCTTCAAATTTTAGTACGTTTCACCAATCCAACATGGCGGCTGTGCGAAATATTTCACTAGCATTCAATATCTCCGAAACTATTACCGATATCGCCCTGAAATTGTGTACGGTGATAAAGGTCACTACTAGAAGCTCACCTATGAGACTTTCAAAAACTGGTGACTACAAAACCAACATGGCGGCCAAACGAAATTGAGACTTTTAAATAGACATTTCTCGCGATTTAACTATCCAAACGTAATGAAACTTGGTACAGCAAATGTTTAAACGCATTGTCATGCACTGGAGTCTAATTTAATTCAATTGTTTACATAACCTCAAAATGGTGGCTGTGCGAAATATTTCACTGACATTCTCATCTCTGAAACTATTACAGATATCCCTGTGTGTGTGCGTGTGTGTGTGAGGTGTGTTTGTGTCCCCCCCCCCCTAATAAAATCTAAAAGGCTGAAGCGATTTCAATGAAACTCGGTAAGTTCATAGAACTATCCCCGGCGACCTCGACCGTGCCCTTCAAATTTTGTTACGTCTCACCAATCCAACATGGCGGCTGTGCGAAATATTTCACTAGCATTCATTATCTCCGAAACTATTACCGATATCACCCTGAAATTGCGTACGGTGATAAAGGTCACTACTAGAAGCTCATCTATGGGAATTTCAAAAACCTGGTGACTACAAAACCAACATGGCGGTCAAGCGAAATTGAGACTTTTAAATAGACTTTTCTCGCGATTTAACTATCCAAACGTAATGAAACTTGGTACAGCAAATGTTTAAACGCATTGTAATGCACTGGAGTCTAATTTAGTTCAATTGTTTACATAACCTCAAAATGGCGGCTGTGCGAAATATTTCACTGACATTCTATATCTCCGAAACTATATCAGATATCATCATGCAATTTTGTACGGTGATAAATGGTACTGATACAAGTTTACCTATTGTATATTTCATAAACCCGTATAGTACAAAACGAACATGGCGACCAAGCGAATTTGAAATATTTAATAGACTTTTCTCGTGATTTAACTCTATTAGCGCAGTGAAATGTGGTACAGCAAATGTTTAAACGCATCGTAATGCACTGGAGTCTAATTTAGTTCAATTGTTAACATAACCTCAGAATGGCGGCTGTGCGAAATATTTCACTGACATTCTAATCTCCGAAACTATTACAGATATCATCATGCAATTTTGTACGGTGATAAAGGGTACGGATACAATTTTACCTATTGCATATTTCATAAACCTGTATAGTACAAAATGAACATGGCGACCAAGCGAATTTGAAGTATTTTAATATATTTTCTCGTGATTTAACTCTATGGGTGCAGTGAAATGTGTGAGAAATAGACATTTCTCGCGATTTAACTATCCAAACGTAATGAAACTTGGTACAGCAAATGTTTTAACGCATTGTAATGCACTGGAGTCTAATTTAGTTCACTTGTTTACATAACCTCAAAATGGTGGCTGTGCGAAATATTTCACTGTCATTCTATATCTCCGAAACTATTACAGATATCATCATGCAATTTTGAACGCTGATAAAAGGTACTGATACAAGTTTACCTACTGTATGTTTCATAAACCTGTATAATACAAAACGAACATGGCGACCAAGCGAATTTGAAATATTTTTATAGAAATTTCTCGTGATTTAACTCTATGAGCGCAATTAAATGTGTGAGAAATAGGCTTTTCTCGCGATTTAACTATCCAAACGTAATGAAACTTGGTACAGCAAATGTTTAAACGCATTGTAATGCACTGGATTCTAATTTAGTTCAATTGTTTACATAACCTCAAGATGGCGGCTGTGCGAAATATTTCACTGACATTCTAATCTCCGAAACTATTACAGATTTCCGTGTGTGTGCGTCTCTGTGTGTGTGTGTGAGGTGTTTGTGTGTCCCCCAGTAATAAAATCTAAACGGCTGGAGCGATTTCAATGAAACTCGGTAAGTTCATAGAACTATTCCCGACGACCTCGACCGTGCCCTTCAAATTTTGTTACGTCTCACCACTCCAACATGGCGGCTGTGCGAAATATTTCACTAGCATTCAATATCTCCGAAACTATTACCGATATCGCCCTGAAATTGTGTACGGTGATAAAGGTCACTCCTAGAAGCTCACCTATGAGACTTCCAGAAACTGGTGACTACAAAACCAACATGGCGGTCAAACGAAATTGAGACTTTTAAATAGACATTTCTCGCGATTTAACTATCCAAACGTAATGAAACTTGGTACAGCAAATGTTTAAACGCATTGTAATGCACTGGAGTCTAATTTCGTTCAATTGTTCACATAATCTCAAAATGGCGGCTGTGCGAAATATTTCACTGACATTCTATATCTCCGAAACTATATCAGATATCATCATGCAATTTTGTACGGAGATAAATGGTACTGATACAAGTTTACCTATTGTATATTTCATAGTCCCGTATAGTACAAAACGAGCATGGCGACCAAGCGAATTTGAAATATTTAATAAACTTTTCCCGTGATTTAACTCTATTAGCGCAGTGAAATGTGGTACAGCAAATGTTAAACGCATCGTAATGCACTGGAGTCTAATTTAGTTCATTTGTTTACATAACCTCAAAATGGCGGCTGTGCGAAATATTTCACTGACATTCTAATCTCCGAAACTATTACAGATATCCGGGTGTGTGTGCGTGTGCGTGTGTGTGTGTGAGGTGTTTGTGTGCCCCCACTAATAAAATCTAAACGGCTGGAGCCATTTCAATGAAACTCGGTACGTTTATAGCACTATTCACGGCGACCTCGACCGTTTCCTTGAAATTTTGTTACGTTTCACCAATCCAACATGGCGGCTGTGCGAAATATTTCACAAGCATTCAATATCTCCGAAACTATTACCGATATCGCCCTGAAATTGTGTACGGTGATAAAGGCCACCACTAGAAGCTCACCTGTGAGACTTTCAAAAACCTGATGACTACAGAAACAACATGGCGGTCAAGCGAAATTGAGTCTTTTATATAGACATTTCTCGCGATTTAACTATCCAAACGTAATGAAACTTGGTACAGCAAATATTTAAACGCATTGTAATGCACTGGAGTCTAATTTAGTTCAATTGTTTTCATAACCTCAAAATGGCGGCTGTGCGAAATATTTCACTGCCATTCTATATCTACGAAACTATTACAGATATCATCATGCAATTTTGTACGGTGATAAAGGGTACTGATACAAGTTTATCTATTGTATATTACATAAACCTGTATAGTACAAAACGAACATGGCGACCAAGCGAATTTGAAATATTTTTATAGAAATTTCTCGTGATTTAACTCTATGAGCGCAATTAAATGTGTGGGAAATAGGCTTTTCTCGCTATTTAACTATCCAAACGTAATGAAACTTGGTACAGCAAATGTTTAAACGCATTGTAATGCACTGGATTCTAATTTAGTTCAATTGTTTACATAACCTCAAGATGGCGGCTGTGCGAATATTTCACTGACATTCTAATCTCCGAAACTATTACAGATATCCGTCTCTGTGCGTGTATGTGTGTGTGTGTGTGAGGTGTTTGTGGGTCCCCCACTAATAAAATCTAAACGGCTCTAGCGATTTCAATGAAACTCGGTAAGTTCATAGAACTATTCCCGACGACCTCGACCGTGCCCTTCAAATTTTGTTACGTGTCACCAATCCAACATGGCGGCTGTGCGTAATATTTCACTAGCATTCAATATCTCCGAAACTATTACCGATATCGCCCTGAAATTGCGTACGGTGATAAAGGTCACTACTAGAAGCTCATCTATGAGAATTTCAAAAACCTGGTGACTACAAAACCAACATGGCGGTCAAGCGAAATTGAGACTTTTAAATAGACATTTCTCGCGATTTAACTATCCAAACGTAATGAAACTTGGTACAGCAAATGTATAAACGCATTGTAATGCACTGGAGTCTAATATAGTTCACTTGTTTACATAACCTCCAAATGGTGGCTGTGCGAAATATTTCACTGACATTCTATATCTCCGAAACTATTACAGATATCATCATGCAATTTTGTACGGTGATAAAGGGTACTGATACAAGTTTACCTACCGTATGTTTCATAAACCTGTATAGTACAAAACGAACATGGCGACCAAGCGAATTTGAAATATTTTAATAGAAATTTCTCGTGATTTAACTCAATGAGCGCATTTAAATGTGTGGTAAATAGGCTTATCTCGCGATTTAACTATCCAAACGTAATGAAACTTGGTACAGCAAATGTTTAAACGCATTGTAATGCACTGGATTCTAATTTAGTTCAATTGTTTACATAACCTCAAGATGGCGGCTGTGCGAAATATTTCACTGACATTCTAATCTCCGAAACTATTACAGATTTCCGTGTGTGTGCGTGTGTGTGTGTGTGTGTGTGAGGTGTTTGTGTGTACCCCACTAATAAAATCTAAACGGCTATAGCGATTTCAATGAAACTCGGTAAGTTCATAGAAATATTCCCGACGACCTCGACCGTGCCCTTCAAATTTTGTTACGTCTCACCAGTCCAACATGGCGGCTGTGCGAAATATTTCACTAGCATTCAATATCTCCGAAACTATTACCGATATCGCCCTGAAATTGTGTACGGTGATAAAGGTCACTACTAGAAGCTCACCTATGAGACTTTCAAAAACTGGTGACTACAAAACCAACATGGCGGTCAAACGAAATTGAGACTTTTAAATAGACATTTCTCGCGATTTAACTATCCAAACGTAATGAAACTTGGTACAGCAAATGTTTAAACGCATTGTCATGCACTGGAGTCTAATTTAATTCAATTGTTTACATAACCTCAAAATGGTGGCTGTGAGAAATATTTCACTGACATTCCAATCTCCGAAACTATTACAGATATCTCTGTGTGTGTGCGTGTGTGTGTGTGTGAGGTGTGTGTGTGTGTGTCCCTAATAACATCTAAAAGGCTGGAGCGATTTCAATGAAACTCGGTAAGTTCATAGAACTATCCCCGGCGACCTCGACCGTGCCCTTCATATTTTGTTGCGTCTCACCAATCCAACATGGCGGCTGTGCGAAATATTTCACTAGCATTCAATATCTCCGAAACTATTACCGATATCGCCCTGAAATTGCGTACGGTGATAAAAGTCACTACTAGAAGCTCATCTATGAGAATTTCAAAAACCTGGTGACTACAAAACCAACATGGCGGTCAAGCGAAATTGAGACTTTTATATAGACATTTCTCGCGATTTAACTATCCAAACGTAATGAAACTTGGTACAGCAAATGTTTAAACGCATTGTAATGCACTGGAGTCTAATTTAGTTCAATTGTTTACATAACCTCAAAATGGCGGCTGTGCGAAATATTTCACTGACATTCTATATCTCCGAAACTATATCAGATATCATCATGCAATTTTGTACGGTGATAAATGGTACTGATACAAGTTTACCTATTGTATATTCCATAAACCCGTATAGTACAAAACGAACATGGCGACCAAGCGAATTTGAAATATTTAATAGACTTTTCCCGTGATTTAACTCTATTAGCGCAGTGAAATGTGGTACAGCAAATGTTTAAACGCATCGTAATGCACTGGAGTCTAATTTAGTTCAATTGTTTACATGACCTCAAAATGGCGGCTGTGCGAAATATTTCACTGACATTCTAATCTCCGAAACTATTACAGATATCCGGGTGTGTGTGCGTGTGCGTGTGTGTGTGTGTGTGTGTGAGGTGTTTGTGTGTCCCCACTAGTACAATCTAAACGGCTGGAGCGATTTCAATGAAACTCGGTACGTGTATAGCACTATTCACGGCGACCTAGACCGTTTCCTTCAAATTTTGTTACGTTTCACCAATCCAACATGGCGGCTGTGCGAATTATTTCACTAGCATTCAATATCTCCGAAACTATTACCGATATCGCCCTGAAATTGTGTACGGTGATAAAGGCCACCACTACAAGCTCACCTATGAGACTTTCAAAAACCTGGTGACTACAAAACAACATGGCGGTCAAGCGAAATTGAGTCTTTTATATAGACATTTCTCGCGATTTAACTATCCAAACGTAATGAAACTTGGTACAGCAAATGTTTAAACGCATTGTAATGCACTGGGGTCTAATTTAGTTCAATTGTTTTCATAACCTCAAAATGGCGGCTGTGCGAAATATTTCACTGCCATTCTATATCTCCGAAACTATTACAGATATCATCATGCAATTTTGTACGGTGATAAAGGGTACTGATACAAGTTTACCTATTGTATATTTCATAAACCTGTATAGTACAAAACGAACATGGCGAACAAGTGAATTTGAAATATTGTAGTAGACTTTTCTCGTGATTTAACTCTATGAGCGCAATTAAAAGTTTGAGAAATAGACATCTCTCGCGATTTAACTATCCAAACGTAATGAAACTTGGTACAGCAAATGTTTAAACGCATTGTAATGCACTGGATTCTAATTTAGTTCAATTGTTTACATAACTTCAAAATGGCGGCTGTGCGAAATATTTCACTGACATTCTAATCTCCGAAACTATTACAGATATCCGGGTGTGTGTGCGTGTGTGTGTGTGCGTGAGATGTTTGTGTGTCCCCCACTAATTAAATCTAAACGGCTGGAGCGATGTCAATGATACTCGGTAAGTTTATAGCACTATTCACGGTGACCTCGACCCTTTCCTTCAAATTTTAGTACGTTTCTCCAATCCAACATGGCGGCTGTGCGAAATATTTCACTGACATTCTAATCTCGGAAACTATTACAGATATCCGGGTGTGTGTGCGTGTGTGTGTGTGTGTGCGTGAGGTGTTTGTGTGTCCCTCAGTAATAAAATCTAAACGGTTGGAGCGATTTCAATGAAACTCGGTAAGTTTATAGCACTATTCACGGCGACCTCGACCCTTCCCTTCAAATTTTAGTACGTTTCACCAATCCAACATGGCGGCTGTGCGAAATATTTCACTAGCATTCAATATCTCCGAAACTATTACCGATATCACCCTGAAATTGTGTACGGTGATAAAGGTCACTACTAGAAGCTCACCTATGAGACTTTCAAAAACTGGTGACTACAAAACCAACATGGCGGTCAAACGAAATTGAGACTTTTAAATAGACATTTCTCGCGATTTAACTATCCAAACGTAATGAAACTTGGTACAGCAAATGTTTAAACGCATTGTCATGCACTGGAGTCTAATTTAATTCAATTGTTTACATAACCTCAAAATGGTGGCTGTGCGAAATATTTCACTGACATTCTAATCTCCGAAACTATTACAGATATCCCTGTGTGTGTGCGTGTGTGTGTGTGTATGAGGTGTGTGTGTGTGTCCCCCTAATAAAATCTAAAAGGCTGAAGCGATTTCAATGAAACTCGGTAAGTTCATAGAACTATCCCCGGCGACCTCGACCGTGCCCTTCAAATTTTGTTACGTCTCACCAATCCAACATGGCGGCTGTGCGAATTATTTCACTAGCATTCAATATCTCCGAAACTATTACAGATATCGCCCTGAAATTGCGTACGGTGATAAAGGTCACTACTAGAAGCTCATCTATGACAATTTCAAAAACCTGGTGAGTACAAAACCAACATGGCGGTCAAGCGAAATTGAGACATTTAAATAGACATTTCTCGCGATTTAACTATCCAAACGTAATGAAACTTGGTACAGCAAATGTTTAAACGCATTGTAATGCACTGGAGTCTAATTTAGTTCAATTGTTTACATAACCTCAAAATGGCGGCTGTGCGAAATATTTCACTGACATTCTACATCTCCGAAACTATATCAGATATCATCATGCAATTTTGTACGGTGATAAATGGTACTGATACAATTTTACCTATTGTATATTTCATAAACCTGTATAGTACAAAATGAACATGGCGACCAAGCGAATTTGAAGTATTTTAATAGATTGTCTCGTGATTTAACTCTATGGGTGCAGTGAAATGTGTGAGAAATAGACATTTCTCGCGATTTAACTATCCAAACGTAATGAAACTTGGTACAGCAAATGTTTAAACGCATTGTAATGCACTGGAGTCTAATTTAGTTCAATTGTTTACATAACCTCAAAATGGTGGCTGTGCGAAATATTTCACTGACATTCTATATCTCCGAAACTATTACAGATATCATCATGCAATTTTGTACGGTGATAAATGGTACTGATGCAAGTTTATCTACTGTATGTTTCATAAACCTGTATAGTACAAAGCGAACATGGCGACCAAGCGAATTTGAAATATTTTAATAGAAATTTCTCGTGATTTAACTCTATGAGCGCAATTAAATGGGTGAGAAATAGGCTTTTCTCGCGATTTAACTATCCAAACGTAATGAAACTTGGTACAGCAAATGTTTAAACGCATTGAAATGCACTGGAGTCTAATTTAGTTCAATTGTTTACATAACCTCAAGATGGCGGCTGTGCGAAATATTTCACTGACATTCTAATCTCCGAAACTATTACAGATTTCCGTGTGTGTGCGTGTGTGTGTGTGTGTGTGAGGTGTTTGTGGGTCCCCCACTAATAAAATCTAAACGGCTGGAGCGATTTCAATGAAACTCGGTAAGTTCATAGAACTATTCCCGACGACCTCGACCGTGCCCTTCAAATTTTTTTACGTCTCACCAATCCAACATGGCGGCTGTGCGAAATATTTCCCTAGCATTCAATATCTCCGAAACTATTACCGATATCGCCCTGAAATTGCGTACGGTGATAAAGGTCACTACTAGAAGCTCATCTATGAGAATTTCAAAAACCTGGTGACTACAAAACCAACATGGCGGTCAAGCGAAATTGAGACTTTTAAATAGACATTTCTCGCGATTTAACTATCCAAACGTAATTATTATTAATGGAATTAAACACAATGTGTACAGAATTATTACATAACAGATATCATTGACACTCGTCCTTTGCATAGTACGAGATTGGCATTGTTCTTTTTGTACATTGTAATAGGTGATACTGTGTGCAGCATTGGTTGCATAGTTCGCAGCTGCATTGACTGTCGGCGTTGTGGTAAACTTTCCTGTTGCAGATTTTATGGTGGAAGCCGTGTATTGCTCCTCGGGTGTAGAGGTGTCGTAGTTCATAGCCGGCTGATCTCCATTCTTTCTCCTTCATGGCTGGGGTGCGGTAGAATTCGGGGTCTATTTCTGTTGATTTCTGGGCTCTTTCTTCCAGGAACTTGATGCATGCTTGTGTTTGAATCAGGTTGTGTTTTAATATTAGGTCTTCTATAAATGTATTTGTTCCCACCAGTTGATAAACTAATCTGGTTGGGGCGTACTTCGATACGCACAGTGTTTTCTTGAGGTATCTGGCTTTAACTCTATCCAGGTCTTTGATGTTTTTGTAGTTCAAGTATGGCCAAATTATTTCAATTGCGTATGATGCTATTGGGGCTATTTTCAGGTTGAACAGTGAAATTGATGTTTCTAGTGAGAGGCTATGAAGTCTTTTGATTTCCATTGTGGCTTTTATTGCGGAGATTGATCTTTCCTCAACATGTCTTGTGAAGGTGAATCCGGTGACCTGCAGAGTTACCCCTAAATATTTGTACGCCTTCGCTATGCCTAAAGTGTGATCCCCACATGTGAAGACATCCTTCGAGGATATTCGTCCGCCTTTCCGAAACTTCATTACTTTTGTCTTGTTCTGGTTTATTTTAAGTTCGTTTTCATTCGTCCATTCCTCTAACCGATTGATAGCTTGCTGCATCGCTTCCCTGTTTTTGCTTAGGATCACCATGTCATCTGCATAGAGCAGTATTTTTACCCCTTCCGTTGTGATCTTTTGAACTACGTCGTTTGTGAGCATGTTGAAAAGTATCGGGCTTAGAGGGTCACCTTGTAGAACTCCGTTTGTCTGTTTTATGTTCCTTGATTCTAGCTGACCGTCACATATGCTTATTACGTTGCTGTGCAGTATGCTTGTTATGAGGCTAAGGAAAGGGTCTTCTGATCCTAGAACTGTCTTCAGTTTTTGGATGAGAATGTTCCTGTTCACTCCATCAAAGGCTTTTTGATAATCTACGAAGGTCGCGTATGCGCTGCCTTTGGGTTGACTTAGTGCTTCACCTATGTATCCAAGTACTTTCTCTATTGCTTGGATTGTCGATCTTCCTGGTATGAATCCGTGTTGTTCCTCTGGTGTCTCTTCCATTAATCGCTCGAAGATTCTTTCACGTATGACGCTGGATAACATCTTGAAGGCTGCACATTCAAGCGCAATCCCCCTGTATGAGTCGGGTGCATCATGTGGTCCCCTGCCTTTGTATATTATCTTGATTGTTGATTTCCTCCAGGAGTTCGGTATATTTCGGAGTTCTATACATTTGTTGTATAGGGCTGTCCATATTCGTATTGTGTATGGGAGTGATGCCTTGATGATTTCATTTGATATGTTGTCCGGTCCTGCTGCTTTTCCAGGCTTGCTTCTCTGTATTACTGACCAGATTTCTGCTTCTGTTATGGTTGGTGGCATTTCCCCTTCCGTACGCTCTCTTGGTCCGTCTTGTTGCTCGAAGGCAGTCAGTTGTAGGAGTTCTGTAAAGTGGACTTCCCATGTCTCCAGCGGGATGTTTGGTACCAAGGTGCTTCTTCTTGCATCTAGGATTCTATACGGTTTATTTTCCGCTTCTCTCAGTAGCTGCTGCTCTTTTCGGAGTGCGTATTCTTTCCTCTTTGCGCGAAGTAGGTTAACATAAGTCCTTCTTTCCTGATTATACTTTTCTCGATTTTCCTGACTCTGTTTACACTTTAGGTTGTGAAGTCTTCCTAGGACGTTATTTCTTATTTCATAACATTCTGTGTCGAACCACGGCTTGCTTCTCCTTATTGGAGGTGGGCCTGGAGTTGCTTCCAATAGACAGTCCTGAAGTATTCGCATGGCGGTGTCCAGTTCTCCTTCTTCTATGAGTTTCATGACCTGGCCATGGTCAAGGGTCTGGCTGAAGGATTCTGTGTCTAATAGTCTGGGTGTCCATCTTCGCGTTTCCTTGGGCTCTCGTCCTGGGTTCTTTTGGAGTTGGAAGGTTGCTCTTACTGGTATGTGTTTCCTGGTAGTATCCCAGGAATCCTTTCCCAGCACTGCGTGTCCCTTTAGCTTTATCTTTCTTCCGCGATAGAAAACTAAGTCGATGGTGCTGGTTCCGTTGTGTGCAATGTATGTGGGACTTTTTTCCTTGTTGATTAGTTGGAAGCCCTCTTCTTGCATAAGTTCCGTTAGGGCTCTTCCTTTTCTGTTTGGTATATCCAGACGGCAGTTGAAGTCACCTGCCATTATGGTTGATTTTTCCTGGTCGATATGTTCTAAAATTCTGGTGATGCTTTCGACCGTTTCCTCAGATGATATCTGGGGGCGGAGGTATACTCCTATTATTGTGATGTCCTTGAGGTGAACTGTAACTGAATCTTCGGTAACTTGGGTTTGTATAGGCTGTCCTAGTGATGCCTTATGGAAGCAGGTTATCCCACCTGAGGGGCGCCCGTTCCCGGGATGCTTTGCTAATGCGTGAGTCGCATAGTATCCCGTGATGTTCAAGGGTTCAGTTAAGAAAGTTTCACAAAATATTATTACGTCTTGCATAAATAGTGAGTTGTTTGGCAGTATGCTCAGGGCTGATTTAATTCCTTCTACATTCCATATAGTTAGTTCTATTGTTTGGATTTGTACTTCACTTGGTTTATTGAAAGAGATAGGGGCGAAAAGTGACCTCCTCTGGCCAGAAATCTTCCGAGTCTAGTTTGTTTGCCTCATCCTCTGTTACACCTATTCTAAACGCCTTTGATCGGCTTCTGGTTCTTTCAAAAACATTTTAAATTACTTTTTAAGAAATTGATCATACAATAATATCCATGAACACACAACACAAATCTACGAGAGAAACTGTTCTCTCCAACAGAAGCATTTGTCTTCCTAAAAGACAAAAGCTTTCAGGATTCACTTAACTTTATTGCCTGTTTTTGCTTCATAACTAGAAACTGCTGCAGAACTGAGGATCACATTGTGGTAGGTGCACATTCTTGATTAAGTGGTCAAATCCGTTTCATTGTTGAGGTTATTGAGTTCTATTTTCTCTTTTGTCTCAAAATCTTTGTACAGTAAAACTGGGTTCATTTTTTCACAATAAAAAGAAAAGTTAGCTATTCTATGTTACAGCTTGACGAGATAACATTTTACAACCAAAAAAAATTGCGTAATGAAACTTGGTACAGCAAATGTTTAAACGCATTGCAATGCACTGGAGTCTAATTTAGTTCAATTGTTTACATAACCTCAAAATGGCGGCTGTGCGAAATATTTCACTGACATTCTAATCTCCGAAAATATTACAGATATCCGGGTGTGTGTGCGTGTGTGTGTGTGTGTGTGTGAGGTGTTTGTGTGTCCCCACTAATAAAATCTAAACGGCAGGAGCGATTTCAATGAAACTCGGTAAGTTCATAGCATTATTCACGGCGACCTTGACCGTTCCCTTCAAATTTTGTTACGTTTCACCAATCCAACATTGCGGCTGTGCGAAATATTTCACTGGCATTCAATATCTCCGAAACTTTTACCGATATCGCCCTGAAATTGTATACGGTGATAAAGGGCACTACTAGAAGCTCACCTATGAGACTTTCAAAACCAGGTGACTACAAAACCAACATGGCGGTCAAGCGAAATTGAGACATTTAAAGAGACATTTCTCGCGATTTAACTATCCAAACGTAATGAAACTTGGTACAGCAAATGTTTATACGCATTGTAATGCACTGGAGTCTAATTTAGTTCAATTGTTTACATAACCTCAAAATGGCGGCTGTGCGAACTATTTCACTGACATTCTATATCTCCGAAACTGTTACAGATATCATCATGCAATTTTGTACGGTGATAAAGGGTACTGATACAAGTTTACCTATTGTATATTTCATAAACCTGTATAGTACAAAACGAACATGGCGACCAAGCGGATTTGAGATATTTTAATAGACTTTTCTCGTGATTTAACTCTATGGGCGCAGTGGAATGTGGTACAGCAAATGTTTAAATGCATCGTGATGCACTGGAGTCAAATTTAGTTCAATTGTTTTCATAACCTCAAAATGGCGGCTGTGCGAAATATTTCATTGATATTCTATATCTCCGAAACTATTACAGATATCATCATGCAATTTTGTCCGGTGATAAAAGGTACTGATACACGTTTACCTATTGTATATTTAATAAACCTGTATAGTACAAAACGAACATGGCGAACAAGCGAATTTGAAATATTGTAATAGACTTTTCTCGTGATTTAACTCTATGAGCGCAATTAAAAGTTTGAGTAATAGACATCTCTCGCGATTTAACTATCCAAACGTAATGAAACATGGTACAGCAAATGTTTAAACGCATTGTAATGCACTGGATTCTAATTTAGTTCAATTGTTTACATAACTTCAAAATGGCGGCTGTGCGAAATATTTCACTGACATTCTAATCTCCGAAACTATTACAGATATCCGGGTGTGTGTGCGTGTGTGTGTGTGCGTGAGATGTTTGTGTGTCCCCCACTAATTAAATCTAAACGGCTGGAGCGATTTCAATGAAACTCTGTAAGTTTATAGCACTATTCACGGCGACCTCGACCCTTTCCTTCAAATTTTAGTACGTTTCATCAATCCAACATGGCGGCTGTGCGAAATATTTCACTGACTATCTAATCTCCGAAACTATTACAGATATCCGGGTGTGTGTGCGTGTGTGTGTGTGTGTGCGTGAGGTGTTTGTGTGTCCCCCACTAATAAAATCTAAACGGTTGGAGCGATTTCAATGACACTCGGTAAGTTTATAGCACTATTCACGGCGACCTCGACACTTCCCTTCAAATTTTAGTACGTTTCACCAATCCAACATGGCGGCTGTGCGAAATATTTCACTAGCATTCAATATCTCCGAAACTATTACCGATATCGCCCTGAAATTGTGTACGGTGATAAAGGGCACTACTAGAAGCTCACCTATGAGACTTTCAAAAACCTGGTGACTACAAAACCAACATGGCGGTCAAGCGAAATTGAGACATTTAAATAGACATTTCTCGCGATTTAACTATCCAAACGTAATGAAACTTGGTTCAGCAAATGTTTAAACGCATTGTAATGCACTGGAGTCTAATTTAGTTCAATTGTTTTCATAACCTCAAAATGGCGGCTGTGCGAACTATTTCACTGACATTCTATATCTCCGAAACTATTACAGATATCATCATGCAATTTTGTACGGTGATAAAGGGTACTGATACACGTTTACCTGTTGTACATTTCATAAACCTGTATTGTACAAAACGAACATGGCGATCAAGCGAATTTGAAATATTTTAATAGACTTTTCTCTTGATTTAACTCTATGAGCGCAATTAAATGTGTGAGAAATAGTCATTTCTCGCGATTTAACTATCCAAACGTAATGAAACTTGGTACAGCAAATGTTTAAACGCATTGTAATGCACTGGATTCTAATTTAGTTCAATTGTTTACATAACCTCAAAATGGCGGCTGTGCGAATTATTTCACTGACATTCTAATCTCCGAAACTATTACAGATATCCGTGTGTGTGTGCGTGTGTGAGGTGTTTGTGTGTCCCCCACTAATAAAATCTAAACGGCTGGAGCGATTTCAATTATTATTAATGGAATTAAACACAATGTGTACAGAATTATTACATAACAGATATCATTGACACTCGTCCTTTGCATAGTACGAGATTGGCATTGTTCTTTTTGTACATTCAAATAGGTGATACTGTGTGCAGCATTGGTTGCAGAGTTCACAGCTGCATTGACTGTCGGAGTTGTGGTAAACTTTCCTGTTGCAGATTTTATGGTGGAAGCCGTGTATTGCTCCTCGGGTGTAGAGGTGTCGTAGTTCATAGCCGGCTGATCTCCATTCTTTCTCCTTCATGGCTGGGGTGCGGTAGAATTCGGGGTCTATTTCTGTTGATTTCTGGGCTCTTTCTTCCAGGAACTTGATGCATGCTTGTGTTTGAATCAGGTTGTGTTTTAATATTAGGTCTTCTATAAATGTGTTTGTTCCCACCAGTTGATAAACTAATCTGGTTGGGGCGTACTTCGATACGCACAGTGTTTTCTTGAGGTATCTGGCTTTAACTCTATCCAGGTATTTGATGTTTTTGTAGTTCAAGTATGGCCAAATTATTTCAATTGGGTATGATGCTATTGGGGCTATTTTCAGGTTGAACAGTGAAATTGATGTTTCTAGTGAGAGGCTATGAAGTCTTTTGATTTCCATTGTGGCTTTTATTGCGGAGATTGATCTTTCCTCAACATGTCTTGTGAAGGTGAATCCGGTGACCTGCAGAGTTACCCCTAAATATTTGTACGCCTTCGCTATGCCTAAAGTGTGATCCCCACATGTGAAGACATCCTTCGAGGATATTCGTCCGCCTTTCCGAAACTTCATTACTTTTGTCTTGTTCTGGTTTATTTTAAGTTCGTTTTCATTCGTCCATTCCTCTAACCGATTGATAGCTTGCTGCATCGCTTCCCTGTTTTTGCTTAGGATCACCATGTCATGTGCATAGAGCAGTATTTTTACCCCTTCCGTTGTGATCTTTTGAACTACGTCGCTTGTGAGCATGTTGAAAAGTATCGGGCTTAGAGGGTCACCTTGTAGAACTCCGTTTGTCTGTTTTATGTTCCTTGATTCTAGCTGACCGTCACATATGCTTATTACGTTGCTGTGCAGTATGCTTGTTATGAGGCTAAGGAAAGGGTCTTCTGGTCCTAGAACTGTCTTCAGTTTTTGGATGAGAATGTTCCTGTTCACTCCATCAAAGGCTTTTTGATAATCTACGAAGGTCGCGTATACGCTGCCTTTGGGTTGACTTAGTGCTTCACCTATGTATCCAAGTACTTTCTCTATTGCTTGGATTGCCGATCTTCCTGGTATGAATCCGTGTTGTTCCTCCGGTGTCTCTTCCATTAATCGCTCGAAGATTCTTTCACGTATTACGCTGGATAACATCTTGAAGGCTGCACATTCAAGCGCAATCCCCCTGTATGAGTCGGGTGCATCATGTGGTCCCCTGCCATTGTATATTATCTTGATTGTTGATTTCCTCCAGGAGTTCGGTATATTTCGGAGGTCTATACATTTGTTGTATAGGGCTGTCCATATTCGTATTGTGTATGGGAGTGATGCCTTGATGATTTCATTTGATATGTTGTCCGGTCCTGCTGCTTTTCCAGGCTTTCTTCTCTGTATTACTGACCAGACTTCTGCTTCTGTTATGGTTAGTGGCATTTCCCCTTCCGTACGCTCTCTTGGTCCGTCTTGTTGCTCGAAGACAGTCAGTTGTAGGAGTTCTGTAAAGTGGGCTTCCCATGTCTCCAGCGGGATGTTTGGTACCAAGGTGCTTCTTCTTGCATCTAGGATTCTATACGGTTTATTTTCCGCTTCTCTCAGTAGCTGCTGCTCTTTTCGGAGTGCGTATTCTTTCCTCTTTGCGCGAAGTAGGTTAACATAAGTCCTTCTTTCCTGATTATAATTTTCTCGATTTTCCTGACTCTGTTTAAACTTTAGGTTGTGAAGTCTTCCTAGGACGTTATTTCTTATTTCATAACATTCTGTGTCGAACCACGGCTTGCTTCTCCTTATTGGAGGTGGGCCTGGAGTTGCTTCCAATAGACAGTCCTGAAGTATTCGCATGGCGGTGTCCAGTTCTCCTTCTTCTATGAGTTTCATGACCTGGCCATGGTCAAGGGTCTGGCTGAGGGATTCTGTGTCTAATAGTCTGGGTGTCCATCTTCGCGTTTCCTTGGGCTCTCGTCCTGGGTTCTTTTGGAGTAGGAAGGTTGCTCTTACTGGTAAGTGTTTCCTGGTAGTATCCCAGGAATCCTTTCCCAGCACTGCGTGTCCCTTTAGCTTTATCTTTCTTCCGCGATAGAAAACTAAGTCGATGGTGCTGGTTCCGTTGTGTGCAATGTATGTGGGACTTTCTTCCTTGTTGATTAGTTGGAAGCCCTCTTCTTTCATAAGTTCCGTTAGGGCTCTTCCTTTTCTGTTTGGTATATCCAGACGGCAGTTGAAGTCACCTGCCATTATGGTTGATTTTTCCTGGTCGATATGTTCTAAAATTCTGGTGATGCTTTCGACCGTTTCCTCAGATGATATCTGGGGGCGAAGGTATACTCCTATTATTGTGATGTCCTTGAGGTGAACTGTAACTGAATCTTCGGTAACTTGGGTTTGTATAGGCTGTCCTAGTGATGCCTTATGGAAGCAGGTGATCCCACCTGAGGGGCGCCCGTTCCCGGGATGCTTTGCAAATGCGTGAGTCTCATAGTATCCCGTGATGTTCAAGGGTTCAGTTAAGAATGTTTCACAAAATATTATTACGTCTTGCATAAATAGTGAGTTGTTAGGCAGTATGCTCAGGGCTGATTTAATTCCTTCTACATTCCATATAGTTAGTTCTATTGTTTGGATTTGTACTTCACTTGGTTTACTGAAAGAGATAGGGGCGAAAAGTGACCTCCTCTGGCCAGAAATCTTCCGAGTCTAGTTTGTTTGCCTCATCCTCTGTTACTCCTATTCTAAACGCCTTTGATCGGCTTCTGGTTCTTATCTCTTCACAGGCACTTACTGACTTTATACCCTTGTCTTTCATATACCCTGTGATAACTTCTACCGTAGTGGATTCATCCAATCTTCCAATGGACATCCATTTGAGTTTCTTGGTTGGTTTTAGTCTGTCTGTTTTGGCTCCTGTGCCAGTTTTCGGAGGCGGAAATCCTTTTCTCGAAGCTGTTCGCAGACCACTACCTTTGTTTGTATGGTGGAAAGCTCTGTTGGGTACATTTCCTTCCTCCCTCGTATGGTTCATCCTACTTTCTTTACTTGGCCTCAATACCACTTCCCTCCATTCCTCCCTTGGAATATGGTTTTCATTTCCTGTATCTACTTCTGGAAGGTATTCTCCACTCCTATTTGGGGTTTCTTGTGCGTTCGTTGTTTCTGTTTCCTTCGGTATTTTGTTTAGTTTCTGGTTGATTTTGTTTTCGATTACCGTGTCTAGCTCATTTCTTAGAAAATCCATTATGTTTTCTATGTGTGCTCTTATATTTTCAAGATTTACCTCTTCGTTAGCTGCTATGTCGTTACCTTCACACTGACGTTCGTTTCCCTTTGGGCTCTCGTGTTGGTGGACCGGTTTTGGAATTTGCTCCCGCGTTTGACCACCACAGCTCGTTAGTAGTTGGATCTCTCTACGTGGTGTTTCTTGTCTAGGACCGTTTGGTGCTGGAATGTCTGCGTCGGCATCGACAGGAGTCGGCACCATCCCTGTATGGGTGATGTCTTCTTCGTTACGCATTGGTGAATTCTGGTCTCCTTTAATGTGATTTTGTGTGTTCTTTTCGGAATAATATTTCATTAATGCGTTTTTGACTGTTCTGAAACATTCTCTAATGCCATTTACCGCCTGTTTCAGATCTTCTTTAGCTTCTTTTTTCAGGTAACCACCGGTTTCCGTGATATTCTCTATCGCTTTCAGAGCGAATTCAATCCGTGTTTCCGCTTCGTCCGCCATAATTTTTCTATTATTTGGTAGCAGAAATGATGTACGTACCGCAGATACAGGTATTTCTTTTGTGCTATAGCATACGGCTTTCTTTTCGTGAAGAATGCTTTACCGCATTTAGCGCAGGTCACTGGTTTCAATTCGTGGAGAATGCCTTACCGCGTTTAGCGCAGGTCACTGGTTTCTTGCCAGTGGTACTTCTTGTCCATACAGGATTTTTATGTGTTACCTGCGACTTCTGAGGTAGGACATTCACTTAGATTTTTTGTGCCTGTATGCGATTTGTGTTATGACCATCTTTATGCGATACTAGCAGTAGTACCCGGCTTCGCCCGGTGGAATGATGATAATGTTTTAAGGTCTCCTTAGAAATATAATGGACTTAAAATCTAAGTCATTTGCCCCCAAAGACAATGAGGGAGTAATATCTAGGTCATTTGCCCTTTTGATAAGGATGATAATAAAAACTACTGTTGAATTGACACGTCAAACTTACAAACTACCGTAATAGAAATACATATTTCAAAATTCACAGGCGAGGAAGACTTATTGTGTGTGGTGATTAATGGTGTAATGGGCGTAACATCTACTGTAGGTCATTTGCTCTTATGATGAGGATGATAAGGGAAACTACTACCGGTATTGAATTGACACTTCAACGTATAATGTACACAATGTACTGTAATAAAAATAACTATATGGCGGCTTCGGTGGTGTATTTGGTAGCATGCTGAGCTTCTATGCCCAAGATAGCGGGTTCAAACCCGGCCGAAGCCGTCGGATATTTTAAGAGCGTTAAAAATTCGTCAGTATGCCTTTCTTCGGAGGGGAAGTAAAGCCGGCGGTCCCATGTCAGATTTATGGCATGTTATTGAACCTTCCACTAATTACACCTGTGTGAAGCTAAATTGGATAGGTAAACAACGCTCATAGATGTCTACGTCCGTTGCCAAGAGCCGACTGCAGTGGCGTCTAGTAGCTAAGTTACGTACTTGGCTTAGTAGTCGTTGACGGTGGCGCTTGGCGGCAAAAGTACGAACTATTTGAAGAATTCTAAGTTGCAGTTTGTACTTTAATTAAAAAACAGATAACACACACTAATACAGTCATCACAATTAACACCGGTTATCAGACAGATTCTACACACACCCAAAGTACACGGGGCTACATGACCGCGTTGTCGCAGCCCCTAAACTTAAGAACCAACCAACCAAAAATAAATATTTTAAAAATCACAGTCGAGAAAGACTTTATGCGGCGGTGATTATTGGTATGATGCGCGTAACATCTAGGTCATTTGCACTTATGATGATAATAATAAGGTAATGAAAAAATGACTACTAAACGAACATGGTGTTATTTTAAAACTGATATAGGTAATTCAGGTGTCTAGCTTCGATGTCTTCCAAAGTATCAACCTTATTTTCTGGCTTAGGCCTGTACTGGATGCGTCTAGTGAAAGAGCGTACTGCTCGGCAAAGACAAAGAATATAGGTCCAAGCTGCACGAACCTGAGATGATCGCAGATGATGACGAAATATGATGACACACGTTCGGGGTTCCCCGTCCTATACAGATTGACCGGGAATCACTCACAGTTTCGCAACGGCCCTGTGCTGGCATCAGCATAGAGAGCAGGAGATAACACGGCGGGCTCTGGAAAGTACTCTCAAGTCACCTCACGATGAATCAGCAAGCTATTCTCACAACTGACCCCCTCCCCAGGGTCTCACAACTTGTGTGACGTGGGTTGGCGACCACGGAACCCCAGCTGAGTCTGGCATCGCTTCTACTTCCTGGTGCCGGGCTCATTTCAGTTCTCTTTCCTGTCGGCCTCCCTTGGTCAACTCTTGTTCTCTTCCGACCCAGACTGTATTAGGGTATCCGAGGGCTAGGGATTCTTTCAATTTCCCGCCTTAATTGGCTTTGTCTCATCTTTCCTGATACCCTCATTCTTCGAGGGGTCTGCCTTCTTTTCCTTTTCATAATATCTCCTGTCTTCTGCTCAAGGCCCTCAAAGAGGCAGGGTGTGTGTAGACCCACCACTTCTGGTACACCCTCAAGGGCTCATGACTGGTGAGTTAGGAAGCTGGCAACCCCGAGGAATTCCTGAGCTACATGCAGGGAATGGAGTGGTATGTCAGAAATTTCAAGTGGACAGTGTTACGCATCGGGTTCCAAAGGGTAAGTATACACACTTTGTTTTCGATCGGTGAACGATGTAGATTTGTACCAAAGGGCCTTAATTCGGGAAATGGAGTGGTCTGTCCGAAATTTCGAGTGGACAGTGTTACTCGTCGAGTTCCAAACGGTAATTATGTAAAATCTGGTTGAGATTGGTGAAACGGTGTAGTTTTGTGCCAAGGGCCAAAATGCAGGGAATGGAGTGGCCTGTCCAAATTTTAAAGTGGACAGTGTTACTCATCGGGTTCCAAAGGGTAAGTATACACATTTTGTTTTCGATCGGTGAACGATGTAGATTTGTGCCAAAGGGCCTAAATGCGTGGAATGGAGTGGTCTGTCCGAAATTTCGAGTGGACAGTGTTACTCGTCGAGTTCCAAAGGGTAATTATGTAAAATCTGGTTGAGATCGGTGAAACGGTGTAGTTTTCTGCCAAAGGGCCCAAAAGCAGGGAATAGTGTGGTCTGTCCGAAATTTAAAGTGAACAGTGTTACTTGTCGGGTTCTACGGGTAAGTATATAAAATTGGGGTCAGATCGGTGAAACAGTTAGATTTGTGCCAAACAGCCTAAATGCAAGGGATGGAGTGGCCTCGCCGCAATTTCAAGCAGACAGTGTTAGTCGCAGTGTTCCAAAGGGTAAATATACAAATTTTGGTTGAGATCGGTGAAACGGTGTAGATTTGGGACAAAGGGCCGAAATGCAGGGAATGGAGTGGTCTGTCCTCAATTTTAAGCAGACAGTGTTACTCGTTGGGTACCAAAGGGTAAGTTTACGAATATTGGTTCTGATCGGTGAAACGGTGTAGATTTGTGCCAAAGTGCCTAAATGCAGGGAATGGGGTGGTCTGTCCGAAATTTTAAGTGGACAGTGTTACTCGCAGGGTTCCAAAGGGTAAGTATACAAAGTTTGGTTCAGATCGGTGAAACGGTGAAGATTTGTGCCAAAGGGCCTAAATGCATGGGATGGAGTAGCCTCTCCGCAATTTCAAGCAGACAGTGTTAGTCGTAGTGTTCCAAAGGGTAAATATACAAATTTTGGTTGAGATCGGTGGAACGGTGTAGATTTGGGCCAAAGGGCCTAAATGCAGGGAATGGAGTGGTCTGTCCGCAATTTCAAGCAGACAGTGTTACTCGCAGGGTTCCAAAGGGTAAGTATACACATTTTGGTTCAGATCGGTGAAACGGTGTAGATTTGTGCATAAAAGGGCCTAAATGCAGGGAATGGCGTGGTCTGTCCGAAATTTCAAGCAGACAGTGTTAGTCGCGGTTCCATAGGGTAAATATACAATTTTTGGTTGAGATCGGTGAAACGGTATAGATTTGGGCCAAAGGGCCTAAATGCAGGGAATGGAGTGGTCTGTCCCCAATTTCAAGCAGACAGTGTTACTCGCAGGGCACCAAAGGGTAAGAATACGAATTTTGGTTCTGATCGGTGAAACGGTGTAGATTTGGACCGAAGGGCCTAAATGCAGGGAATGGGGTGGTCTGTCCGAAATTTTAAGTGGCCAGTGGTACTCGCAGGGTTCCAAAGGGTAAATATACAAATTTTGGTTGAGATCGGTGAAACGGTGTGGATTTGGACCAAAGGGCCTAAATGCAGGGAATGGGGCGGTCTGTCCGAAATTTCAAGTGGACAGTGTTACTCGCAGGGTTCCAAAGGTTAAATATACAACTTTTGGTTCAGATCGGTGAAACGGTGTAGATTTGTGCAAAAGGGCCTAAATGCAGGGCATGGGGTGGTCTGTCCGAAATTTAATGCTGACGGGGTTACCCGCTGGGTTCCAAAGGGTAAGTATACAAATTTTGGTTCAGATCGGTGAAACGGTGTAGATTTGTATACATAACAGACAGACAGACAGACAGACAGACAGACAGACAAACTTTGTGCTTTATATATATAGATAATCTCACTATCCCCTTGTGCAGGGAGGTATTATTAATTACTGATATTTTCTATTGCGATTTCAATGAAACTCGGTTAGTTCATAGAACTATTCACGGCGACCTTGACCGTTCCCTTCAAATTTTGTTACGTTTCACCAATCCAGCATGGCGGCTGTGCGAAATATTTCACTAGCATTCAATATCTCCGAAACTATTACCGATATCGCCTAAAATTGTGTACGGGGATAAAGGGCACTAATAGAAGCTCACCTATGAGACTTTCAAAACCTGGTGACTAAAAAACCAACATGGCGGTCAAGCGAAATTGAGACATTTAAATAGACATTTCTCGCGATTTAACTATCCAAACGTAATGAAGCTTGGTACAGCAAATGTTTAAACGCATTGTAATGCACTGGAGTCTAATTTAGTTCAATTGTTTACATAACCTCAAAATGGCGGCTGTGCGAAATATTTCACCGACATTCTATATCTCCGAAACTATTACAGATATCCGTGTGTGTGTGCGTGTGTGTGTGTGTGAGGTGTTTGTGTGTCCCCACTAATAAAATCTAAACGGCTGGAGCGATTTCAATGAAACTCGGTACGTTCATAGAACAATTCACGGCGACTTTGACCGTGCCCTTCAAATTTTGTTACGTCTCACCAATCCAACATGGCGGCTGTGCGAAATATTTCACTAGTATTCAATACCTCCGAAACTATTACCGATATCGCCCTGAAATTGTGTACGGTGATAAAGGGCACTACTAGAAGCTCACCTATGAGACTTTCAAAAACCTGGTGACTACAAAACCAACATGGCGGTCAAGCGAAATTGAGACTTTTAAATAGCCATTTCTCGCGATTTCACTATCCAAACTTAATGAAACTTGGTACAGCAAATGTTTAAAAGCATTGTAATGCACTGGAGTCTAATTTAGTTCAATTGTTTACATAACCTCAAAATGACGGCTGTGCGAAATATTTCACTGACATTCTAATCTCCGAAACTATTACAGATATCCGTGTGTGTGTGCGTGTGTGTGCGTGTGTGTGTGAGAGAGGTGTTTGTGTGTCCCCCACTAATAAAATCTAAACGGCTGGAGCGATTTCAATGAAACTCGGCTAGTTCATAGAACTATTCCCGGCGACCTCGACCGTGCCCTTCAAATTTAGTTACGTCTCACCAATCCAACACGGCGGCTGTGCGAAATATTTCACTAGCATTCAATATCTCCGAATCTATTACGGATATTGCCCTGAATTTGTGTACGGTGATAAAGGTCACTACTAGAAGCTCACATATGAGACATTCAAAAACCTTGTGACTACAAAACCAACATGGCGGTCAAGCGAAATTGAGACTTTTAAATAGACATTTCTCGCTATTTAACTATCCAAACGTAATGAAACTTGGTACAGCAAATGTTTAAACGCATTGTAATGCACTGGAATCTAATTTAGTTCAATTGTTTACACAACCTCAAAATGGCGGCTGTGCGAAATATTTCACTGACATTCTAATCTCCGAAACTATTACAGATATCCGGGTGTGTGTGCGTGTGTGTGGGTTTGTATGTGTGAGGTGTTTAAGTGTCCCCCAATAATAAAATCTAAACGGCTCGAGCGATTTCAATGAAATCGGTAAGTTTATAACACTATTTACGGCGACCTCGACCGTTCCCATCAAATTTTGTTACGTTCCACCAATCCAACATGGCGGCTGTTCGAAATATTTCACTAGCATTCAATATCTCCGAAACTATCACCGATATGGCCGTGAAATTGTGTACGGTGATAAAGGGCACTACTAGAAGCTCACCTATGAGACTTTCAAAAACCTGGTGATTACAAAACCAACATGGCGATCAAGCGAATTTGGGACTTTTAAATAGCCATTTCTCGCGATTTCACTATCCAAACGTAATGAAACTTGGTACAGCAAACGTTTAAAAGCAATGTAATGCACTGGAGTCTAATTTAGTTCAATTGTTTACATAACCGCAAAATGGCGGCTGTGCGAAATATTTCACTGACATTCTAATCTCCGAAACTATTACAGATATCCGTGTGTGTGTGCGTGTGTGTGTGTGTGTGAGAGAGGTGTTTGTGTGCCCCCACTAATAAAATCTAAACGGCTGGAGCGATTTCAATGAAACTCGGTAAGTTCATAGAACTATTCCCGGCGACCTTGACCGTGCCCTTCAAATTTTGTTACGCCTCACCAATCCAACACGGCAGCTGTGCGAATTATTTCACTAGCATTCAATACCTCCGAATCTATTACGGATATTGCCCTGAATTTGTGTACGGTGATAAAGGTCACTACTAGAAGCTCACATATGAGACATTCAAAAACCTGGTGACTACAAAACCAACATGGCGGTCAAGCGAAATTGAGAATTTTAAATAGACATTTCTCGCTATTTAACTATCCAAACGTAATGAAACTTGGTACAGCAAATGTTTAAACGCATTGTAATGCACTGGAGTCTAATTTAGTTCAATTGTCTACATAACCTCAAAATGGCGGCTGTGCGAAATATTTCACTGCCATTCTATATCTCCGAAACTATTACAGATATCATCATGCAATTTTGTACGGTGATAAAGGGTACTGATACAAGTTTACCTGTTGTACATTTCATAAACCTGTATTGTACAAAACGAACATGGCGACCAAGCGAATTTGAAATATTTTAATAGACTTTTCTCGTGATTTAACTCTATGAGCGCAATTAAATGTGTGAGAAATAGACATTTCTCGCGATTTAACTATCCAAACGTAATGAAACTTGGTACAGCAAATGTTTAAACGCATTGTAATGCACTGGATTCTAATTTAGTTCAAATGTTTACATAACCTCAAAATGGCGGCTGTGCGAATTATTTCACTGACATTCTAATCTCCGAAACTATTACAGATATCCGTGTGTGTGTGCGTGTGTGTGTGTGAGGTGTTTGTGTGTTCCCCACTAATAAAATCTAAACGGCTGGAGCGATTTCTATTATTATTATTGGAATTAAACACACTGTGTACAGAACTATTACATAACAGATATCATTGACACTCGTCCTTTGCATAGTACGAGATTGGCATTGTTCTTTTTGTACATTCAAATAGGTGATACTGTGTGCAGCATTGGTTGCAGAGTTCACAGCTGCATTGACTGTCGGCGTTGTGGTAAACTTTCCTGTTGCAGATTTTATGGTGGAAGCCGTGTATTGCTCCTCGGGTGTAGAGGTGTCGTAGTTCATAGCCGGCTGATCTCCATTCTTTCTCCTTCATGGCAGGGGTGCGGTAGAATTCGGGGTCTATTTCTGTTGATTTCTGGGCTCTTTCTTCCAGGAACTTGATGCATGCTTGTGTTTGAATCAGGTTGTGTTTTAATATTAGGTCTTCTATAAATGTGTTTGTTCCCACCAGTTGATAAACTAATCTGGTTGGGGCGTACTTCGATACGCACAGTGTTTTCTTGAGGTATCTGGCTTTAACTCTATCCAGTTATTTGATGTTTTTGTAGTTCAAGTATGGCCAAATTATTTCAATTGCGTATGATGCTATTGGTGGCTATTTTCAGGTTGAACAGTGAAATTGATGTTTCTAGTGAGAGGCTATGAAGTCTTTTGATTTCCATTGTGGCTTTTATTGCGGAGATTGATCTTTCCTCAACATGTCTTGTGAAGGTGAATGCGGTGACCTGCAGAGTTACCCCTAAATATTTGTACGCCTTCGCTATGCCTAAAGTGTGATCCCCACATGTGAAGACATCCTTCGAGGATATTCGTCCGCCTTTCCGAAACTTCATTACTTTTGTCTTGTTCTGGTTTATTTTAAGTTCGTTTTCATTCGTCCATTCCTCTAACCGATTGATAGCTTGCTGCATCGCTTCCCTGTTTTTGCTTAGGATAACCATGTCATGTGCATAGAGCAGTATTTTTACCCCTTCCGTTGTGATCTTTTGAACTACGTCGTTTGTGAGCATGTTGAAAAGTATCGGGCTTAGAGGGTCACCTTGTAGAACTCCGTTTGTCTGTTTTATGTTCCTTGATTCTAGCTGACCGTCACATATGCTTATTACGTTGCTGTGCAGTATGCTTGTTATGAGGCTAAGGAAAGGGTCTTCTGGTCCTAGAACTGTCTTCAGTTTTTGGATGAGAATGTTCCTGTTCACTCCATCAAAGGCTTTTTGATAATCTACGAAGGTCGCGTATGCGCTGCCTTTGGGTTGACTTAGTGCTTCACCTATGTATCCAAGTACTTTCTCTATTGCTTGGATTGTCGATCTTCCTGGTATGAATCCGTGTTGTTCCTCTGGTGTCTCTTCCATTAATCGCTCGAAGATTCTTTCACGTATTACGCTGGATAACATCTTGAAGGCTGCACATTCAAGCGCAATCCCCCTGTATGAGTCGGGTGCATCATGTGGTCCCCTGCCATTGTATATTATCTTGATTGTTGATTTCCTCCAGGAGTTCGGTATATTTCGGAGTTCTATACATTTGTTGTATAGGGCTGTCCATATTCGTTTTGTGTATGGGAGTGATGCCTTGATGATTTCATTTCATATGTTGTCCGGTCCTGCTGATTTTCCAGGCTTGCTTCTCTGTATTACTGACCAGACTTCTGCTTCTGTTATGGTTGGTGGCATTTCCCCTTCCGTACGCTCCCTTGGTCCGTCTTGTTGCTCGAAGGCAGTCAGTTGTAGGAGTTCTGTAAAGTGGGCTTCCCATGTCTCCAGCGGGATGTTTGGTACCAAGGTGCTTCTTCTTGCATCTAGGATTCTATACGGTTTATTTTCCGCTTCTCTCAGTAGCTGCTGCTCTTTTCGGAGTGCGTATTCTTTCCTCTTTGCGCGAAGTAGGTTAACATAAGTCCTTCTTTCCTGATTATAATTTTTTTCGATTTTCCTGACTCTGTTTAAACTTTAGGTTGTGAAGTCTTCCTAGGACGTTATTTCTTATTTCATAACATTCTGTGTCGAACCACGGCTTGCTTCTCCTTATTGGAGGTGGGCCTGGAGTTGCTTCCAGTAGACAGTCCTGAAGTATTCGCATGGCGGTGTCCAGTTCTCCTTCTTCTATGAGTTTCATGACCTGGCCATGGTCAAGGGTCTGGCTGAGGGATTCTGTGTCTAATAGTCTGGGTGTCCATCTTCGCGTTTCCTTGGGCTCTCGTCCTGGGTTCTTTTGGAGTAGGAAGGTTGCTCTTACTGGTAAGTGTTTCCTGGTAGTATCCCAGGAATCCTTTCCCAGCACTGCGTGTCCCTTTAGCTTTATCTTTCTTCCGCGATAGAAAACTAAGTCGATGGTGCTGGTTCCGTTGTGTGCAATGTATGTGGGACTTTCTTCCTTGTTGATTAGTTGGAAGCCCTCTTATTGCATAAGTTCCGTTATGGCTCTTCCTTTCTGTTTGGTATATCCAGACGGCAGTTGAAGTCACCTGCCATTATGGTTGATTTTTCCTGGTCGATATGTTCTAAAATTCTGGTGATGCTTTCGACCGTTTCCTCAGATGATATCTGGGGGCGAAGGTATACTCCTATTATTGTGATGTCCTTGAGGTGAACTGTAACTGAATCTTCAGTAACTTGGGTTTGTATAGGCTGTCCTAGTGATGCCTTATGGAAGCAGGTGATCCCACCTGAGGGGCGCCCGTTCCCGGGAGGGTTTGCTAATGCGTGAGTCTCATAGTATCCCGTGATGTTCAAGGGTTCAGTTAAGAATGTTTCACAAAATATTATTACGTCTTGCATAAATAGTGAGTTGTTTGGCAGTATGCTCAGGGCTGATTTAATTCCTTCTACATTCCATATAGTTAGTTCTATTGTTTGGATTTGTACTTCACATGGTTTATTGAAAGAGATAGGGGCGAAAAGTGACCTCCTCTGGCCAGAAATCTTCCGAGTCTAGTTTGTTTGCCTCATCCTCTGTTACTCCTATTCTAAACGCCTTTGATCGGCTTCTGGTTCTTATCTCTTCACAGGCACTTACTGACTTTATACCCTTGTCTTTCATATACCCTGTGATAACTTCTACCGTAGTGGATTCATCCAATCTTCCAATGGACATCCATTTGAGTTTCTTGGTTGGTTTTAGTCTGTCTGTTTTGGCTCCTGTGCCAGTTTTCGGAGGCGGAAATCCTTTTCTCGAAGCTGTTCGCAGACCACTACCTTTGTTTGTATGGTGGAAAGCTCTGTTGGGTACATTTCCTTCCTCCCTCGTATGGTTCATCCTACTTTCTTTACTTGGCCTCAATACCACTTCCCTCCATTCCTCCCTTGGAATATGGTTTTCATTTCCTGTATCTACTTCTGGAAGGTATTCTCCACTCCTATTTGGGGTTCCTTGTGCGTCCGTTGTTTCTGTTTCCTTCGGTATTTTGTTTAGTTTCTGGTTGATTTTGTTTTCGATTACCGTGTCAAGCTCATTTCTTAGAAAATCCATTATGTTTTCTATGTGTGCTCTTATATTTTCAAGATTTACCTCTTCGTTAGCTGCTATGTCGTTACCTTCACACTGACGTTCGTTTCCCTTTGGGCTCTCGTGTTGGTGGACCGGTTTTGGAATTTGCTCCCGCGTTTGACCACCACAGCTCGTTAGTAGTTGGATCTCTCTACGTGGTGTTTCTTGTCTAGGACCGTTTGGTGCTGGAATGACTGCGTCGGCATCGACAGGAGTCGGCACCATCCCTGTATGGGTGATGTCTTCTTCGTTACGCATTGGTGAATTCTGGTCTCATTTAATGTGATTTTGTGTGTTCTTTTCTGAATAATATTTCATTAATGCGTTTTTGACTGTTCTGAAACATTCTCTAATGCCATTTACCGCCTGTTTCAGATCTTCTTTAGCTTCTTTTTTCAGGTAACCACCGGTTTCCGTGATATTCTCTATCGCTTTGAGAGCGAATTCAATCCGTGTTTCCGCTTCGTCCGCCATAATTTTTCTATTATTTGGTAGCAGAATTGATGTACGTACCGCAGATACAGGTATTTCTTTTGTGCTATAGCATACGGCTTTCAATTCGTGAAGAATGCTTTACCGCATTTAGCGCAGGTCACTGGTTTCAATTCGTGGAGAATGCCTTACCGCGTTTAGCGCAGGTCACTGGTTTCTTGCCAGTGGTACTTCTTGTCCATACAGGATTTTTATGTGTTACCTGCGACTTCTGAGGTAGGACATTCACTTAGATTTTTTGAGCCTGTATGCGATTTGTGTTATGACCATCTTTATGCGATATAACCTCACTATCCCCTTGTGCAGGGAGGTATTATTAATTACTGATATTTTCTATTGCGATTTCAATGAAACTCGGTTAGTTCATAGCACTATTCACGGCGACCTTGACCGTTCCCTTCAAATTTTGTTACGTTTCACCAATCCAACATGGCGGCTGTGCGAAATATTTCACTAGCATTCAATATCTCCGAAATTGTTACCGATATCGCCTGAAATTGTGTACGGTGATAAAGGGCACTACTAGAAGCTCACCTATGAGACTTTCAAAACCAGGTGACTACAAAACCAACATGGCGGTCAAGCGAAATTGAGACATTTAAATAGACATTTCTCGCGATTTAACTATCCAAACGTAATGAAGCTTGGTACAGCAAATGTTTAAACGCATTGTAATGCACTGGAGTCTAATTTAGTTCAATTGTTTACATAACCTCAAAATGGCAGCTGTGCGAAATATTTCACCGATATTCTGTATCTCCGAAACTATTACAGATATCCGTGTGTGTGTGCGTGTGTGTGTGTGTGAGGTGTTTGTGTGTCCCCACTAATAAAATCTAAACGGCTGGAGCGATTTCAATGAAACTCGGTACGTTCATAGAACAATTCACGGCGACTTCGACCGTGCCCTTCAAATTTTGTTACGTCTCACCAATCCAACATGGCGGCTGTGCGAAATATTTCACTAGTATTCAATACCTCCGAAACTATTACCGATATCGCCCTGAAATTGTGTACGGTGATAAAGGGCAATACTAGAAGCTCACCTATGAGACTTTCAAAAACCTGGTGCCTACAAAACCAACATGGCGGTCAAGCGAAATTGAGACTTTTAAATAGCCATTTCTCGCGATTTCACTATCCAAACGTAATGAAACTTGGTACAGCAAATGTTTAAAAGCATTGTAATGCACTGGAGTCTAATTTAGTTCAATTGTTTACATAACCTCAAAATGACGGCTGTGCGAAATATTTCACTGACATTCTAATCTCCGAAACTATTACAGATATCCGTGTGTGTGTGCGTGTGTGTGCGTGTGTGTGTGAGAGAGGTGTTTGTGTGTCCCCCACTAATAAAATCTAAACGGCTGGAGCGATTTCAATGAAACTCGGCAAGTTCATAGAACTATTCCCGGCGACCTCGACCGTGGCCTTCAAATTTAGTTACGTCTCACCAATCCAAATGGCGGCTGTGCGAAATATTTCACTAGCATTCTATATCTCCGAATCTATTACGGATATTGCCCTGAATTTGTGTACGGTGATAAAGGTCACTACTAAAAGCTCACATATGAGACATTCAAAAACCTTGTGACTACAAAACCAACATGGCGGTCAAGCGAAATTGAGACTTTTAAATAGACTTTTCTCGCTATTTAACTATCCAAACGTAATGAAACTTGGTACAGCAAATGTTTAAACGCATTGTAATGCACTGGAGTCTAATTTAGTTCAATTGTTTACACAACCTCAAAATGGTGGCTGTGCGAAATATTTCACTGACATTCTAATCTCCGAAACTATTACAGATATCCGGGTGTGTGTGCTTGTGTGTGGGTGTGTATGTGTGAGGTGTTTAAGTGTCCCCCAATAATAAAATCTAAACGGCTTGAGCGATTTCAATGAAACTCGGTAAGTTTATAACACTATTTACGGCGACCTCGACCGATCCCATCAAATTTTGTTACGTTCCACCAATCCAACAAGGCGGCTGTGCGAAATATTTCACTAGCATTCAATATCTCCGAAACTATCACCGATATCGCCCTGAAATTGTGTACGGTGATAAAGGGCACTACTAGAAGCTCACCTATGAGACTGTCAAAAACCTGGTGACTACAAAACCAACATGGCGATCAAGCGAATTTGGGACTTTTAAATAGCCATTTCTCGCAATTTCACTATCCAAACGTAATGAAACTTGGTACAGCAAATGTTTAAAAGGATTGTAATGCACTGGAGTCTAATTTAGTTCAATTGTTTACATAACCGCAAAATGGCGGCTGTGCGAAATATTTCACTGACATTCTAATCTCCGAAACTATTACAGATATCCGTGTGTGTGTGTGCGTGTGTGTATGTGTGTGTGAGAGGTGTTTGTGTGGCCCCTACTAATAAAATCTAAACGGCTGGAGCGACTTCAATGAAACTCGGTAAGATTATAACACTATTTACGGCGACCTCGACCGATCCCATCAAATTTTGTTACGTTCCACCAATCCAACATGGCGGCTGTGCGAAATATTTCACTAGCATTCAATATCTCCGAAACTATCACCGATATCACCCTGAAATTGTGTACGGTGATAAAGGGCACTACTAGAAGCTCACCTATGAGACTTTCAAAAACCTGGTGACTGCAAACCCAACATGGCGGTCAAGCGAAATTGAGAATTTTAAATAGACATTTCTCGCTATTTAACTATCCAAACGTAATGAAACTTGGTACAGCAAATGTTTAAACGCATTGTAATGCACTGGAGTCTAATTTAGTTCAATTGTCTACATAACCTCAAAATGGCGGCTGTGCGAAATATTTCACTGACATTCTATATCTCCGAAACTATTACAGATATCATCATGCAATTTTGTACGGTGATAAAGGGTACTGATACAAGTTTACCTATTGTATATTTCATAAACCTGTATAGTACAAAACGAACATGGCGACAAAGCGAATTTGAAATATTTTAATAGACTTTTCTCGTGATTTAACTCTATGAGCGCAATTAAAAGTTTGAGAAATAGACATCTCTCGCGATTTAACTATCCAAACGTAATGAAACTAGGTACAGCAAATGTTTAAACGCATTGTAATGCACTGGATTCTAATTTACTTCAATTGTTTACATAACCTCAAAATGGCGGCTGTTCGAAATATTTCACTGACATTCTAATCTCCAAAACTATTACAGATATCCGGGTGTGTGTGCGTGTGTGCGTGTGTGTGTGTGTGTGAGGTGTTTGTGTTTCCCCCAGTAATAAAATCTAAACGGCTGGAGCGATTTCAATGAAATTCGGTAAGTTTATAACACTATTCACGGCGACCTCGACCGTTTCCATCAAATTTTGTTACGTTTCACCAATCCAACATGGCGGCTGTGCGAAATATTTCACTAGCATTCAATATCTCCGAAACTATTACCGATATCGCCCTGAAATTGTGTACGGTGAGAAAGGGCACTACTAGAAGCTCACCTATGAGACTTTCAAAAACCTGGTGACTACAAAACCAACATGACGGTCAAGCGAAATTGAGACTTTAAAATAGGCATTTCTCGCGATTTAACTATCCAAACGTAATGAAACTTGGTACAGCAAATGTTTAAACGCATTGTAATGCACTGGAGTCTAATTTAGTTCAATTGTTTTCATAACCTCAAAATGGCGGCTGTGCGAAATATTTCACTGACATTCTATATCTCCGAAACTATTACAGATATCATCATGCAATTTTGTACGGTGATAAAGGGTACTGATACAAGTTTACCTATTGTACATTTCTTAAAGCTGTATTGTACAAAACGAACATGGCGACCAAGCGAATTTGAAATATTTTAATAGACTTTCGTCGTGATTTAACTCCATGAGCGCAATTAAATGTGTGAGAAATAGACATTTCTCGCGATTTAACTATCCAAACGTAATGAAACATTGTACAGCAAAGGTTTAAACGCATTGTAATGCACTGGATTCTAATTTAGTCCAATTGTTTACATAACCTCAAAATGGCGGCTGTGCGAAATATTCCACCGACATTCTAATCTCCGAAACTATTACAGATATCCGTGTGTGGGTGCGTGTGTGTGTATGTGAGGTGTTTGTGTGTCCCCCACTAATAAAATCTAAACGGCTGGAGCGATTTCAATGAAACTCGGTAAGTGCATAGCACTATTCACGGCGACCTCGACCGTTCCCTTCAAATTTTGTTACGTTTCACTAATCCAACATGGCGGCTGTGCGAAATATTTCACTATCATTCAATATCTCCGAAACTGTTGCCGATATCGCCCTGAAATTGTGTGCGGGGATAAAGGGCACTACTAGAAGCTCACCTATGAGGCTTTCAAAACCTGGTGACTACAAAACCAACATAGTGGTCAAGTGAAATTGAGACATTTAAATAGACATTTCTCGCGATTTAACTATCCAAACGTATTGAAACTTGGTACAGCAAATGTTTAAACGCATTGTAATTCACTGGAGTCTAATTTAGTTCAATTGTTTACATAACCTCAAAATGGCGGCTGTGCGAAATATTTCACTGACATTCTAAATCTCTGAAACTATTACAGATATCATCATGCAATTTTGTACGGTGATAAAGGGTACTGATACAAGTTTACCTATTTTATATTTCATAAACCTGTATAGTACAAAACGAACTTGGCGACCAGGCGAATTTGAAATATTTTAATAGACTTTTCTCGAGATTTAACTCTATGAGCGCAGTGAAATGTGGTACAGCAAATGTTTAAATGCATCGTAATGCACTGGAGTCTAATTTAGTTCAATTGTTTACATAACCTCAAAATGGCGGCTGTGCGAAATATTTCACTGACATTCTATATCTCCGAAAGTATTACAGATATCCGTGTTTGTGTGCGTGTGTGTGTGTGCGTGTGTGTGCGTGTGTGAGGTGTTTGTGTGTCCCCCGCTAATAAAATCTAAACGGCTGAAGCGATTTCAATGAAACTCGGTATGTTCATAGAACTATTTCCGGCGACCTCGACCGTGCCCTTCAAATTTTGTTACGTCTCACCAATCCAACATGGCGGCTGTGTGAAATATTTCACTAGCATTCAATATCTCCGAAACTATTACCGATATCGCCCTGAAATTGTGTACGGCGATAAAGGGCACTACTAGAAGCTCACCTATGAGACTTTCATAAACCTGGTGACTACAAAACCAACATGGCGGTCAAGCGAAATTGAGAATTTTAAATAGCAATTTCTCGCGATTTCACTATCCAAACGTAATGAAACTTGGTACAGCAAATGTTTAAACACATTGTAATGCACTGGAGTCTAATTTAGTTCAATTGTTTACATAACCTCATAATGGCGGCTGTGCGAAATATTTCACTGACATTCTAATCTCCGAAACTATTACAGATATCCGTGTGTGTGTGCGTGTGTGTGTGTGTGTGTGTGTGTGTGTGTGAGGTGTTTGTGTGTCCCCCACTAATAAAATCTAAACGGCTGGAGCGATTTCAATGAAACTCGGTAAGTTCATAGAAATATTCCCGGCGACCTCGACCGTGCCCTTCAAATTTTGTTACGTCTCACCAATCCAACACGGCGGCTCTGCGAAATATTTCACTAGCATTAAATATCTCCGAATCTATTACGGATATTGCCCTCAATTTGTGTACGGTGATAAAGGTCACTACTAGAAGCTCACATATGAGACATTCAAGAACCTGGTGACTACAAAACCAACATGGCGGTCATGCGAAATTGAGACTTTTAAATAGACATTTCTCGCTATTTAACTATCCAAACGTAATGAAACTTGGTACAGCAAATGTTTAAACGCATTGTAATGCACTGGAGTCTAATTTAGTTCAATTGTTTACATAACCTCAAAATGGCGGCTGTGCGAAATATTTCACTGACATTCTATATCACCGAAACTATTACAGATATCATCATGCAATTTTGTACGGTGATAAAGGGTACTGATACAAGTTTACCTATTGTATATTTCATAAACCTGTATAGTACAAAACGAACATGGCGACCAAGCGAATTTGAAATATTTTAATAGATTTTTCTCGTGATTTAACTCTATGAGCGCAATTAAAAGTTTGAGAAATAGACATCTCTCGCGATTTAACTATCCAAACGTAATGAAACTTGGTACAGCAAATATTTAAACGCATTGTAATGCACTGGATTCTAATTTAGTTCAATTGTTTACCTAACCTCAAAATGGCGGCTGTGCGAAATATTTCACTGACATTCTATATCTCCGATACTATTACAGATATCATCATGCAATTTTGTACGGTGATAAAGGGTACTGATACAAGTTTACCTATTGTATATTTCATAAACCTGTATAGTACAAAACGAACTTGGCGACCAAGCGAATTTGAAATATTTAAATAGACTTTTCTCTTGATTTAACTCTATGAGCGCAATTAAAAGTTTGAGAAATAGACATCTCTCGCGATTTAACTATCCAAACGTATTGAAACTAGGTACAGCAAATGTTTAAACGCATTGTAATGCACTGGATTCTAATTTAGTTCAATTGTTTACATAACGTCAAAATGGCGGCTGTGCGAAAAATTTCATTGACATTCTAATCACCGAAACTATTACAGACATCCTTGTGTGTGTGTGTGTGTGTGTGTGTGTGATAGGTGTTTGTGTGTCCCCCACTAATAAAATCTAAACGGCTGGAGCGATTTCAATGAAAATCGGTAAGTTCATAGAACTATTCCCGGCGATCTAGACCGTGCCCTTCAAATTTTGTTACGTTTCACCAATTCAACATGGCGGCTGTGCGAAATATTTCACTAGCATTCAATATCTCCGAAACTATTACCGATATCGCCCTGAAATTGTGTACGGTGATAAAGGGCACTACTAGAAGCTCACCTATGAGACTTTCAAAAACCTGTTGACTACAAAACCAAAATCGCGGTCAAGCGAAATTGAGACATTTAAATAGACATTTCTCGCGATTTAACTATCCAAACGTAATGAAACTTGGTACAGCAAATGTTTAAACGCATTGTAATGCACTGGAGTCTAATTTATTTCATTTGTTTTCATAACCTCAAAATGGCGGCTGTGCGAAATATTTCACTGACATTCTATATCTCCGAAACTATTACAGATATCATCATGAATTTTTGTACGGTGATAAAGGGTACTGATACAAGTTTACCTATTGTACATTTCATAAACCTGTATTGTACAAAACGAACATGGCGACCAAGCGAATTTGAAATATTTTAATAGACTTTCCTCGTGATTTAACTCTATGAGCGCAATTAAATGTGTGAGAAATAGACATTTCTCGCGATTTAACTATCCAAACGTAATGAAACTTGGTACAGCAAATGTTTAAACGCATTATAATGCACTGGATTCTAATTTAGTTCAATTGTTTACATAACGTCAAAATGGCGGCTGTGTGAAATATTTCACTGACATTCTAATCTCTGAAACTATTACAGGTATCCGGGTGTGTGTGCGTGTGTGTGTGTGTGTGTGTGTGAGGTGTTTGTGTGTCCCCCAATAATAAAATCTAAACGGCTGGAGCGATTTCAATGAATCTCGGTACGTTTATAGCACTATTCACGGCGACATCGACCGTTCCCATCAAATTTTGTTACGTTACACCAATCCAACATGGCGGCTGTGCGAAATATTTCACTAGCATTCAATATCTCCGAAACTATTACCGATATCGCCCTGAGATTGTGTACGGTGATAAAGGGCACTACTAGAAGCTCACCTATGGGACTTTCAAAAACCTGGTGACTACAAAACCAACATGGCGGTCAAGCGAAATTGAGACATTTAAATAGACATTTCTCGCGATTTAACTATCCAAACGTAATGAAACTTGGTACAGCAAATGTTTAATCGCATTGTAATGCACTGGAGTCTAATTTAGTTCAATTGTTTTCATAACCTCAAAATGGCGGCTGTGTGAAATATTTCACTGACATTCTATATCTCCGAAACTATTACAGATATCATCATGCAATTTTGTACGGTGATAAAGGGTACTGATACAAGTTTACCTATTGTACATATCATAAACCTGTATTGTACAAAACGAACATGGCGACCAAGCGAATTTGAATTATTTTAATAGACTTTTTTCGTGATTTAACTCTATGAGCGCAATTAAATGTGGGAGAAATAGACATTTCTCGCGATTTAACTATCCAAACGTAATGAAACTTGGTACAGCAAATGTTTAGACGCATTGTAATGCACTGGATTCTAATTTAGTTCAGTTGTTTACATAATCTCAAAATGGCGGCTGTGCGAAATATTTCACTGACATTCTAATCTCCGAAACTATTACAGATATCCGTGTGTGGGAGCGTGTGTGTGTGTGTGTGTGTGTGAGGTGTTTGTGTGTGCCAAACTAATAAAATCTAAACGGCTGGAGCGATTTCAATGAAACTCGGTAAGTTCATAGCACTATTCACGGCGACCTTGACCGTTCCCTTCAAATTTTGTTACGTTTCACCAATCCAACATGGCGGCTGTGCGAAATATTTCACTAGCATTCAATATCTCCGAAACTATTACCGATATCGCCCTGAAATTGTGTGCGGGGATTAAGGGCACTACTAGAAGCTCACCTATGAGACTTTCAAAATCTGGTGACTACAAAACCAACATGGCGGTCAAGCGAAATTGAGACATTTAATTAGACATTTCTCGTGATTTAACTATCCAAACGTATTGAAACTTGGTACAGCAAATGTTTAAACGCATTGTAATGCACTGGAGTCTAATTTAGTTCAAATGATTACATAACCTCAATATGGCGGCTGTGCGAAATATTTCACTGACATTCTATATCTCCGAAACTATTACAGATATCATCATGCAATTTTGTACGGTGATAAAAGGTACTGATACAAGTTTACCTATTTTATATTTCTTAAACCTGTATAGTATAAAACGAACATGGCGACCAGGCGAATTTGAAATATTTTAATAGACTTTTCTCGAGATTTAACTCAATGAGCGCAGTGAAATGTGGTACAGCATATGTTTAAATGCATCGTAATGCACTGGAGTCTAATTTAGTTCAATTGTTTACATAACCTCAAAATGGCGGCTGTGCGAAATATTTCACTGACATTCTATATCTCCGAAAGTATTACAGATATCCGTGTTTGTGTGCGTGTGTGTGTGTGAGGTGTTTGTGTGTCCCCCACTAATAAAATCTAAACGGCTGGAGCGATTCCAATGAAACTCGGTTAGTTCATAGAACTATTTCCGGCGACCTCGACCGTGCCCTTCAAATATTGTTACGTCTCACCAATCCAACATGGCGGCTGTGCGAAATATTTCACTAGCATTCAATATCTCCGAAACTATTACCGATATCGCCCTGAAATTGTGTACGGTGATAAAGGGCACTATTAGAAGCTCACCTATGAGACTTGCAAAAACCTGGTGACTACAAAACCAACATGGCGGTCAAGCGAAATTGAGACATTTAAATAGACATTTCTCGCGATTTAACTATCCAAACGTAATGAAACTTGGTACAGCAAATGTTTAAACGCATCGTAATGCACTGGAGTCTAATTTACTTCAATTGTTTTCATAACCTCAAAATGGCGGCTGTGCGAAATATTTCACTGACATTCTATATCTCCGAAACTATTACAGATATCATCATGGAATTTTGTACGGTGATGAAGGGTACTGATACAAGTTTACCTATTGTACATATCATAAACCTGTATTGTACAAAACCAAAATGGCGGTCAAGCGAATTTGAGACATTTAAATAGACATTTCTCGCGATTTAACTATCCAAACGTAATGAAACTTGGTACAGCAAATGTTTAAACGCATTGTAATGCACTGGAGTCTAATTTAGTTCAATTGTTTTCATAACCTCAAAATGGCGGCTGTGCGAAATATTTCACTCACATTCTATATCTCCGAAACTATTACATATATCATCTTGCAATTTTGTACGGTGAAAAAGAGTACTGATACAAGTTTACCTATTGTACATATCATAAACCTGTATTGTACAAAAACGAATATGGCGACCAAGCGAATTTGAATTATTTTAATAGACTTTTCTCGTGATTTAACTCTATGAGCGCAATTAAATGTGGAGAAATAGACATTTCTCGCGATTTAACTATCCAAACGTAATGAAACTTGGTACAGCAAATGTTTAGACGCATTGTAATGCACTGGATTCTAATTTAGTTCAATTGTTTACATAACCTCAAAATGGCGGCTGTGCGAAGTATTTCACTGACATTCTAATCTCCGAAACTATTACAGATATCCGTGTGTGGGTGCGTGTGTGTGTGTGTGTGTGTGTGTGAGGTGTTTGTGTGTGCCCCACTAATAAAATCTAAACGGCTGGAGCGATTTCAATGAAACTCGGTAAGTTCATAGCACTATTCACGGCGACCTTGACCGTTCCCTTCAAATTTTGTTACGTTTCACCAATCCAACATGGCGGCTGTGCGAAATATTTCACTTGCATTCAATATCTCCGAAACTATTACCGATATCGCCCTGAAATTGTGTACGGTGATAAAGGGCACTACTAGAAGCTCACCTATGAGACTTTCAAAAACCTGGTGACTACAAAACCAACATGGCGGTCAAGAGAAATTGAGACTTTTAAATAGCCATTTCTCGCGATTTAACTATCCAAACGTAATGAAACTTGGTACAGCAAATGATTAAACGCATTGTAATGCACTGGAGTCTAATTTAGTTCAAATGTTTACATAACCTCAATATGGCGGCTGTGCGAAATATTTCACTGACATTCTATATCTCCGAAACTATTACAGATGCAATTTTGTACGGTGATAAAAGGTACTGATACAAGTTTACCTATTGTATATCTAATAAACCTGTATAGTACAAAACGAACATGGCGACCAAGCGAATTTGAAATATTGTAATAGACTTTTCTCGTGATTTAACTCTATGGGCGCAATTAAAAGTTTGAGAAATAGACATCTCACGCGATTTAACTATCCAAACGTAATGAAACTTGGTACAGCAAATGTTTAAACGCATTGTAATGCACTGGATTCTAATTTAGTTCAATTGTTTACGTAACCTCAAAATGGCGGCTGTGTGAAATATTTCACTGACATTCTAATCTCTGAAACTATTACAGGTATCCGGGTGTGTGTGCGTGTGTGTGTGTGTGTGTGTGAGGTGTTTGTGAGTCCCCCAATAATAAAATCTAAACGGCTGGAGCGATTTCAATGAAACTCGGTACGTTTATAGCACTATTCACGGCGACCTCGACCGTGCCCTTCAAATTTTGTTACGTCTCACCAATCCAACATGGCGGCTGTGCGAAATATTTCACTAGCATTCAATATCTCCGAAACTATTACGGATATCGCCCTGAGATTGTGTACGGTGATAAAGGGCACTACTAGAAGCTCACCTATGAGACTTTCAAAAACCTGGTGACTACAAAACCAACATGGCGGTCAAGCGAAATTGAGACATTTAAATAGACATTTCTCGCGATTTAACTATCCAAACGTATTGAAACATGGTACAGCAAATGTTTAAACGCATTGTAATGCACTGGAGTCTAATTTAGTTCAATTGTTTTCATAACCTCAAAATGGCGGCTGTGCGAAATATTTCACTGACATTCTATATCTCCGAAACTATTACAGATATCATCATGCAATTTTGTACGGTGATAAAGGGTACTGATACAAGTTTACCTATTGTACATTTCATAAACCTGTATTGTACAAAACGAACATGGCGACCAAGCGAATTTGAAATATTTTAATAGACTTTCCTCGTGATTTAACTCTATGAGCCCAATTAAATGTGTGAGAAATAGACATTTCTCGCGATTTAACTATCCAAACGTATTGAAAGTTGGTACAGCAAATGTTTAAACGCATTGTAATGCACTGGATTCTAATTTAGTTCAATTGTTTACATAACCTCAAAATGGCGGCTGTGCGAAATATTTCACTGACAATCTCCGAAACTATTACAGATATCCGGGTGTGTGTGCGTGTGTGTGTGTGTGTGTGAGATGTTCGTGTGTCTCCCACTAATAAAATCTAAACGGCTGGAGCGATTTCAATGAAACTCGGTAAGTTCATAGAACTATTCCCGGTGACCTCGACCGTGCCCTTCAAATTTTGTTACTTCTCACCAATCCAACACGGCGGCTGTGCGAAATATTTCACTAGCATTCAATATCTCCGAATCTATTACGGATATCGCCCTGAGATTGTGTACGGTGATAAAGGGCACTACTAGAAGCTCACGTATGAGACATTCGAAAACCTGGTGACTACAAAACCAACATGGCGGTCAAGCGAAATTGAGACATTTAAATAGACATTTCTCGCGATTTAACTATCCAAACGTAATGAAACTTGGTACAGCAAATGTTTGAACGCATTGTAATGCACTGGGTTCTAATTTAGTTCAATTGTTTACATAACCTCAAAATGGCGGCTGTGTGATATATTTCACTGACATTCTAATCTCCGAAACTATTACTGATATCCGGGTGTGTGTGCGTGTGTGCGTGTGTGTGTGTGTGTGTGAAGTGTTTGTGTGTCCCCCAATAATAAAATCTAAACGGCCGGAGCGATTTCAATGAAACTCGGTAAATTTATAGCACTATTCACGCGACATCGACCGTTCCCATCAAATTTTGTTACGTTTCACCAATCCAACATGGCGGCTGTGCGAAATATTTCACTAGCATTCAATATCTCCGAAACTATTACGGATATCGCCCTGAGATTGTGTACGGTGATAAAGGGCACTACTAGAAGCTCACCTATGAGACTTTCAAAAACCTGGTGACTACAAAACCAACATGGCGGTCAAGCGAAATTGAGACATTTAAATAGACATTTCTCGCGTTTTAACTATCCAAACGTAATGAAACTTGGTACAGCAAATGTTTAAACACATTGTAATGCACTGGAGTCTAATTTAGTTCAATTGTTTTCATAACTTCAAAATGGTGGCTGTGCGAAATATTTCACTGACATTCTATATCTCCGAAACTATTACAGATATCATCATGCAATTTTGTACGGTGATAAAGGGTACTGATACAAGTTTACCTATTGTACATTTCATAAACCTGTATTGTACAAAAAGAACATGGCGACCAAGCGAATTTGAAATATTTTAATAGACTTTCCTCGTGATTTAACTCTATGAGCGCAATTAAATGTGTAAGAAATAGACATTTCTCGCGATTTAACTATCCAAAAGTAATGAAACTTGGTACAGCAAATGTTTAAACGCATTGTAATGCACTGGATTCTAATTTAGTGCAATTGTTTACATGACCTCAAAATGGCGGCTGTGCGAAATATTTCACTGACATTCTAATCTCCGAAACTATTACAGATATCCGCGTGTGTGTGCGTGTGTGTGTGTGTGTGAGGGGTTTGTGTGTCCCCCACTAATAAAATCTAAACGGCTGGAGCGATTTCAATGAAACTCGGTAAGTTCATAGCACTATTCACGGCGACCTTGACCGTTCCCTTCAAATTTTGTTACGTTTCACCAATCCAACATGGCGGCTGTGCGAAATATTTCTTTAGCATTCAATATCTCCGAAACTATTACCGATATCGCCCTGAAATTGTGTACGGGAATAAACGGCACTACTAGAAGCTCACCTATGAGACTTTCAAAACCTGGTGACTACAAAACCAACATGGAGGTCAAGCGAAATTGAGACATTTAAATAGACATTTCTCGCGATTTAACTATCCTAACGTAATGAAACTTGGTACAGCAAATGATTAAACGCATTGTAATGCACTGGAGTCTAATTTAGTTCAAATGTTTACATACCCTCAATATGGCGGCTGTGCGAAATATTTCACTGACATTCTATATCTCCGAAACTATTACAGATATCATCATGCAATTTTGTACGGTGATAAAGGGTACTGATACAAGTTTACCTATTTTATATTTCATAAACCTGTATAGTACAAAACGAACATGGCGACCAGGCGAATTTGAAATATTTTAATAGGTTTTTCTCGTGATTTAACTCTATGAGCGCAGTGGAATGTGGTTCAGCAAATGTTTAAATGCATCGTAATGCACTGGAGTCCAATTTAGTTCAATTGTTTACATAACCTCAAAATGGCGGCTGTGCGAAATATTTCACTGATATTCTTTATCTCCGAATCTATTACAGATATTATCATGCAATTTTGTACGGTGATAAAGGGTACTGATACAAGTTTACCTATTGTATATTTCATAAACCTGTATACTACAAAACGAACATGGCGACCAAGCGAATTTGAAATATTGTAATAGACTTTTCTCGTGATTTAACTCTATGAGCGCAATTAAGAGTTTGAGAAATAGACATCTCTCGCGATTTAACTATCCAAACGTAATGAAACTTGGTACAGCAAATGTTTAAACGCATTGTAATGCAATGGATTCTAATTTAGTTCAATTGTTTACATAACCTCAAAATGGCGGCTGTGCGAAATATTTCACTGACATTCTAATCTCCGAAACTATTACAGATATCCGTGTGTGTGTGCGTGTGTGTGTGTGTGTGTGAGAAGTGTTTGTGTGTCCCCCACTAATAAAATCTAAACGTCTGGAGCGATTTCAATGAAGCTCGGTAAGTTCATAGAACTATCCCCGGCGACCTCGACCGTGCCTTTCAAATTTTGTTACGTCTCACCAATCCAACACGGCGGCTGTGCGAAATATTTCACTAGCATTCAATATCTCCGAATCTATTACGGATATTGCCCGGAATTTGTGAACGGTGATAAAGGTCACTACTAGAAGCTCACGTATGAGACATTCAAAAACCTGGTGACTACAAAACCAACATGGCGGTCAAGCGAAATTGAGACATTTAAATAGACATTTCTCGCGATTTAACTACCCAAACGTAATGAAACTTGGTACAGCAAATGTTTGAACGCATTGTAATGCACTGGAGTCTAAATTTGTTCAATTGTTTTCATAACCCTTAAATGGCGGCTGTGCGAAATATTTCACTGACATTCTATATCTCCGAAACTATTACAGATATCATCAGGCAATTTTGTACGGTGATAAAGAGTACTGATACAAGTTTACCTATTGTACATTTCATAAACCTGTATTGTACAAAACGAACATGGCGACAAAGCGAATTTGAAATATTTTAATAGACTTTCCTCGTGATTTAACTCTATGAGCGCAGTGGAATGTGGTACAGCAAATGTTTAAATGCATCGTAATGCACTGGAGTCTAATTTAGTTCAATTGTTTACATAACCTAAAAATGGCGGCTGTGCGAAATATTTCACTGATATTCTATATCTCCGAAACTATTACATATATCATCATGCAATTTTGTACTTTGGTAAAAGGTACTGATACAAGTTTACCTATTGTATATTTCATAAACCTGTATAGTACAAAACGAACATGGCGACCAAGCGAATTTGAAATATTGTAATAAACTTTTCTCGTGATTTAACTCTATGAGCGCAATTAAAAGTTTGAGAAATAGACATCTCTCGTGATTTAACTATCCGAACGTAATGAAACTTGGTACAGCAAATGTTTAAACGCATTGTAATGCACTGGAGTCTAATTTAGTTCAATTGTTTAAATAACCTCAAAATGGCGGCTGTGCGAAATATTTCACTGACATTCTATATCTCCGAAACTATTACAGGTGTCATCATGCAATTTTGTACGGTGAAAAAGGGTACTGATACAAGTTTATCTATTGTACATTTCATAAACCTGTATTGTACGAAACGAACATGGCGACCAAGCGAATTTGAAATAATTAATAGATTTTTCTCGTGATTTAACTCTATGAGCGCAATTAAATGTGTGAGAAATAGACATTTCTCGTGGTTTAACTATCCAAACGTAATGAAACTTGGTACAGCAAATGTTTAAACGCATTGTAATGCACTGGATTCTAATTTAGTTCAATTGTTTACATAACCTCAAAATAGCGGCTGTGCTAAATATTTCACTGACATTCTAATCTCCGAAACTATTACAGATATCCGTGTGTGTGTGCGTGTGTGTGTGTGTGTGTGAAGTGTTTGTGTGTCCCCCACTAATAAAATCTAAACGGCTGTAGCGATTTCAATGAAACTCGGTTAGTTCATAGCACTATTCACGGCGACCTTGGCCGTTCCCTTCAAATTTTGTTACGTTTCACCAATCCAACATGGCGGCTGTGCGAAATATTTCACTGACATTCTATATCTCCGAAACTATTTCAGGTATCATCATGCAATTTTGTACGTTGAAAAAGGGTACTGATACAAGTTTATCTATTGTACATTTCATAAACCTGTATTGTACAACACGAACATGGCGAACAAGCGAATTTGAAATAATTAATAGACTTTTCTCGTGATTTAACTCTATGAGCGCAATTAAATGTGTGAGAAATAGACATTTCTCGCGATTTAACTATCCAAACGTAATGAAACTTGGTACAGCAAATGTTTAAACGCATTGTAATGCACTGGAGTCTAATTTAGATCAATTGTTTACATAACCTCAATATGGCGGCTGTGCGAAATCTTTCACTGACATTCTATATCTCCGAAACTATTACAGATATCATCATGCAATTTTGTACGGTGATAAAAGGTACTGATACAAGTTTACCTATTTTATATTTCATAAACCTGTATAGTACAAAACGAACATGGCGACCAGGCGAATTTGAAATATTTTAATAGACTTTTCTCGAGATTTAACTCTATGAGCGCAGTGAAATGTGGTACAGGAAATGTTTAAATGCATCGTTATGCACTGGAGTCTAATTTAGTTCAATTGTTTACATAACCTCAAAATGGCGGCTGTGCGAAATATTTCACTGACATTTTAATCTCCGAAACTATTACAGATATCATCATGCAATTTTGTACGGTGATAAAATGTACTGATACAAGTTTACCTATTGTATATTTCATAAACCTGTATAGTACAAAACGAACATGGCGACCAAGCGAATTTGAAATATTTTAATAGACTTTTCTCGTGATTTAACTCTATGAGCGCAATTAAAAGTTTGAGAAATAGACATCTCTCGCGATTTAACTATCCAAACGTAAAGAAACTTGGCACAGCAAATGTTGAAAAGCATTGTAATGCACTGGATTCTAATTTAGTTCAATTGTTTACATGACCTCAAAATGGCGGCTGTGCGAAATATTTCACTGACATTCTATATCTCCGAAACTATTACAGATATCATCATGCTATTTTGTACGGTGATAAAGGGTACTGATACAAGTTTACCTATTGTATATTTCATAAACCTGTATAGTACAAAACGAACATGGCGACCAAGCGAATTTGAAATATTTTAATTGACTTTTCCCGTGATTTAACTCTATGAGCGCAGTGGAATGTGGTACAGCAAATGTTTAAATGCATCGTAATGCACTGGAGTCTAATTTAGTTCAATTGTTTACATAACCTCAAAATGGCGGCTGTGCGAAATATTTCACTGATATTCTATATCTCTGAAACTATTACAGATATCATCATGCAATTTTGTACGGTGATTAAAGGTACTGATACAAGTTTACCTATTGTATATTTCATAAACCTGTATACTACAAAACGAACATGGCGACCAAGCGAATTTGAAATATTTTAATAGGCTTTTCTCGTGATTTAACTCTATGAGCGCAATTAAAAGTTTGAGAAATAGACATCTCTCGCGATTTAACTGTCCAAACGTAATGAAACTAGGTACAGCAAATGTTAAAACGCATTGTAATGCACTGCATTCTAATTTAGTTCAATTGTTTGCATAACCTCAAAATGGCGGCTGTGCGAAATATTTCACTGACATTCTAATCTCCGAAACTATTACAGATATCCGGGTGTGTGTGCGTGTGTGTGTGTGTGTGTGTGTGTGTGTGAGGTGTTTGTGTGTCCCCCAATAATAAAATCTAAACGGCTGGAGCGATTTCAATGAACCTCGGTAAGTTTATAGCAATATTCACGGCGACCACGACCGTTCCCATCAAATTTTGTTACGCTTCACCAATCCAACATGGCGGCTGTGCGAACTATTTCACTAGCATTCAATATCTCCGAAACTATTACCGATATCGCCCTGAAATTGTGTACGGTGATAAAGGGCACTACTAGAAGCTCACCTATGAGACTTTCAAAAACCTGGTGACTACAAAACCAACATGGCGGTCAAGCGAAATTGAGACATTTAAATAGACATTTCTCGCGATTTAACTATCCAAACGTAATGAAACATGGTACAGCAAATGTTTGAACGCATTGTAATGCACTGGAGTCTAATTTTGTTCAATTGTTTTCACAACCTCAAAATGGCGGCTGTGCGAAATATTTCACTGACATTCTATATCTCCGAAAGTATTACAGATATCATCATGCAATTTTGTACGGTGATAAAGGGTACTGATACAAGTTTACCTATTGTACATTTCATAAACCTGTATTGTAGAAAACGAACATGGCGACAAAGCGAATTTGAAATATTTTAATAGACTTTCCTCGTGATTTAACTCTATGAACGCAGTGGAATGTGGTACAGCAAATGTTTAAATGCATCGTAATGCACTGGAGTCTAATTTAGTTCAATTGTTTACATAACCTAAAAATGGCGGCTGTGCGAAATATTTCACTGATATTCTATATCTCCGAAACTATTACAGATATCATCATGCAATTTTGTACGGTGATAAAAGGTACTGATACAAGTTTACCTATTGTATATTTCATAAACCTGTATAGTACAAAACGAACATGGCGACCAAGCGAATTTGAAATATTTTAATAGACTTTTCTCGTGATTTAACTCTATGAGCGCAATTAAAAGTTTGAAGAATAGACATATCTCGCGATTTAACTATCCAAACGTAATGAATCTTGGTACAGCAAATGTTTAAACGCAATGAAATGCACTGGAGTCTAACTTAGTTCAATTGTTTACATAACCACAAAATGGCGGCTGTGCGAAATATTTCACTGACATTCTATATCTCCGAAACTATTTCAGGTATCATCACGCAATTTTGTACGGTGATAAAGGGTACTGATACAAGTTTACCTATTGTACATTTCATTAACCTGTATTGTACAAAACGAACATGGCGACCAAGCGAATTTGAAATATTTTAATAGACTTTTCTCGTGATTTAACTCTATGAGCGCAATTAAATGTGTGAGAAATAGACATTTCTCGCGATTTAACTATCCAAGCGTAATGAAACTTGGTACAGCAAATGTTTAAACGCATTGTAATGCACTGGATTCTAATTTAGTTCAATTGTTTACATAACCTCAAAATAGCGGCTGTGCTAAATATTTCACTGACATTCTAATCTCCGAAACTATTACAGATATCCGTGTGTGTGTGCGTGTGTGTGTGTGAGGTGTTTGTGTGTCCCCCACTAATAAAATCTAAACGGCTAGAGCGATTTCAATGAAACTCGCTTAGTTCATAGCACTATTCACGGCGACCTTGACCGTTCCCTTCAAATTTTGTTACGTTTCACCAATCCAACATGGCGGCTGTGCGAAATATTTCACTAGCATTCAATATCTCCGAAACTATTACAGATATCGCCCTGAAATTGTGTACGGGGATAAAGGGCACTACTAGAAGCTCACCTATGAGACTTTCAAAACCTGGTGACTTCAAAACCAACATGGCGGTCAAGCGAAATTGAGACATTTAAATAGACATTTCTCGCGATTTAACTATCCAAACGTAATGAAACTTGGTACAGCAAATGTTTAAACGCATTGTAATGCACTGGAGTCTAATTTAGTTCAATTGTTTACATAACCTCAAAATGGCGGCTGTGCGAAAAATTTCACTGACATTCTAATCTCCGAAACTATTACAGATATCCGTGAGTGTGTGTGTGTGTGTGTTTGTGTGAGAGTTGTTTGTCTGTCCCCCACTAATAAAATCTAATCGGCTGGAACGATTTCAATGAAACTCCGTAAGTTCATAGAACTATTCCCGGCGACCTCGACCGTGCCCTTCAAATTTTGTTACGTCTCACCAATCCAACACGGCGGCTGTGCGAAATATTTCACTAGCATTCAATATCTCGGAATCTATTACGGATATTGCCCTGAATTTGTGTACGGTGATAAAGGTCACTACTAGAAGCTCTCGTATGAGACATTCAAAAACCTGGGAACTACAAAACCAACATGGAGGTCAAGCGAAATTGAGACATTTAAATAGACATTTCTCGCGATTTAACTATCCAAACGTAATGAAACTTGGTACAGCAAATGATTAAACGCATTGTAATGCACTGGAGTCTAATTTAGATCAAATGTTTACATAACCTCAATATGGCGGCTGTGCGAAATATTTCACTGACATTCTATATCTCCGAAACTATTACAGATATCATCATGCAATTTTGTACGGTGATAAAGGGTACTGAAATAAGTTTACCTATTTTATATTTCATAAACCTGTATAGTACAAAACGAACATGGCGTCCAAGCGAATTTTAAATATTTTAATAGACATTCCTCGTGATTTAATTCTATGAGCGCAGAGAAATGTGGTACAAAAATGTTTAAATGCATCGTAATGCACTGGAGTCTAATTTAGTTCAATTGTTTACATAACCTCAAAATGGCGGCTGTGCGAAATATTTCACTGACATTCTATATCTCCGAAACTATTACAGATATCCGTGTGTTTGTGTGCGTGCTTGTGTGTGTGTGTGTGTGAGGTGTTTGTTTGTCCCACACCAATAGAATCTAAATGGCTGGAGGGTTTTCAACGTAACTCGGTAAGTTCATAGAATTATTCCCGGCGACCTCGACCGTGCCGTTCAAATTTTGTTACGTCTCACCAATCCAACATGGCGGCTGTGCGAAATATTTCACTAGCATTCAATATCTCCGAAACTATTACCGATATCGCCCTGAAATTGTGTACGGTGATAAAGGGTACTACTAGAAGCTCACCTATGAGACTTTCAAAAACCTGGTGACTACAAAACCAACATGGCGGTCAAGCGAAATTGAACTTTTAAATAGACAATTCTCGCGATTAACTATCCAAACGTAATGAAACTTGGTGCAGCAAATGTTTAAACGCATTGTAATGCACTGGAGTCTAATTTAATTCAATTGTTTACATAACCTCAAAATGGCGGCTGTGCGAAATATTTCACTGACATTCTATATCTCCGAAGCTAGTACAGATGCAATTTTGTACGGTGATAAAGGGTACTGATATAAGTTTACTTATTATATATTTCATAAACCTGTATAGTATAAAACGAACATGGCGACCAAGCGAATTTGAAATATTTTAATAGGCTTTTCTCGTGATTTAACTCTATGAGACCAGTGAAATGTGGTACAGCAAATGTTTAAATGCATCGTAATGCACTGGAGTCTAATTAAGTTCAATTGTTTACATAACCTCAAAATGGCGGCTCTGCGAAATATTTCACTGACATTCTATATCTCCGAAACTATTACAGATATCCGTGTGTGTGTGCGCGCTTGTTTGTGCGTGTGTGTGTGTGTTAGTGTGAGGTGTTTGTGTGTCCCCAAGTAATAAAATCTAAACGGCTGGAGCGATTTCAATGAAACTCGGCAAGTTCATAGAACTATTCCCGGCGACCTCGACCGTGCCCTTCAACTTTTGTTACGTCTCACCAATCCATCATGGCGGCTGCGCGAAATAATATCTCCGAAACTATTACCGATATCGCCCTGAAATTGTGTACCGTGATAAAGGGCACTACTAGAAGCTCACCTATGAGACTTTCAAAAACCTGCTGACTACAAAACCAACATGGCGGTCAAGCGAAATTGGACTTTTAAATAGAAATTTCTCGCGATTTAACTATCCAAACGTAATGAAACTTTGTACAGCAAATGTTCAAACGCATTGTAATGCACTGGAGTCTAATTTAGTTCAATTGTTAACATAACCTCAAAATGGCGGCTGTGCGAAATATTTCACTGACATTCTATATCTCCGAAACTAGTACAGATATCATCATGCAATTTTGTACGGTGATAAAGGGTACTGATATAATTTTACCTATTATATATTTCATAAACCTGTATAGTAAAAAACGAACATGGCGACCAAGCGAATTTGAAATATTTTAATAGACTTTTCTCGTGATTTAACTCGATGAGCGCAGTGAAATGTAGTACAGCAAATGTTTAAATGCATCGTAATGCACTGGAGTCTAATTTAGTTCAATTGTTTACATAACCTCAAAATGGCGGCTGTGCGAAATATTTCACTGACATTCTATAACTCCGAAACTATTACAGATATCATCATGCAATTTTGTACGGTGATAAAGGGTACTGATATAAGTTTACCTATTTTATATTTCATAAACCTGTATAGTACAAAACGAATATGGCGTCCAAGCGAATTTGAAATATTTTAATAGACTTTTCTCGTGATTTAACTCTATGAGCGCAGTGAAATGTGGTACAGCAAATGTTTAAATGCATCGTAATGCACTGGAGTCTAATTTAGTTCAATTGTTTACATAACCTCAAAAAGGCGGCTGTGCGAAATATTTCAATGACATTCTATATCTCCGAAAATATTACAGATATCCGTGTATGTGTGTGTGTTTGTGTGTGTGAGGTGTTTGTTTGTCCCCCACTAATAGAATCTAAACGGCTGGAGCGATTTCAATGAAACTCGGTAAGTTCATAGAATTATTCCCGCGACCTCGACCGTGCCCTTCAAATTTTGTTACGTCTCACCAATCCAACATGGCGGCTGTGCGAAATATTTCACTAGCATTCAATATCTCCGAAACTATTACCGATATCGCCCTGAAATTGTGTACCGTGTTAAAGGGCACTACTAGAAGCTCACCTATGAGACATTCAAAAACCTGGTGACTACAAAACCAACATGGCGGTCAAGCGAATTTTAGACCTTTAAATAGACATTTCTCGCGATTTAATTATCCAAACGTAATGAAACTTGGAACAGCAAATGTTTAAACGCATTGTACTGCACTGGAGTCTAATTTAGTTCAATTGTTTACATAACCTCAAAATGGCGGCTGTGCGAAATATTTCACTGACATTCTAATCTCCGAAACTATTACAGATATCCGTGTGTGTGTGCGTGTGTGTCTGTGTGAGAGTTGTGCGTGTGTGTGTCCCCCTAATAAATTCTAAAAGGCTGGGGCGATATCAATGAAACTCGGTAAGTTCATAGAATTATTCCCGGCGACCTCGACCGTGCACTTCAAATTTTGTTACGTCTCACCATTCCAACATGACGGCTGTGGGAAATATTTCACTAGCATTCAATATCTCCGAAACTATTACCGATATCGCCCTGAAATTGTGTACGGTGATAAAGGGCACTACTAGAAGCTCACCTATGAGACTTTCAAAAACCTGGTGACTACAAAACCAACATGGCGGTCAAGCGAAATTGAGAATCTTAAATAGACAATTCTCGCGATTTCACTATCCAAACGTAATGAAACTTGGTACAGCAAATTTTTAAACGCATTGTAATGCACTGGAGTCTAATTTAGTTCAATTGTTTACATAACCACAAAATGGCGGCTGTGCGAAATATTTCACTGACATTCTATATCTCCGAAACTATTACAGATATCATCATGCAATTTTGTACGGTGATAAATGGTACTGATACAAGCTTACCTATTGTATATTTCATAATCCTGTATAGTACAAAACGAACATGGCGACCAAGCGAATTTGAAATATTTTAATATACTTTTCTCGTGATTTAACTCTATGAGCGCAGTGAAATTTGTGAGAAATAGACATTTCTAGCGATTTAACTATCGAAACGTAATGAAACTTGGTACAGCAAATGAATAAACGCAATGTAATCCACTGGAGTCTAATTTAGTTCAATTGTTTACATAACCTCAAAATGGCGGCTGTGCGAAATATTTCACTGACCTTCTATATCTCCTAAACTATTACATATATCATCATGCAATTTTGTACGGTGATAAAGGGTACTGATATAAGTTTACCTATTTTATATTTCATAAACCTGTATAGTACAAAACGAACATGGCGTCCAAGCGAATTTGAAATATTTTAATAGACTTTCCTCGTGATTTAACTCTATGAGCCCAGTGAAATGTGGTACAAAAATGTTTAAATGCATCGTAATGCACTAGAGTCTAATTTAGTTCAATTGTTTACATAACCACAAAATGGCGGCTGTGCGAAATATTTCACTGACATTCTATATCTCCGAAACTATTAGAGATATCCGTGTGTGTGTGCGTGCTTGTGTGTGTGTGTGTGTGTGTGTGTGAGGTGTTTGTTTGTCCCACACAAATAGAATCTAAATGGTTGGAGCGATTTCAATGAAACTCGGTAAGTTCATAGAATTATTCCCGGCGACCTCGACCGTGCCCTTCAAATTTTGTTACGTCTCACCAATCCAACATGGCGGCTGTGCGAAATATTTCACTAGCATTCAATATCTCCGAAACTATTACCGATATCGCCCTGAAATTGTGTACGGTGATAAAGGGTACTACTAGAAGCTCACCTATGAGACTTTCAAAAACCTGCTGACTACAAAACCAACATGGCGGTCAAGCGAATTTGAGACTTTTAAATAGAAATTTCTCGCGATTTAACTATCCAAACGTAATGAAACTTCGTACAGCATATGTTCAAACGCATTGTAATGCACTTGACTCTAATTTAGTTCAATTGTTTACATAACCTCAAAATGGCGGCTGTGCGAAATATTTAACTGACATTCTATATCTCCAAAACTATTACAGATATCCGTGTGTGTGTGCGTGTGTGTGAGAGGTGTTTGTGTGTCCCCCAGTAATAAAATCTAAACGGCAGGAGCGATTTCAATGAAACTCGGTAAGTTCATAGCACTATTCATGGCCACCTCGACCGTTCCCTTCAAATTTTGTTACGTTTCACCAATCCAACATGGCCGCTGTGCGAAATATTTCACTAACATTCAATATCTCCGAAACTATTACCGACATCGCCCTGAAATTGTGTACCGTGATAAAGGGCACTAGTAGAAGCTCACCTATGAGACTTTCAAAAACCTGCTGACTACAAAACGAACATGGCGATTAAGCGAATTTGAAATATTTTAATAGACTTTTCTCGTGATTTAACAATATGAGCGCAGTGAAATGTGGTACAGCAAATGTTTAAATGCATCGGAATGACTGGAGTCTAATTTATTTCAATTGTTTACATAACCGCAAAATGGCGGCTGTGCGAAATATTTCACTGTCATTCTATATCTCCGAAACTATTACAGATATCCGTGTGTGTGAGCGTGCTTCTTTGTGCGTGTGTGTGTGTGTGTTTGTGAGGTGTTTGTGTGTCCCCAACTAATAAAATCTAAACGGCTGGAGCGATTTCAATGAAACTCGGTAAGTTCATAGCACTATTCATGGCCACCTCGACCGTTCCCTTCAAATTTTGTTACGTCTCACCAATCCATCATGGCGGCTGTGCGAAATATTTCATTAGCATTCAATATCTCCGAAACTATTACCGATATCGCCCTGAAATTGTGTACCGTGATAAAGGGCACTACTAGAAGCTCACCTATGAGACTTTCAAAAACCTGCTGACTACAAAACCAACATGGCGGTCAAGCGAAATTGAAACTTTTAAATAGACATTTCTCGCGATTTAACTATCCATACGTAATGAAACTTGGTACAGCAAATGTTTAAACGCATTGTAATGCACTGGAGTCTAATTTAATTCAATTGTTTACATAACCTCAAAATGGCGGCTGTGCGAAATATTTCACTGACATTCTATATCACCGAAGCTAGTACAGATGCAATTTTGTACGGTGATAAAGGGTACTGATATAAGTTTACCTATTATATATTTCATAAACCTGTATAGTACAAAACGAACATGGCGACCAAGCGAATTTGAAATATTTTAATAGACTTTTCTCGTGATTTAACTCGATGAGCGCAGTGAAATGTAGTACAGCAAATGTTTAAATGCATCGTAATGCACTGGAGACTAATTTAGTTCAATTGTTTACATAACCTCAAAATGGCGGCTGTGCGAAATATTTAACTGACATTCTATATCTCCGAAACTATTACAGATATCCGTGTGTGTCTTCGTGTGTGTGAGAGGTGTTTGTGTGTCCCCCAGTAATAAAATCTAAACGGCTGGAGCGACTTCATTGAAACTCGGTAAGTTCATAGCACTATTCACGGCGACCTAAACCGTTCCGTTAAAATTTTGTTACGTTTCACCAATCCAACATGGCCGCTGTGCGAAATATTTCACTAGCATTCAATATCTCCGAAACTATTACCGATATCGCCCTGAAATTGTGTACGGTGATAAAGGGCACTACTGGAAGCTCACCTATGAGACTTTCAAAAACCTGGTGACTACAAAACCAACATGGCGATCAAGCGAATTTGAGACTTTTAAATAGACACTTCTCGCGATTTAGCTATCCAAACGTAATGAAACTTGGTACAGCAAATGTTTAAACGCATTGTAATGCACTGGAGTCTAATTTAATTCAATTGTTTACATAACCTCAAAATGGCGGCTCTCGAAATATTTCACTGACATTCTATATCTCCGAAACTATTACAGATATCCGTGTGTGTGTGCGCGCTTGTTTGTGCGTGTGTGTGTGTGTGTGAGGTGTTTGTGTATCCCCAACTAATAAAATCTAAACGGCTGGAGCGATTTCAATGAAATTCGGTAAGTTCATAGAACTATTCCCGACGATCTCGACGGTGCCCTTCAAATTTTGTTACGTCTCACCTATCCGTCATGGCGGCTGTGCGAAATATTTCACTAGCATTCAATATCTCCGAAACTATTACCGATATCGCCCTGAAATTGTGTACCGTGATAAAGGGCACTAGTAGAAGCTCACCTATGAGACTTTCAAAAACCTGCTGACTAGAAAACCAACATGGCGATCATGCGAAATTGAGACTTTTAAATAGACACTTCTCGCGATTTATCTATCCAAACGTAATGAAACTTTGTACAGCAAATGTTCAAACGCATTGTAATGCAATGGAGTCTAATTTAGTTCAATTGTTTACATAACCTCAAAATGGCGGCTGTGCGAAATATTTCACTGGCATTCTATATCTCCGAAACTATTACAGATATCATCATGCAATTTTGTACGGTGATAAAGGGTACTGATATAAGTTTACCTATTATATATTTCATAAACCTGTATAGTACAAAACGAACATGGCGACCAAGCGAATTTGAAATATTTTAATAGACTTTTCTCGTGATTTAACTCTATGAGCGCAGTGAAATGTGGCACAGCAAATGTTTAAATGCATCGTAATGCACTGGAGTCTAATTTAGTTCAATTGTTTACATAAACTCAAAATGGCGGCTGTGCGAATTATTTCACTGACATTCTATATCTCCGAAACTATTACAGATATCCGTGTGTGTGTGCGTGCTTGTTTGTGCCTGTGTGTGTGTGTGTGTGTGTGAGGTGTATATAGGTCCCCAACTAATAAAATCTAAACGGCTGGAGCGATTTCAATGAAACTCGGTAAGTTCATAGAACTATTCCCGGCGACCTCGACCGTGCCTTTCAAATTTTGTTACGTCTCACCAATCCGTCATGGCGGCTGTGCGAAATATTTCAATAGCATTCTATATCTCCGAAACTATTACAGATATCATCATGCAAGTTTGTACGGTGATAAATGGTACTGATATAAGTTTACCTATTGTATATATCATAAATCTGTATAGTACAAAACGATCATGGCGACCAAGCGAATTTGAAATTTTTTAATAGACTTTTCTCGTGATTTATCTCTATGAGCGCAGTGAAATATGTGAGAAATAGACATTTCTCGGGATTTAACTATCCAAACGTATTGAAACTTGGTACAGCAAATATTTAAACGCATTGTAATGCACTGGATTCTAATTTAGTTCAATTGTTTACATAAGCTCAAAATGGCGGCTGTGCGAAATATTTCACTGACATTCTATATCTCCGATACTATTACAGATACCATCATGCAATTTTGTACGGTGATAAATGGTACTGATACAAGTTTACCCATTGTATATTTCATAAACCCGTATAGTACAAAACGAACATGGCGACCAAGCGAATTTGAAATATTTTAATAGACTTTTCTCGTGATTTAACTCTATGAGCGCAGTGAAATTTGTGAGAAATAGACATTTCTAGCGATTTGACTATCCAAACGTAATGAAAATTGGTACTGCAAATGATTAAACGCATTGTAATGCACTGGAGTCTAATTTATTTCAATTGTTTACATAACCTCAAAATGGCGGCTGTGCGAAATATTTCACTGACATTCTATATCTCCGAAACTATTACAGATATCATCATGCAATTTTGTACGGTGATAAAGGGTACTGATATAAGTTTACCTATTTTATATTTCATAAACCTGTATAGTACAAAACGAATATGGCGTCCAAGCGAATTTGAAATCTTTTAATAGACTTTTCTCGTGATTTAACTCTATGAGCGCAGTGAAATGTGGTACAGCAAATGTTTAAATGCATCGTAATGCACTGGAGTCTAATTTAGTTCAATTGTTTACATAACCTCAAAAAGGCGGCTGTGCGAAATATTTCAATGACATTCTATATCTCCGAAAATATTACAGATATCCGTGTATGTGTGTGTGTTTGTGTGTGTGTGAGGTGTTTGTTGGTCCCCCATTAATAGAATCTAAACGGCTGGAGCGATTTTAATGAAACTCGGTAAGTTCATAGAATTATTCCCGGCGACCTCGACCGTGCCCTTCAAATTTTGTTACGTCTCACCAATCCAACATGGCGGCTGTGCGAAATATTTCACTAGCATTCAATATCTCCGAAACTATTACCGATATCGCCCTGAAATTGTGTACCGTGTTAAAGGGCACTACTAGAAGCTCACCTATGAGACATTCAAAAACCTGGTGACTACAAAACCAACATGGCGGTCAAGCGAATTTTAGACCTTTAAATAGACATTTCTCGCGATTTAACTATCCAAACGTAATGAAACTTGGAACAGCAAATGTTTAAACGCATTGTAATGCACTGGAGTCTAATTTAGTTCAATTGTTTACATAACCTCAAAATGGCGGCTGTGCGAAATATTTCACTGACATTCTAATCTCCGAAACTATTAGAGATATCCGTGTGTGTGTGCGTGCTTGTGTGTGTGTGTGTGTGTGTGTGTGAGGTGTTTGTTTGTCCCACACCAATAGAATCTAAAAGGCTGGACCGATATCAATGAAACTCGGTAAGTTCATAGAATTATTCCCGGCGACCTCGACCGTGCCCTTCAAATTTTGTTACGTCTCACCAATCCAACATGACGGCTGTGGGAAATATTTCACTAGCATTCAATATCTCCGAAACTATTACCGATATCGCCCTGAAATTGTGTACGGTGATAAAGGGCACTACTAGAAGCTCACCTATGAGACTTTCAAAAACCTGGTGACTACAAAACCAACATGGCGGTCAAGCGAAATTGAGAATCTTAAATAGACAATTCTCGCGATTTCACTATCCAAACGTAATGAAACTTGGTACAGCAAATTTTTAAACGCATTGTAATGCACTGGAGTCTAATTTAGTTCAATTGTTTACATAACCACAAAATGGCGGCTGTGCGAAATATTTCACTGACATTCTATATCTCCGAAACTATTGCAGATATCCGTGTGTGTGTGTGCGTGTGTGTGTGTGTGTGAGGTGTTTGTGTGTCCCCCACTAATAAAATCTAAACGGTTGGAGCGATTTCAATGAAACTCGGTAAGTTCATAGAATTATTCCCGGCGACCTCGACCGTGCCCTTCAAATTTTGTTACGTCTCACCAATCCAACATGACGGCTGTGGGAAATATATCACTAGCATTCTATATTTCCGAAACTATTACCGATATCGCCCTGAAATTGTGTACCGTGTTAAAGGGCACTACTAGAAGCTCACCTATGAGACATTCAAAAACCTGGTGACTACAAAACCAACATGGCGGTCAAGCGAATTTTAGACCTTTAAATAGACATTTCTCGCGATTTAACTATCCAAACGTAATGAAACTTGGTGCAGCAAATGTTTAAACGCATTGTAATGCACTGGAGTCTAATTTAGTACAATTGTTTACATAACCTCAAAATGGCGGCTGTCCGAAATATTTCACTGACATTCTATATCTCCGAAACTATTACAGATATCATCATGCAATTTTGTACGGTGATAAATGGTACTGATACAAGCTTACCTATTGTATATTTCATAATCCTGTATAGTACAAAACGAACATGGCGACCAAGCGAATTTGAAATATTTTAATATACTTTTCTCGTGATTTAACTCTATGAGCGCAGTGAAATTTGTGAGAAATAGACATTTCTAGCGATTTAACTATCGAAACGTAATGAAACTTGGTACAGCAAATGAATAAACGCATTGTAATCCACTGGAGTCTAATTTAGTTCAATTGTTTACATAACCTCAAAATGGCGGCTGTGCGAAATATTTCACTGACATTCTATATCTCCTAAACTATTACAGATATCATCATGCAATTTTGTACGGTGATAAAGGGTACTGATATAAGTTTACCTATTTTATATTTCATAAACCTGTATAGTACAAAACGAACATGGCGTCCAAGCGAATTTGAAATATTTTAATAGACTTTCCTCGTGATTTAACTCTATGAGCGCAGTGAAATGTGGTACAAAAATGTTTAAAGGCATCGGAATGACTGGAGTCTAATTTATTTCAATTGTTTACATAACCTCAAAATGGTGGCTGTGCGAAATATTTCACTGACATTCTATATCTCTTAAACTATTAGAGATATCCGTGTGTGTGTGCGTGCTTGTGTGTGTGTGTGTGTGTGTGTGAGGTGTTTGTTTGTCCCACACCAATAGAATCTAAATGGCTGGAGCGATTTCAATGAAACTCGGTAAGTTCATAGAATTATTCCCGGCGACCTCGACCGTGCCCTTCAAATTTTGTTACGTCTCACCAATCCAACATGGCGGCTGTGCGAAATATTTCACTAGCATTCAATATCTCCGAAACTATTACCGATATCGCCCTGAAATTGTGTACGGTGATAAAGGGTACTACTAGAAGCTCACCTATGAGACTTTCAAAAACCTGGTGACTACAAAACCAACATGGCGGTCAAGCGAAATTGAGACTTTTAAATATACATTTCTCGCGATTTAACTATCCAAACGTAATGAAACTTGGTACAGCAAATTTTTAAACACATTGTAATGCACTGGAGTCTAATTTAATTCAATTGTTTACATAACCTCAAAATGGCGGCTGTGCGAAATATTTCACTGACATTCTATATCTCCGAAACTATTAGAGATATCCGTGTGTGTGTGCGTGCTTGTGTGTGTGTGTGTGTGTGTGTGTGAGGTGTTTGTTTGTCCCCAACTAATAAAATTTAAACGGCTGGAGCGATTTCAATGAAACTCGGCAAATTCATAGAACTATTCCCGGTGACCTCGACCGTGCCCTTCAAATTTTGTTACGTCTCTCCAATCCATCATAGCGGCTACGCGAAATATTTCACTAGCATTCAATATCTCCGAAACTATTACCGATATCGCCCTGAAATTGTGTACCGTGATAAAGGGCACTACTAGAAGCTCACCTATGAGACTTTCAAAAACCTGCTGACTACAAAACCAACATGGCGGTCAAGCGAAATTGAGACTTTTAAATAGAAATTTCTCGCGATTTAACTATCCAAACGTAATGAAACTTCGTACAGCATATGTTCAAACGCATTGTAATGCACTGGAGTCTAATTTAGTTCAATTGTTAACATAACCTCAAAATGGCGGCTGTGCGAAATATTTCACTGACATTCTATATCTCCGAAACTAGTACAGAAATCATCATGCAATTTTGTACGGTGATAAAGGGTACTGATATAAGTTTACCTATTATATATTTCATAAACCTGTATAGTACAAAACGAACATGGCGACCAAGCGATTTTAAAAATTTTAATAGACTTTTCTCGTGATTTATCTCTATGAGCGCAGTGAAATGTGGTACAGCAAATGTTTAAATGCATCGTAATGCACTTGACTCTAATTTAGTTCAATTGTTTACATAACCTCAAAATGGCGGCTGTGCGAAATATTTAACTGACATTCTATATCTCCAAAACTATTACAGATATCCGTGTGTGTGTGCGTGTGTGTGAGAGGTGTTTGTGGGTCCCCCAGTAATAAAATCTAAACGGCTGGAGCGATTTCAATGAAACTCGGAAAGTTCATAGCACTATTCACGGCCACCTCGAATGTTCCCTTCAAATTTTGTTACGTTTCACCAATCCAACATGGCCGCTGTGCGAAATATTTCACTAGCATTCAATATCTCCGAAACTATTACCGACATCGCCCTGAAATTGTGTACGGTGATAAAGGGCACTACTGGAAGCTCACCTATGAGACTTTCAAAAACCTGGTGATTACAAAATTAACATGGCGATCAAGCAAAATTGAGACTTTTAAATAGACACTTCTCGCGATTTAACTATCCAAACGTAATGAAACTTGGTACAGCAAATGTTTAAACGCATTGTAATGCACTGGAGTCTAATTTAATTCAATTGTTTACATAACCTCAAAATGGCGGCTGTGCGAAATATTTCACTGACATTGTTTATCTCCGAAACTAGTACAGATGCAATTTTGTACGGTGATAAAGGGTACTGATATAAGTTTACCTATTATATATTTCATAAACCTGTATAGTACAAAACGAACATGGCGATTAAGCGAATTTGAAATATTTTAATAGACTTTTCTCGTGATTTAACTCTATGAGCGCAGTGAAATGTGGTACAGCAAATGTTTAAATGCATCGGAATGACTGGAGTCTAATTTATTTCAATTGTTTACATAACCGCAAAATGGCGGCTGTGCGAAATATTTCACTGACATTCTATATCTCCGAAACTATTACAGATATCCGTGTGTGTGAGCGTGCTTCTTTGTGCGTGTGTGAGTGTGTGTGTTTGTGAGGTTTTTGTGTGTCCCCAACTAATAAAATCTAAACGGCTGGAGCGATTTCAATGAAACTCGGTAAGTTCATAGAACTATTCCCGGCGACCTCGACCGTGCCCTTCAAATTTTGTTACGTCTCACCAATCCATCATGGCGGCTGTGCGAAATATTTCATTAGCATTCAATATCTCCGAAACTATTACCGATATCGCCCTGAAATTGTGTACCGTGATAAAGGGCACTCCTAGAAGCTCACCTATGAGACTTTCAAAAACCTGCTGACTACAAAACCAACATGGCGGTCAAGCGAAATTGAAACTTTTAAATAGACATTTCTCGCGATTTAACTATCCAAACGTAATGAAACTTTGTACAGCAAAAGGTCAAACGCATTGTAATGCACAGGAGTCTAATTTAGTTCAATTGTTTACATAACCTCAAAATGGCGGCTGTGCGAATTATTTCACTGACATTCTATATCTCCGAAACTATTACAGATATCATCATGCAATTTTGTACGGTGATAAAGGGTACTGATATAAGTTTACCTATTATATATTTCATAAACCTGTATAGTACAAAACAAACATGGCGACCAAGCGAATTTGAAATATTGTAATAGACTTTTCTCGGGATTTAACTCTATGAGCGCAGTGAAATGTGGTACAGCAAATGTTTAAATGCATCGTAATGCACTGGAGTCTAATTTTAGTTCAATTGTTTACATAACCTCAAAATGGCGGCAGTGCGAAATATTTCACTGACATTCTATATCTCCGAAACTATTACAGATATCCGTGTGTGTGTGCGTGCTTGTTTGTGCCTGTGTGTGTGTGTGTGTGTGAGGTGTTTATGTGTCCCCAACTAATAAAATCTAAACGGCTGGAGCGATTTCAATGAAACTCGGTAAATTCATAGAACTATTCCCGGCGACCTCGACAGTGCCTTTCAAATTTTGTTACGTCTCACCAATCCGTCATGGCGGCTGTGCGAAATATTTCACTAGCATTCTATATCTCCGAAACTACTACACATATCATCATGCAATTTTGTACGTTGATAAATGGTACTGATACAAGTTTACCTTTTGTATATTTCATAAACCTGTATAGTACAAAACGAACATGGCGACCAAGCGAATTTGAAATATTTTAATAGACTTTTCTCGTGATTTATCTCTATGAGCGCAGTGAAATATGTGAGAAATAGACATTTCTCGCGATTAAACTATCCAAACGTAATGATACTTGGAACAGCAAATGTTTAAACGCATTGTAATGCACTGGAGTCTAATTTAGTTCAATTGTTTACATAACCTCAAAATGGCGGCTGTGCGAAATATTTCACTGACATTCTATATCTCCGAAACTATTACAGATATCATCATGCAATTTTGTACGGTGATAAATGGTACTGATACAAGTTTACCCATTGTATATTTCATAAACCTGTATAGTAAAAAACGAACATGGCGACCAAGCGAATTTGAAATATCTTAAAAGACTTTTCTCGTGATTTAACTTTATGAGCGCAGTGAAATTTGTGAGAAATAGACATTTCTAGCGATTTAACTATCCAAACGTAATGAAACTTGGTACAGCAAATGATTAAACGCATTGTAATGCACTGGGGTCTAATTTAGTTCAATTGTTTACATAACCTCAAAATGGCGGCTGTGCGAAATATTTCACTGACATTCTATATCTCCGAAACTCTTACAGATATCCGTGTGTGTCTTCGTGTGTGTGAGAGGTGTTTGTGTGTCCCCCACTAATAAAATCTAAACGGCTGGAGCGATTTCAATGAAACTTGGTAAGTTCATAGCACTATTCACGGCGACCTCGACCGTTCTGTTCAAATTTTGTTACGTTTTACCAATCCAACATGGTCGCTGTGCGAAATATTTCACTAGCATTCAATATCTCCGAAACTATTACCGATATCGCCTTGAAATTGTGTACGGTGATAAAGGGCAATACTAGAATCTCACCTATGAGACTTTCAAAAACCTGGTGACTACAAAACCAACATGGCGATCAAGCGAAATTGAGACTTTTAAATAGACACTTCTCGCGATTTAACTATCCAACCCTAATGAAACTTGGTACAGCAAATGTTTAAACGCATTGTAATGCACTGGAGTCTAATTTAGTTCAATTGTTTACATAACCTCAAAATGGCGGCTGTGCGAAATATTTCACTGACATTCTATATCTCCGAAACTATTACAGATATCATCATGCAATTTTGTACCGTGATAAATGGTACTGATACAAGTTTACCCATTGTATATTTCATAAACCTGTATAGTAAAAAACGAACATGGCGACCAAGCGAATTTGAAATATCTTAAAAGACTTTTCTCGTGATTTAACTTTATGAGCGCAGTGAAATTTGTGAGAAATAGACATTTCTAGCGATTTAACTATCCAAACGTAATGAAACTTGGTACAGCAAATGATTAAACGCATTGTAATGCACTGGGGTCTAATTTAGTTCAATTGTTTACATAACCTCAAAATGGCGGCTGTGCGAAATATTTCACTGACATTCTATATCTCCGAAACTCTTACAGATATCCGTGTGTGTTTTCGTGTGTGTGAGAGGTGTTTGTGTGTCCCCCACTAATAAAATCTAAACGGCTGGAGCGATTTCAATGAAACTTGGTAAGTTCATAGCACTATTCACGGCGACCTCGACCGTTCTGTTCAAATTTTGTTACGTTTTACCAATCCAACATGGCCGCTGTGCGAAATATTTCACTAGCATTCAATATCTCCGAAACTATTACCGATATCGCCTTGAAATTGTGTACGGTGATAAAGGGCAATACTAGAATCTCACCTATGAGACTTTCAAAAACCTGGTGACTACAAAACCAACATGGCGATCAAGCGAAATTGAGACTTTTAAATAGACACTTCTCGCGATTTAACTATCCAACCCTAATGAAACTTGGTACAGCAAATGTTTAAACGCATTGTAATGCACTGGAGTCTAATTTAGTTCAATTGTTTACAAAACCTCAAAATGGCGGCTGTGCGAAATATTTCACTGACTTTCTATATCTCCGAAACTATTACAGATATCATCATGCAATTTTGTACGGTGATAAAGGGTACTGATATAAGTTTACCTATTTTATATTTCATAAACCTGTATAGTACAAAACGAATATGGCGTCCAAGCGAATTTGAAATATTTTAATAGACATTTCTCGTGATTTAACTCTATGAGCGCAGTGAAATGTGGTACAGCAAATGTTTAAATGCATCGTAATGCACTGGAGTCTAATTTTGTTCAAGTGTTTACATAACCTCAAAATGGCGGCTGTGCGAAATATTTCACTGACATTCTATATCTCCGAAACTATTACAGATATCCGTGTGTGTGTGTGTGTGTGTGTGTGTGTGTGTGTGTGTGAGGTGTTTGTTTGTCCCCCACTAATAGAATCTAAACGGCTGGAACGATTTCAATGAAACTCGGTAAGATCATAGAATTATTCCCGGCGACCTCGACCGTGCCCTTCAAATTTTGTTACGACTCACCAATCCAACATGGCGGCTGTGCGAAATATTTCACTAGCATTCAATATCTCCGAAACTATTACCGATATCGCCCTGAAATTGTGTACCGTGATAAAGGGCACTACTAGAAGTTCACCTATGAGACTTTCAAAAACCTGCTGACTAAAAAACCAACATGGCGGTCAAGCGAAATTGAGACTTTTAAATAGAAATTTCTCGCGATTTAACTATCCAAACGTAATGAAACTTCGTACAGCATATGTTCAAACGCATTGTAATGCACTGGAGTCTAATTTAGTTCAATTGTTAACATAACCTCAAAATGGCGGCTGTGCGAAATATTTCACTGACATTCTATATCTCCGAAACTAGTACAGAAATCATCATGCAATTTTGTACGGTGATAAAGGGTACTGATATAAGTTTACCTATTATATATTTCATAAACCTGTATAGTACAAAACGAACATGGCGACCAAGCGTATTTGAAAAATTTTAATAGACTTTTCTCGTGATTTATCTCTATGAGCGCAGTGAAATGTGGTACAGCAAAAGTTTAAATGCATCGTAATGCACTTGACTCTAATTTAGTTCAATTGTTTACATACCCTCAAAATGGCGGCTGTGCGAAATATTTAACTGACATTCTATATCTCCAAAACTATTACAGATATCCGTGTGTGTGTGCGTGTGTGTGAGAGGTGTTTGTGTGTCCCCCAGTAATAAAATCTAAACGGCTGGAGCGATTTCAATGAAACTCGGTAAGTTCATAGCACTATTCACGGCCACCTCGACCGTTCCCTTCAAATTTTGTTACGTTTCACCAGTCCAACATGGCCGCTGTGCGAAATATTTCACTAGCATTCAATATCTCCGAAACTATTACCGACATCGCCCTGAAATTGTGTACGGTGATAAAGGGCACTACTGGAAGCTCACCTATGAGACTTTCAAAAACCTGGTGACTACAAAACCAACATGGCGATCAAGCGAAATTGAGACTTTTAAATAGACACTTCTCGCGATTTAACTATCCAAACGTAATGAAACTTGGTACAGCAAATGTTTAAACGCATTGTAATGCACTGGAGTCTAATTTAATTCAATTGTTTACATAACCTCAAAATGGCGGCTGTGCGAAATATTTCACTGACATTGTTTATCTCCGAAACTAGTACAGATGCAATTTTGTACGGTGATAAAGGGTACTGATATAAGTTTACCTATTATATATTTCATAAACCTGTATAGTACAAAACGAACATGGCGATTAAGCGAATTTGAAATATTTTAATAGACTTTTCTCGTGATTTAACTCTATGAGCGCAGTGAAATGTGGTACAGCAAATGTTTAAATGCATCGGAATGACTGGAGTCTAATTTATTTCAATTGTTTACATAACCGCAAAATGGCGGCTGTGCGAAATATATCACTGACATTCTATATCTCCGAAACTATTACAGATATCCGTGTGTGTGAGCGTGCTTCTTTGTGCGTGTGTGTGTGTGTGTGTGTGTGTTTGTGAGGTGTTAGTGTGTCCCCAACTAATAAAATCTAAACGGCTGGAGCGATTTCAATGAAACTCGGTAAGTTCATAGAACTATTCCCGGCGACCTCGACCGTGCCCTTCAAATTTTGTTACGTCTCACCAATCCATCATGGCGGCTGTGCGAAATATTTCATTAGCATTCAATATCTCCGAAACTATTACCGATATCGCCCTGAAATTGTGTACCGTGATAAAGGGCACTACTAGAAGCTCACCTATGAGACTTTCAAAAACCTGCTGACTACAAAACCAACATGGCGGTCAAGCGAAATTGAAACTTTTAAATAGACATTTCTCGCGATTTAACTATCCAAACGTAATGAAACTTTGTACAGCAAAAGGTCAAACGCATTGTAATGCACGGGAGTCTAATTTAGTTCAATTGTTTACATAACCTCAAAATGGCGGCTGTGCGAAATATTTCACTGACATTCTATATCTCCGAAACTATTACAGATATCATCATGCAATTTTGTACGGTTTTAAAGGGTACTGATATAAGTTTACCTATTATATATTTCATAAACCTGTATAGTACAAAACGAACATGGCGACCAAGCGAATTTGAAATATTTTAATAGACTTTTCTCGGGATTTAACTCTATGAGCGCAGTGAAATGTGGTACAGCAAATGTTTAAATGCATCGTAATGCACTGGAGTCTAATTTTAGTTCAATTGTTTACATAACCTCAAAATGGCGGCAGTGCGAAATATTTCACTGACAATCTATATCTCCGAAACTATTACAGATATCCGTGTGTGTGTGCGTGCTTGTTTGTGCCTGTGTGTGTGTGTGTGTGAGGTGTTTATGTGTCCCCAACTAATAAAATCTAAACGGCTGGAGCGATTTCAATGAAACTCGGTAAATTCATAGAACTATTCCCGGCGACCTCGACAGTGCCTTTCAAATTTTGTTACGTCTCACCAATCCGTCATGGCGGCTGTGCGAAATATTTCACTAGCATTCTATATCTCCGAAACTACTACAGATATCATCATGCAATTTTGTACGTTGATAAATGGTACTGATACAAATTTACCTATTGTATATTTCATAAACCTGTATAGTACAAAACGAACATGGCGACCAAGCGAATTTGAAATATTTTAATAGACTTTTCTCGTGATTTATCTCTATGAGCGCAGTGAAATATGTGAGAAATAGACATTTCTCGCGATTAAACTATCCAAACGTAATGATACTTGGAACAGCTAATGTTTAAACGCATTGTAATGCACTGGAGTCTAATTTAGTTCAATTGTTTACATAACCTCAAAACGGCGGCTGTGCGAAATATTTCACTGACATTCTATATCTCCGAAACTATTACAGATATCATCATGCAATTTTGTACGGTGATAATTGGTACTGATACAAGTTTACCCATTGTATATTTCATAAACCTGTATAGTACAAAACGAACATGGCGACCAAGCGAATTTGAAATATTTTAATAGACTTTTCTCGTGATTTAACTTTACGAGCGCAGTGAAATTTGTGAGAAATAGACATTTCTAGCGATTTAACTATCCAAATGTAATGAAACTTGGTACAGCAAATGTTTAAACGCATTGTAATGCACTGGAGTCTAATTTAGTACAATTGTTTACATAACCTCAAAATGGCGGCTGTGCGAAATATTTCACTGACAATCTATATCTCCGAAACTATTACAGATATCCGTGTGTGTGTGCGTGTGTGTGAGAGGTGTTTGTGTGTCCCCCACTAAAAAAATCTGAACGGCTGGAGCGATTTCAATGAAACTCGGTAAGTTCATAGCACTATTCATGGCGATCTCGACCGTTCCGTTCAAATTTTGTTACGTTTCACCAATCCAACATGGCCGCTGTGCGAAATATTTCACTAGCATTCAATATATCCGAAACTATTACCGATATCGCCCTGAAATTGTGTACGGTGATAAAGGGCACTACTAGAAGCTTACCTATGAGACTTTCAAAAACCTGGTGACTACAAAACCAACATGGCGATCAAGCGAAATTGAGACTTTTAAAAAGACACTTCTCGCGATTTAACTATCCAAACGTAATGAAACTTGGTACAGCAAATGTTTAAACGCATTGTAATGCACTGGAGTCTAATTTAGTTCAATTGTTTACAAAACCTCAAAATGGCGGCTGTGCGAAATATGTCACTGACATTCTATATCTCCGAAACTATTACAGATATCCGTATGTGTGTGCGTGCTTGTGTGTGTGTGTGTGTGTGTGTGTGAGGTGTTTGTTTGTCCCACACTAATAGAATCTAAACGGCTGGAGCGATTTCAATGAAACTCGGTAAGTTCATAAAATTATTCCCGGCGACCTCGACCGTGCCCTTCAAATTTTGTTACGTCTCACCAATCCATCATAGCGGCAGTGCGAAATACTTCACTAGCATTCAATATCTTCGAAACTATTACCGATATCGCCCTGAAATTATGTACGGTGATAAAGGGCACTACTAGAAGCTCGCCTATGAAACGTTCAAAAACCTGGTGACTACAAAACCAACATGGCGGTCAAGCGAAATTGAGACTTTTAAATAGACATTTCTCGCGATTTAACTACCCAAACGTAATGAAACTTGGTACAGCAAATGTTTAAACGCATTGTAATGCACTGGAGTGTAATTTAGTTCAATTGTTTACATAACCACAAAATGGCGGCTGTGCGAAATATTTCACTGACATTCTATATCTCCGAAACTAGTACAGATATCATCATGCAATTTTGTACGGTGATAAAGGGTACTGATATAGGTTTACCTATTATATATTTCCTAAACCTGTATAGTACAAAACGAACATGGCGACCAAGCGAATTTGAAATATTTTAATAGACTTTTCTCGTGATTTATCTCTATGAGCGCAGTGAAATATGGTACAGCAAATGTTTAAATGCATCGTAATGCACTTGAGTCTAATTTAGTTCAATTGTTTGCGTAACCTCAAAATGGCGGCTGTGCGAAATATTTCACTGACATTCTATATCTCCGAAACTAGTGCAGATATCCGTGTGTGTGTGCGTGCTTGTTTGTGCGTGTGTGTGTGTGTTAGGTGTTTGTGAGTCCCCAACTAATAAAATCTAAACGGCTCGAGCGATTTTAATGAAACTCGGTAAGTTCATAGAACTATTCCCGGCGACCTCGACCGTGCCTTTCAAATTTTGTTACGTCTCACCAATCCATCATGGCGGCTGTGCGAAATACTTCACTAGCATTCAATATCTTCCAAACTATTACCGATATCGCCCTGAAATTATGTACCGTGATAAAGGGCACTACTAGAAGCTCGCCTATGAAAGGATCAAAAACCTGGTGACTACAAAACCAACATGGCTGTCAAGCGAATTTGAGACTTTTAAATAGACTTTTCTCGCGATTTCACTATCCTAACGTAATGAAACATGGTACAGCAAATGTTTAAACGCATTGTAATGCACTGGAGTCTAATTTAGTTCAATTGTTTACATAACTACAAAATGGCGGCTATGCGAAATATTTCACTGACATTGTATATCTCCGAAACTATTACAGATATCATCATGCAATTTTGTACGGTGATAAATGGTACTGATATAAGTTTACCTATTGTATATTTCATAAACCTGTATAGTTCAAAACGAACATGGCGACCAAGCGAATTTGAAATATTTTAATAGAATTTTCTCTAGATTTATCTCTATGAGCGCAGTGAAATATGTGAGAAATAGACATTTCTCGCGATTTAAATATCCAAACGTAATGAAACTTGGAACAGCAAATGTTTAAACGCATTGTAATGCATTGGAGTCTAATTTATTTCAATTATTTACATAACCTCAAAATGGCGGCTGTGCGAAATATTTCACTGACATTGTATATCTCCGAAACTATTACAGATATCATCATGCAATTTTGTACGGTGATAAATGGTACTGATATAAGTTTACCTATTGTATATTTCATAAACCTGTATAGTTCAAAACGAACATGGCGACCAAGCGAATTTGAAATATTTTAATAGACTTTTCTCGTGATTTAACTCTATGAGCGCAGTGAAATTTGTGAGAAATAGACATTTCTAGCGATTTAACTATCCAAACGTAATGAAACTTGGTACAGCAAAAGATTAAACGCATTGCAATGCACTGGAGTCCAATTTACTTCAATTGTTTACATAACCTCAAAATGGCGGCTGTGCGAAATATTTCACTGACATTCTATATCTCCGAAACTATTGCAGATATCCGTGTGTGTGTGTGCGTGTGTGTGTGTGTGTGTGTGAGGTGTTTGTGTGTCCCCCACTAATAAAATCTAAACGGCTGGAGCGATTTCAATGAAACTCGGTACGTTCATAGAACTATTCCCGGCGACCTCGACCGTGCCTTTCAAATTTTGTTACGTCTCACCAATCCATCATGGCGGCTGTGCGAAATACTTCACTAGCATTCAATATCTTCGAAACTATTACCGATATCGCCCTGAAATTGTGTGCCGTGATAAACGGCACTACTGGAAGCTCACCTATGAGACTTTCAAAAACTTGGTGACTACAAAACCAACATGGCGATCAAGCGAAATTGAGACTTTTAAATAGACACTTCTCGCGATTTAACTATCCAAACGTAATTAAACTTTGTACAGCAAATGTTCAAACGCATTGTAATGCACTGGAGTCTAATAAAGTTCAATTGTTAACATAACCTCAAAACGGCGGCTGTGCAAATTATTTCACTGACATTCTATATCTCCGAAACTAGTACAGAAATCATCATGCAATTTTGTACGGTGATAAAGGGTACTGATATAAGTTTACCTATTATATATTCCATAAACCTGTATAGTACAAAACGAACATGGCGACCAAGCGAATTTGAAATATTTTAATAGACTTTTCTCGTGATTTATCTCTAAGAGCGCAGTGAAATGTGGTACAGCAAATGTTTAAATGCATCGTAATGCACTTGACTCTAATTTAGTTCAATTGTTTACATAACCTCAAAATGGCGGCTGTGCGAAATATTTAACTGACATTCTATATCTCCAAAACTATTACAGATATCCGAGTGTGTGTGCGTGTGTGTGAGAGGTGTTTGTGTGTCCCCCAGTAATAAAATCTAAACGGCTGGAGCGATTTCAATGAAGCTCGGTAAGTTCATAGCACTATTCACGGCGACCTCGACCGTTCCCTTCAAATTTTGTTACGTTTCACCAATCCAACATGGCCGCTGTGCGAAATATTTCACTAGCATTCAATATCTCCGAAACTATTACCGATATCGCCATGAAATTGTGTACGGTGATAAAGGGCACTACTGGAAGCTCACCTATGAGACTTTCAAAAACTTGGTGACTACAAAACCAACATGGCGATCAAGCGAAATTGAGACATTAAAATAGACACTTCTCGCGATTTAACTATCCAAAGTTAATGAAACTCGGTACAGCAAATGTTTAAACGCATTGTAATGCACTGGAGTCTAATTTAATTCAATTGTTTACATAACCTCAAAATGGCGGCTGTGCGAAATATTTCACTGACATTGTTTATCTCCGAAACTAGTACAGATGCAATTTTGTACGGTGATAAAGGGTACTGATATAAGTTTACCTATTATATATTTCATAAACCTGTATAGTACAAAACGAACATGGCGACCAAGCGAATTTGAAATATTTTAATAGACTTTTCTCGTAATTTAACTCTATGAGCGCAGTGAAATTTGGTACAGCAAATGTTTAAATGCATCGGAATGACTGGAGTCTAATTTATTTCAATTGTTTACATAACCTCAAAATGGCGGCTGTGCGAAATATTTCACTGACATTCTATATCTCCGAAACTATTAAAGATATCATCATGCAATTGTGTACGGTGATAAAGGGTACTGATATAAGTTTACCTATTATATATTTCATTAACCTGTATAGTACAAAACGAACATGGCGACCAAGCGAATTTGAAATATTTTAATAGACTTTTCTCGGGATTAACTCTATGAGCGCAGTGAAATGTGGTACAGCAAATGTTTAAATGCATCGTAATGCACTGGAGTCTAATTTAGTTCAATTGTTTACATAACCTCAAAATGGCGGCTGTGCGAAATATTTCACTGACATTCTATATCTCCGAAACTATTACAGATATCCGTGTGTGTGTGCGTGCTTGTTTGTGCCTGTGTGTGTGTGTGTGTGTGAGGTGTTTATGTGTCCCCAACTAATAAAATCTAAACGGCTGGAGCGATTTCAATGAAACTCGGTAAGTTCATAGAACTATTCCCGGCGACCTCGACAGTGCCTTTCAAATTTTGTTACGTCTCACCAATCCGTCATGGCGGCTGTGCGAAATATTTCACTAGCATTCTATATCTCCGAAACTACTACAGATATCATCATGCAATTTTGTACGTTGATAAATGGTACTGATACAAGTTTACCTATTGTATATTTCATAAACCTGTATAGTAAAAAACGAACATGGCGACCAAGCGAATTTGAAATATTTTAATAGACTTTTCTCGTGATTTATTTCTATGAGCGCAGTGAAATATGTGAGAAATAGACATTTCTCGCGATTAAACTATCCAAACGTAATGAAACTTGGAACAGCAAATGTTTAAACGCATTGTAATGCACTGGAGTCTAATTTAGTTCAATTGTTTACATAACCTCAAAATGGCGGCTGTGCGAAATATTTCACTGACATTCTATATCTCCGAAACTATTACAGATATCATCATGCAATTTTGTACGGTGATAAATGGGACTGATACAAGTTTACCCATTGTATATTTCATAAACCTGTATAGTACAAAACGAACATGGCGACCAAGCGAATTTGAAATATTTTAATAGACTTTTCTCGTGATTTAACTCTATGAGCGCAGTGAAATTTGTGAGAAATAGACATTTCTAGCGATTTAACTATCCAAACGTAATGAAACTTGGTACAGCAAATGATTAAACGCATTGTAATGCACTGGAGTCTAATTTAGTTCAATTGTTTACATAACCTCAAAATGGCGGCTGTGCGAAATATTTCACTGACATTCTATATCTCCGAAACTCTTACAGATATCCGTGTGTGTGTGCGTGTGTGTGAGAGGTGTTTGTGTGTCCCCCACTAATAAAATCTAAACGGCTGGAGCGATTTCAATGAAACTCGGTAAGTTCATAGCACTATTCACGGCGACATCGACCGTTCTGTTCAAATTTTGTTACGATTTACCAATCCAACATGGCCGCTGTGCGAAATATTTCACTAGCATTCAATATCTCCGAAACTATTACCGATATCGCCCTGAAATTGTGTACGCTGGTAAAGGGCACTACTAGAATCTCACCTATGTGACTTTCAAAAACCTGGTGACTACAAAACCAACATGGCGATCAAGCGAAATTGTGACTTTTAAATAGACACTTCTCGCGATTTAACTAACCAACCCTAATGAAACATGGTACAGCAAATGTATAAACGCATTGTAATGCACTGGAGTCTAATTTAGTTCAATTGTTTACAAAACCTCAAAATGGCGGCTGTGCGAAATATTTCACTGACATTCTATATCTCCGAAACTATTACAGATATCATCATGCAATTTTGTACGGTGATAAAGGGTACTGATATAAGTTTACCTATTTTATATTTCATAAACCTGTATAGTACAAAACGAATATGGCGTCCAAGCGAATTTGAAATATTTTAATAGACATTTCTCGTGATTAAACTCTCTGAGCGCAGTGAAATGTGGTACAGCAAATGTTTAAATGCATCGTAATGCACTGGAGTCTAATTTAGTTCAATTGTTTACATAACCTCAAAATGGCGGCTGTGCGAAATATTTCACTGACATTCTATATCTCCGAAACGATTACAGATATCCGTGTGTGTGTGCGTGTGTGTCTGTGTGAGAGGTGTGCGTGTGTGTGTGTGGCCCTAATAAAATCTAAAAGGCTGGAGCGATATCAATGAAACTCGGTTAGTTCATAGAATTATTCCCGGCGACCTCGACCGTGCCCTTCAAATTTTGTTACGTCTCACCAATCCATCATGGCGGCTGTGCGAAATACTTCACTAGCATTCAATATCTTCGAAACTATTACCGATATCGCCCTGAAATTGTGTGCCGTGATAAACGGCACTACTGGAAGCTCACCTATGAGACTTTCAAAAACTTGGTGACTACAAAACCAACATGGCGATCAAGCGAAATTGAGACTTTTAAATAGACACTTCTCGCGATTTAACTATCCAAACGTAATGAAACTTTGTACAGCAAATGTTCAAACGCATTGTAATGCACTGGAGTCTAATAAAGTTCAATTGTTAACATAACCTCAAAATGGCGGCTGTGCGAAATATTTCACTGACATTCTATATCTCCGAAACTAGTACAGAAATCATCATGCAATTTTGTACGGTGATAAAGGGTACTGATATAAGTTTACCTATTATATATTCCATAAACATGTATAGTACAAAACGAACATGGCGACCAAGCGAATTTGAAATATTTTAATAGACTTTTCTCGTGATTTATCTCTATGAGCGCAGTGAAATGTGGTACAGCAAATGTTTAAATGCATCGTAATGCACTTGATTCTAATTTAGTTCAATTGTTTACATAACCTCAAAATGGCGGCTGTGCGAAATATTTAACTGACATTCTATATCTCCAAAACTATTACAGATATCCGTGTGTGTGTGCGTGTGTGTGAGAGGTGTTTGTGTGTCCCCCAGTAATAAAATCTAAACGGCTGGAGCGATTTCAATGAAGCTCGGTAAGTTCATAGCACTATTCACGGCGACGTCGACCGTTCCCTTCAAATTTTGTTACGTTTCACCAATCCAACATGGCCGCTGTGCGAAATATTTCACTAGCATTCAATATCTCCGAAACTATTACCGATATCGCCCTGAAATTGTGTACGGTGATAAAGGGCACTACTGGAAGCTCACCTATGAGACTTTCAAAAACTTGGTGACTACAAAACCAACATGGCGATCAAGCGAAATTGAGACATTAAAATAGACACTTCTCGCGATTTAACTATCCAAACGTAATGAAACTCGGTACAGCAAATGTTTAAACGCATTGTAATGCACTGGAGTCTAATTTAATTCAATTGTTTACATAACCTCAAAATGGCGGCTGTGCGAAATATTTCACTGACATTGTTTATCTCCGAAACTAGTACAGATGCAATTTTGTACGGTGATAAAGGGTACTGATATAAGTTTACCTATTATATATTTCATAAACCTGTATAGTACAAAACGAACATGGCGACCAAGCGAATTTGAAATATTTTAATAGACTTTTCTCGTGATTTAACTCTATGAGCGCAGTGAAATTTGGTACAGCAAATGTTTAAATGCATCGGAATGACTGGAGTCTAATTTATTTCAATTGTTTACATAACCTCAAAATGGCGGCTGTGCGAAATATTTCACTGACATTCTATATCTCCGAAACTATTACAGATATCATCATGCAATTGTGTACGGTGATAAAGGGTACTGATATAAGTTTACCTATTATATATTTCATTAACCTGTATAGTACAAAACGAACATGGCGACCAAGCGAATTTGAAATATTTTAATAGACTTTTCTCGGGATTTAACTCTATGAGCGCAGTGAAATGTGGTACAGCAAATGTTTAAATGCATCGTAATGCACTGGAGTCTAATTTAGTTCAATTGTTTACATAACCTCAAAATGGCGGCTGTGCGAAATATTTCACTGACATTCTATATCTCCGAAACTATTACAGATATCCGTGTGTGTGTGCGTGCTTGTTTGTGCCTGTGTGTGTGTGTGTGTGTGAGGTGTTTATGTGTCCCCAACTAATAAAATCTAAACGGCTGGAGCGATTTCAATGAAACTCGGTAAGTTCATAGAACTATTCCCGGCGACCTCGACAGTGCCTTTCAAATTTTGTTACGTCTCACCAATCCGTCATGGCGGCTGTGCGAAATATTTCACTAGCATTCTATATCTCCGAAACTACTACAGATATCATCATGCAATTTTGTACGTTGATAAATGGTACTGTTACAAGTTTACCTATTGTATATTTCATAAACCTGTATAGTAAAAAACAAACATGGCGACCAAGCGAATTTGAAATATTTTAATAGACTTTTCTCGTGATTTATTTCTATGAGCGCAGTGAAATATGTGAGAAATAGACATTTCTCGCGATTAAACTATCCAAACGTAATGAAACTTGGAACAGCAAATGTTTAAACGCATTGTAATGCACTGGAGTCTAATTTAGTTCAATTGTTTACATAACCTCAAAATGGCGGCTGTGCGAAATATTTCACTGACATTCTATATCTCCGAAACTATTACAGATATCATCATGCAATTTTGTACGGTGATAAATGGGACTGATACAAGTTTACCCATTGTATATTTCATAAACCTGTATAGTACAAAACGAACATGGCGACCAAGCGAATTTGAAATATTTTAATAGACTTTTCTCGTGATTTAACTCTATGAGCGCAGTGAAATTTGTGAGAAATAGACATTTCTAGCGATTTAACTATCCAAACGTAATGAAACTTGGTACAGCAAATGATTAAACGCATTGTAATGCACTGGAGTCTAATTTAGTTCAATTGTTTACATAACCTCAAAATGGCGGCTGTGCGAAATATTTCACTGACATTCTATATCTCCGAAACTCTTACAGATATCCGTGTGTGTGTGCGTGTGTGTGAGAGGTGTTTGTGTGTCCCCCACTAATAAAATCTAAACGGCTGGAGCGATTTCAATGAAACTCGGTAAGTTCATAGCACTATTCACGGCGACATCGACCGTTCTGTTCAAATTTTGTTACGATTTACCAATCCAACATGGCCGCTGTGCGAAATATTTCACTAGCATTCAATATCTCCGAAACTATTACCGATATCGCCCTGAATTTGTGTACGCTGGTAAAGGGCACTACTAGAATCTCACCTATGAGACTTTCAAAAACCTGGTGACTACAAAACCAACATGGCGATCAAGCGAAATTGTGACTTTTAAATAGACACTTCTCGCGATTTAACTAACCAACCCTAATGAAACATGGTACAGCAAATGTATAAACGCATTGTAATGCACTGGAGTCTAATTTAGTTCAATTGTTTACAAAACCTCAAAATGGCGGCTGTGCGAAATATTTCACTGACATTCTATATCTCCGAAACTATTACAGATATCATCATGCAATTTTGTACGGTGATAAAGGGTACTGATATAAGTTTACCTATTTTATATTTCATAAACCTGTATAGTACAAAACGAATATGGCGTCCAAGCGAATTTGAAATATTTTAATAGACATTTCTCGTGATTAAACTCTCTGAGCGCAGTGAAATGTGGTACAGCAAATGTTTAAATGCATCGTAATGCACTGGAGTCTAATTTAGTTCAATTGTTTACATAACCTCAAAATGGCGGCTGTGCGAAATATTTCACTGACATTCTATATCTCCGAAACTATTACAGATATCCGTGTGTGTGTGCGTGTGTGTCTGTGTGAGAGGTGTGCGTGTGTGTGTGTCCCCCTAATAAAATCTAAAAGGCTGGAGCGATATCAATGAAACTCGGTTAGTTCATAGAATTATTCCCGGCGACCTCGACCGTGCCCTTCAAATTTTGTTACGTCTCACCAATCCAACATGACGGCTGTGCGAAATATTTCACTAGCATTCTATATCTCCGAAACTATTACAGATATCGCCCTGAAATTGTGTACGGTGATAAAGGGCACTACTAGGAGCTCAACTATGAGTTTTTCAAAAACCTGGTGACAACAAAACCAACATGGCGGTCAAGCGAAATTGAGAATCTTAAATAGACAATTCTCGCGATTTCACTATCCAAACGTAATTAAACTTGGTACAGCAAATTTTTTAACGCATTGTAATGCACTGGAGTCTAATTTAGTTCAATTGTTTACATAACCACAAAATGGCGGCTGTGCGAAATATTTCACTGACATTCTATATCTCCGAAACTATTACAGATAACATCATGCAATTTTGTAAGGTGATAAATGGTACTGGTACAAGTTTACCTATTGTATATTTCATAAACCTCTATAGTACAAAACGAACATGGCGACCAAGCGAATTTGAAATATTTTAGTAGACTTTTCTCGTGATTTAACTCTATGAGCGCAGTGAAATATGTGAGAAATAGACATTTCTCGCGATTTAACTATCCAAACGTAATGAAACTTGGAACAGCAAATGTTTAAACGCATTGTAATGCACTGGAGTCTAATTTAGTTCAATTGTTTACATAACCTCATAATGGCGGCTGTCCGAAATATTTCACTGACATTCTATATCTCCGAAACTATTACAGATATCATCATGCAATTTTGTACGGTGATAAATGATACTGATACAAGTTTACCTATTGTATATTTCATAAACCTGTATAGTACAAAACGAACATGGCGACCAATCGAATTTGAAATATTTTAATATACTTTTCTCGTGATTTAACTCTATGAGCGCAGTGAAATTTGTGAGAAATAGACATTTCTAGCGATTTTACTATCCAAACATAATGAAATTTGGTACAGCAAATGATTAAACGCATTGTAATGCATTGGAGTCTAAATTAGTTCAATTGTTTACATAACCTCAAAATGGCGGCTGTGCGAAATATTTCACTGACATTCTATATCTCCGAAACTATTACAGATATCATCATGCAATTTTGTACGGTGATAAATGGTACTGATACAAGTTTACCCATTGTATATTTCATAAACCTGTATAGTACAAAACGAACATGGCGACCAAGCGAATTTGAAATATTTTAATAGACTTTTCTCGTGATTTAACTCTATGAGCGCAGTGAAATATGTGAGAAATAGACATTTCTCGCGATTAAACTATCCAAACGTAATGAAACTTGGAACAGCAAATGTTTAAACGCATTGTAATGCACTGGAGTCTAATTTAGTTCAATTGTTTATATAACCTCAAAATGGCGGCTGTGCGAAATATTTCACTGACATTCTATATCTCCGAAACTATTACAGATATCATCATGCAATTTTGTACGGTGATAAATGGGACTGATACAAGTTTACCCATTGTATATTTCATAAACCTGTATAGTACAAAACGAACATGGCGACCAAGCGAATTTGAAATATTTTAATAGACTTTTCTCGTGATTTAACTCTATGAGCGCAGTGAAATTTGTGAGAAATAGACATTTCTAGCGATTTAACTATCCAAACGTAATGAAACTTGGTACAGCAAATGATTAAACGCATTGTAATGCACTGGAGTCTAATTTAGTTCAATTGTTTACATAACCTCAAAATGGCGGCTGTGCGAAATATTTCACTGACATTCTATATCTCCGAAACTCTTACAGATATCCGTGTGTGTGTGCGTGTGTGTGAGAGGTGTTTGTGTGTCCCCCACTAATAAAATCTAAACGGCTGGAGCGATTTCAATGAAACTCGGTAAGTTCATAGCACTATTCACGGCGACATCGACCGTTCTGTTCAAATTTTGTTACGATTTACCAATCCAACATGGCCGCTGTGCGAAATATTTCACTAGCATTCAATATCTCCGAAACTATTACCGATATCGCCCTGAAATTGTGTACGCTGGTAAAGGGCACTACTAGAATCTCACCTATGTGACTTTCAAAAACCTGGTGACTACAAAACCAACATGGCGATCAAGCGAAATTGTGACTTTTAAATAGACACTTCTCGCGATTTAACTAACCAACCCTAATGAAACATGGTACAGCAAATGTATAAACGCATTGTAATGCACTGGAGTCTAATTTAGTTCAATTGTTTACAAAACCTCAAAATGGCGGCTGTGCGAAATATTTCACTGACATTCTATATCTCCGAAACTATTACAGATATCATCATGCAATTTTGTACGGTGATAAAGGGTACTGATATACGTTTACCTATTTTATATTTCATAAACCTGTATAGTACAAAACGAATATGGCGTCCAAGCGAATTTGAAATATTTTAATAGACATTTCTCGTGATTAAACTCTCTGAGCGCAGTGAAATGTGGTACAGCAAATGTTTAAATGCATCGTAATGCACTGGAGTCTAATTTAGTTCAATTGTTTACATAACCTCAAAATGGCGGCTGTGCGAAATATTTCACTGACATTCTATATCTCCGAAACTATTACAGATATCCGTGTGTGTGTGCGTGTGTGTCTGTGTGAGAGGTGTGCGTGTGTGTGTGTGTCACTAATAAAATCTAAAAGGCTGGAGCGATATCAATGAAACTCGGTTAGTTCATAGAATTATTCCCGGCGACCTCGACCGTGCCCTTCAAATTTTGTTACGTCTCACCAATCCATCATGGCGGCTGTGCTAAATACTTCACTAGCATTCAATATCTTCGAAACTATTACCGATATCGCCCTGAAATTGTGTGCCGTGATAAACGGCACTACTGGAAGCTCACCTATGAGACTTTCAAAAACTTGGTGACTACAAAACCAACATGGCGATCAAGCGAAATTGAGACTTTTAAATAGACACTTCTCGCGATTTAACTATCCAAACGTAATGAAACTTTGTACAGCAAATGTTCAAACGCATTGTAATGCACTGGAGTCTAATAAAGTTCAATTGTTAACATAACCTCAAAATGGCGGCTGTGCGAAATATTTCACTGACATTCTATATCTCCGAAACTAGTACAGAAATCATCATGCAATTTTGTACGGTGATAAAGGGTACTGATATAAGTTTACCTATTATATATTCCATAAACCTGTATAGTACAAAACGAACATGGCGACCAAGCGAATTTGAAATATTTTAATAGACTTTTCTCGTGATTTATCTCTATGAGCGCAGTGAAATGTGGTACAGCAAATGTTTAAATGCATCGTAATGCACTTGATTCTAATTTAGTTCAATTGTTTACATAACCTCAAAATGGCGGCTGTGCGAAATATTTAACTGACATTCTATATCTCCAAAACTATTACAGATATCCGTGTGTGTGTGCGTGTGTGTGAGAGGTGTTTGTGTGTCCCCCAGTAATAAAATCTAAACGGCTGGAGCGATTTCAATGAAGCTCGGTAAGTTCATAGCACTATTCACGGCGACGTCGACCGTTCCCTTCAAATTTTGTTACGTTTCACCAATCCAACATGGCCGCTGTGCGAAATATTTCACTAGCATTCAATATCTCCGAAACTATTACCGATATCGCCCTGAAATTGTGTACGGTGATAAAGGGCACTACTGGAAGCTCACCTATGAGACTTTCAAAAACTTGGTGACTACAAAACCAACATGGCGATCAAGCGAAATTGAGACATTAAAATAGACACTTCTCGCGATTTAACTATCCAAACGTAATGAAACTCGGTACAGCAAATGTTTAAACGCATTGTAATGCACTGGAGTCTAATTTAATTCAATTGTTTACATAACCTCAAAATGGCGGCTGTGCGAAATATTTCACTGACATTGTTTATCTCCGAAACTAGTACAGATGCAATTTTGTACGGTGATAAAGGGTACTGATATAAGTTTACCTATTATATATTTCATAAACCTGTATAGTACAAAACGAACATGGCGACCAAGCGAATTTGAAATATTTTAATAGACTTTTCTCGTGATTTAACTCTATGAGCGCAGTGAAATTTGGTACAGCAAATGTTTAAATGCATCGGAATGACTGGAGTCTAATTTATTTCAATTGTTTACATAACCTCAAAATGGCGGCTGTGCGAAATATTTCACTGACATTCTATATCTCCGAAACTATTACAGATATCATCATGCAATTGTGTACGGTGATAAAGGGTACTGATATAAGTTTACCTATTATATATTTCATTAACCTGTATAGTACAAAACGAACATGGCGACCAAGCGAATTTGAAATATTTTAATAGACTTTTCTCGGGATTTAACTCTATGAGCGCAGTGAAATGTGGTACAGCAAATGTTTAAATGCATCGTAATGCACTGGAGTCTAATTTAGTTCAATTGTTTACATAACCTCAAAATGGCGGCTGTGCGAAATATTTCACTGACATTCTATATCTCCGAAACTATTACAGATATCCGTGTGTGTGTGCGTGCTTGTTTGTGCCTGTGTGTGTGTGTGTGTGTGAGGTGTTTATGTGTCCCCAACTAATAAAATCTAAACGGCTGGAGCGATTTCAATGAAACTCGGTAAGTTCATAGAACTATTCCCGGCGACCTCGACAGTGCCTTTCAAATTTTGTTACGTCTCACCAATCCGTCATGGCGGCTGTGCGAAATATTTCACTAGCATTCTATATCTCCGAAACTACTACAGATATCATCATGCAATTTTGTACGTTGATAAATGGTACTGTTACAAGTTTACCTGTTGTATATTTCATAAACCTGTATAGTAAAAAACGAACATGGCGACCAAGCGAATTTGAAATATTTTAATAGACTTTTCTCGTGATTTATTTCTATGAGCGCAGTGAAATATGTGAGAAATAGACATTTCTCGCGATTAAACTATCCAAACGTAATGAAACTTGGAACAGCAAATGTTTAAACGCATTGTAATGCACTGGAGTCTAATTTAGTTCAATTGTTTACATAACCTCAAAATGGCGGCTGTGCGAAATATTTCACTGACATTCTATATCTCCGAAACTATTACAGATATCATCATGCAATTTTGTACGGTGATAAATGGGACTGATACAAGTTTACCCATTGTATATTTCATAAACCTGTATAGTACAAAACGAACATGGCGACCAAGCGAATTTGAAATATTTTAATAGACTTTTCTCGTGATTTAACTCTATGAGCGCAGTGAAATTTGTGAGAAATAGACATTTCTAGCGATTTAACTATCCAAACGTAATGAAACTTGGTACAGCAAATGATTAAACGCATTGTAATGCACTGGAGTCTAATTTAGTTCAATTGTTTACATAACCTCAAAATGGCGGCTGTGCGAAATATTTCACTGACATTCTATATCTCCGAAACTCTTACAGATATCCGTGTGTGTGTGCGTGTGTGTGAGAGGTGTTTGTGTGTCCCCCACTAATAAAATCTAAACGGCTCGAGCGATTTCAATGAAACTCGGTAAGTTCATAGCACTATTCACGGCGACATCGACCGTTCTGTTCAAATTTTGTTACGATTTACCAATCCAACATGGCCGCTGTGCGAAATATTTCACTAGCATTCAATATCTCCGAAACTATTACCGATATCGCCCTGAATTTGTGTACGCTGGTAAAGGGCACTACTAGAATCTCACCTATGAGACTTTCAAAAACCTGGTGACTACAAAACCAACATGGCGATCAAGCGAAATTGTGACTTTTAAATAGACACTTCTCGCGATTTAACTAACCAACCCTAATGAAACATGGTACAGCAAATGTATAAACGCATTGTAATGCACTGGAGTCTAATTTAGTTCAATTGTTTACAAAACCTCAAAATGGCGGCTGTGCGAAATATTTCACTGACATTCTATATCTCCGAAACTATTACAGATACCATCATGCAATTTTGTACGGTGATAAAGGGTACTGATATAAGTTTTCCTATTTTATATTTCATAAACCTGTATAGTACAAAACGAATATGGCGTCCAAGCGAATTTGAAATATTTTAATAGACATTTTTCGTGATTAAACTCTCTGAGCGCAGTGAAATGTGGTACAGCAAATGTTTAAATGCATCGTAATGCACTGGAGTCTAATTTAGTTCAATTGTTTACATAACCTCAAAATGGCGGCTGTGCGAAATATTTCACTGACATTCTATATCTCCGAAACTATTACAGATATCCGTGTGTGTGTGCGTGTGTGTCTGTGTGAGAGGTGTGCGTGTGTGTGTGTCCCCCTAATAAAATCTAAAAGGCTGGAGCGATATCAATGAAACTCGGTTAGTTCTTAGAATTATTCCCGGCGACCTCGACCGTGCCCTTCAAATTTTGTTACGTCTCACCAATCCAACATGACGGCTGTGCGAAATATTTCACTAGCATTCTATATCTCCGAAACTATTACAGATATCGCCCTGAAATTGTGTACGGTGATAAAGGGCACTACTAGGAGCTCAACTATGAGTTTTTCAAAAACCTGGTGACAACAAAACCAACATGGCGGTCAAGCGAAATTGAGAATCTTAAATAGACAATTCTCGCGATTTCACTATCCAAACGTAATTAAACTTGGTACAGCAAATTTTTTAACGCATTGTAATGCACTGGAGTCTAATTTAGTTCAATTGTTTACATAACCACAAAATGGCGGCTGTGCGAAATATTTCACTGACATTCTATATCTCCGAAACTATTACAGATAACATCATGCAATTTTGTAAGGTGATAAATGGTACTGGTACAAGTTTACCTATTGTATATTTCATAAACCTCTATAGTACAAAACGAACATGGCGACCAAGCGAATTTGAAATATTTTAATAGACTTTTCTCGTGATTTATCTCTATGAGCGCAGTGAAATATGTGAGAAATAGACATTTCTCGCGATTTAACTATCCAAACGTAATGAAACTTGGAACAGCAAATGTTTAAACGCATTGTAATGCACTGGAGTCTAATTTAGTTCAATTGTTTACATAACCTCATAATGGCGGCTGTCCGAAATATTTCACTGACATTCTATATCTCCGAAACTATTACAGATATCATCATGCAATTTTGTACGGTGATAAATGATACTGATACAAGTTTACCTATTGTATATTTCATAAACCTGTATAGTACAAATCGAACATGGCGACCAAGCGAATTTGAAATATTTTAATATACTTTTCTCGTGATTTAACTCTATGAGCGCAGTGAAATTTGTGAGAAATAGACATTTCTAGCGATTTTACTATCCAAACATAATGAAATTTGGTACAGCAAATGATTAAACGCATTGTAATGCATTGGAGTCTAAATTAGTTCAATTGTTTACATAACCTCAAAATGGCGGCTGTGCGAAATATTTCACTGACATTCTATATCTCCGAAACTATTACAGATATCATCATGCAATTTTGTACGGTGATAAATGGTACTGATACAAGTTTACCCATTGTATATTTCATAAACCTGTATAGTACAAAACGAACATGGCGACCAAGCGAATTTGAAATATTTTAATAGACTTTTCTCGTGATTTAACTGTATGAGCGCAGTGAAATTTGTGAGAAATAGACATTTCTAGCGATTTAACTATCCAAACGTAATGAAACTTGGTACAGCAAATGATTAAACGCATTGTAATGCACTGGAGTCTAATTTGGTTCAATTGTTTACATAACCTCAAAATGGCGGCTGTGCGAAATATTTCACTAGCATTCAATATCTCCGAAACTATTACCGATATCGCCCTGAAATTGTGTACGGTGATAAAGGGCACTACTAGAATCTCACCTATGAGACTTTCAAAAACCAGGTGACTACAAAACCAACATGGCGATCAAGCGAAATTGAGACTTTTAATAGACACTTCTCGCGATTTTACTAACCAACCCTAATGAAACTTGGTACAGCAAATGTATAAACGCATTGTAATGCACTAGAGTCTAATTTAGTTCAATTGTTTACAAAACCTCAAAATGGCGGCTGTGCGAAATATTTCACTGACATTCTATATCTCCGAAACTATTACAGATATCCGTGTGTGTGTGCGTGTGTGTCTGTGTGAGAGGTGTGCGTGTGTGTGTGTGTCCCTAATAAAATCTAAAAGGCTGGAGCGATATCAATGAAACTCGGTTAGTTCATAGAATTATTCCCGGCGACCTCGACCGTGCCCTTCAAATTTTGTTACGTCTCACCAATCCATCATGGCGGCTGTGCTAAATACTTCACTAGCATTCAATATCTTCGAAACTATTACCGATATCGCCCTGAAATTGTGTGCCGTGATAAACGGCACTACTGGAAGCTCACCTATGAGACTTTCAAAAACTTGGTGACTACAAAACCAACATGGCGATCAAGCGAAATTGAGACTTTTAAATAGACACTTCTCGCGATTTAACTATCCAAACGTAATGAAACTTTGTACAGCAAATGTTCAAACGCATTGTAATGCACTGGAGTCTAATAAAGTTCAATTGTTAACATAACCTCAAAATGGCGGCTGTGCGAAATATTTCACTGACATTCTATATCTCCGAAACTAGTACAGAAATCATCATGCAATTTTGTACGGTGATAAAGGGTACTGATATAAGTTTACCTATTATATATTCCATAAACCTGTATAGTACAAAACGAACATGGCGACCAAGCGAATTTGAAATATTTTAATAGACTTTTCTCGTGATTTATCTCTATGAGCGCAGTGAAATGTGGTACAGCAAATGTTTAAATGCATCGTAATGCACTTGATTCTAATTTAGTTCAATTGTTTACATAACCTCAAAATGGCGGCTGTGCGAAATATTTAACTGACATTCTATATCTCCAAAACTATTACAGATATCCGTGTGTGTGTGCGTGTGTGTGAGAGGTGTTTGTGTGTCCCCCAGTAATAAAATCTAAACGGCTGGAGCGATTTCAATGAAGCTCGGTAAGTTCATAGCACTATTCACGGCGACGTCGACCGTTCCCTTCAAATTTTGTTACGTTTCACCAATCCAACATGGCCGCTGTGCGAAATATTTCACTAGCATTCAATATCTCCGAAACTATTACCGATATCGCCCTGAAATTGTGTACGGTGATAAAGGGCACTACTGGAAGCTCACCTATGAGACTTTCAAAAACTTGGTGACTACAAAACCAACATGGCGATCAAGCGAAATTGAGACATTAAAATAGACACTTCTCGCGATTTAACTATCCAAACGTAATGAAACTCGGTACAGCAAATGTTTAAACGCATTGTAATGCACTGGAGTCTAATTTAATTCAATTGTTTACATAACCTCAAAATGGCGGCTGTGCGAAATATTTCACTGACATTGTTTATCTCCGAAACTAGTACAGATGCAATTTTGTACGGTGATAAAGGGTACTGATATAAGTTTACCTATTATATATTTCATAAACCTGTATAGTACAAAACGAACATGGCGACCAAGCGAATTTGAAATATTTTAATAGACTTTTCTCGTGATTTAACTCTATGAGCGCAGTGAAATTTGGTACAGCAAATGTTTAAATGCATCGGAATGACTGGAGTCTAATTTATTTCAATTGTTTACATAACCTCAAAATGGCGGCTGTGCGAAATATTTCACTGACATTCTATATCTCCGAAACTATTACAGATATCATCATGCAATTGTGTACGGTGATAAAGGGTACTGATATAAGTTTACCTATTATATATTTCATTAACCTGTATAGTACAAAACGAACATGGCGACCAAGCGAATTTGAAATATTTTAATAGACTTTTCTCGGGATTTAACTCTATGAGCGCAGTGAAATGTGGTACAGCAAATGTTTAAATGCATCGTAATGCACTGGAGTCTAATTTAGTTCAATTGTTTACATAACCTCAAAATGGCGGCTGTGCGAAATATTTCACTGACATTCTATATCTCCGAAACTATTACAGATATCCGTGTGTGTGTGCGTGCTTGTTTGTGCCTGTGTGTGTGTGTGTGTGTGAGGTGTTTATGTGTCCCCAACTAATAAAATCTAAACGGCTGGAGCGATTTCAATGAAACTCGGTAAGTTCATAGAACTATTCCCGGCGACCTCGACAGTGCCTTTCAAATTTTGTTACGTCTCACCAATCCGTCATGGCGGCTGTGCGAAATATTTCACTAGCATTCTATATCTCCGAAACTACTACAGATATCATCATGCAATTTTGTACGTTGATAAATGGTACTGTTACAAGTTTACCTGTTGTATATTTCATAAACCTGTATAGTAAAAAACGAACATGGCGACCAAGCGAATTTGAAATATTTTAATAGACTTTTCTCGTGATTTATTTCTATGAGCGCAGTGAAATATGTGAGAAATAGACATTTCTCGCGATTAAACTATCCAAACGTAATGAAACTTGGAACAGCAAATGTTTAAACGCATTGTAATGCACTGGAGTCTAATTTAGTTCAATTGTTTACATAACCTCAAAATGGCGGCTGTGCGAAATATTTCACTGACATTCTATATCTCCGAAACTATTACAGATATCATCATGCAATTTTGTACGGTGATAAATGGGACTGATACAAGTTTACCCATTGTATATTTCATAAACCTGTATAGTACAAAACGAACATGGCGACCAAGCGAATTTGAAATATTTTAATAGACTTTTCTCGTGATTTAACTCTATGAGCGCAGTGAAATTTGTGAGAAATAGACATTTCTAGCGATTTAACTATCCAAACGTAATGAAACTTGGTACAGCAAATGATTAAACGCATTGTAATGCACTGGAGTCTAATTTAGTTCAATTGTTTACATAACCTCAAAATGGCGGCTGTGCGAAATATTTCACTGACATTCTATATCTCCGAAACTCTTACAGATATCCGTGTGTGTGTGCGTGTGTGTGAGAGGTGTTTGTGTGTCCCCCACTAATAAAATCTAAACGGCTCGAGCGATTTCAATGAAACTCGGTAAGTTCATAGCACTATTCACGGCGACATCGACCGTTCTGTTCAAATTTTGTTACGATTTACCAATCCAACATGGCCGCTGTGCGAAATATTTCACTAGCATTCAATATCTCCGAAACTATTACCGATATCGCCCTGAATTTGTGTACGCTGGTAAAGGGCACTACTAGAATCTCACCTATGAGACTTTCAAAAACCTGGTGACTACAAAACCAACATGGCGATCAAGCGAAATTGTGACTTTTAAATAGACACTTCTCGCGATTTAACTAACCAACCCTAATGAAACATGGTACAGCAAATGTATAAACGCATTGTAATGCACTGGAGTCTAATTTAGTTCAATTGTTTACAAAACCTCAAAATGGCGGCTGTGCGAAATATTTCACTGACATTCTATATCTCCGAAACTTTTACAGATACCATCATGCAATTTTGTACGGTGATAAAGGGTACTGATATAAGTTTACCTATTTTATATTTCATAAACCTGTATAGTACAAAACGAATATGGCGTCCAAGCGAATTTGAAATATTTTAATAGACATTTTTCGTGATTAAACTCTCTGAGCGCAGTGAAATGTGGTACAGCAAATGTTTAAATGCATCGTAATGCACTGGAGTCTAATTTAGTTCAATTGTTTACATAACCTCAAAATGGCGGCTGTGCGAAATATTTCACTGACATTCTATATCTCCGAAACTATTACAGATATCCGTGTGTGTGTGCGTGTGTGTCTGTGTGAGAGGTGTGCGTGTGTGTGTGTCCCCCTAATAAAATCTAAAAGGCTGGAGCGATATCAATGAAACTCGGTTAGTTCTTAGAATTATTCCCGGCGACCTCGACCGTGCCCTTCAAATTTTGTTACGTCTCACCAATCCAACATGACGGCTGTGCGAAATATTTCACTAGCATTCTATATCTCCGAAACTATTACAGATATCGCCCTGAAATTGTGTACGGTGATAAAGGGCACTACTAGGAGCTCAACTATGAGTTTTTCAAAAACCTGGTGACAACAAAACCAACATGGCGGTCAAGCGAAATTGAGAATCTTAAATAGACAATTCTCGCGATTTCACTATCCAAACGTAATTAAACTTGGTACAGCAAATTTTTTAACGCATTGTAATGCACTGGAGTCTAATTTAGTTCAATTGTTTACATAACCACAAAATGGCGGCTGTGCGAAATATTTCACTGACATTCTATATCTCCGAAACTATTACAGATAACATCATGCAATTTTGTAAGGTGATAAATGGTACTGGTACAAGTTTACCTATTGTATATTTCATAAACCTCTATAGTACAAAACGAACATGGCGACCAAGCGAATTTGAAATATTTTAATAGACTTTTCTCGTGATTTAACTCTATGAGCGCAGTGAAATATGTGAGAAATAGACATTTCTCGCGATTTAACTATCCAAACGTAATGAAACTTGGAACAGCAAATGTTTAAACGCATTGTAATGCACTGGAGTCTAATTTAGTTCAATTGTTTACATAACCTCATAATGGCGGCTGTCCGAAATATTTCACTGACATTCTATATCTCCGAAACTATTACAGATATCATCATGCAATTTTGTACGGTGATAAATGATACTGATACAAGTTTACCTATTGTATATTTCATAAACCTGTATAGTACAAATCGAACATGGCGACCAAGCGAATTTGAAATATTTTAATATACTTTTCTCGTGATTTAACTCTATGAGCGCAGTGAAATTTGTGAGAAATAGACATTTCTAGCGATTTTACTATCCAAACATAATGAAATTTGGTACAGCAAATGATTAAACGCATTGTAATGCATTGGAGTCTAAATTAGTTCAATTGTTTACATAACCTCAAAATGGCGGCTGTGCGAAATATTTCACTGACATTCTATATCTCCGAAACTATTACAGATATCATCATGCAATTTTGTACGGTGATAAATGGTACTGATACAAGTTTACCCATTGTATATTTCATAAACCTGTATAGTACAAAACGAACATGGCGACCAAGCGAATTTGAAATATTTTAATAGACTTTTCTCGTGATTTAACTGTATGAGCGCAGTGAAATTTGTGAGAAATAGACATTTCTAGCGATTTAACTATCCAAACGTAATGAAACTTGGTACAGCAAATGATTAAACGCATTGTAATGCACTGGAGTCTAATTTGGTTCAATTGTTTACATAACCTCAAAATGGCGGCTGTGCGAAATATTTCACTAGCATTCAATATCTCCGAAACTATTACCGATATCGCCCTGAAATTGTGTACGGTGATAAAGGGCACTACTAGAATCTCACCTATGAGACTTTCAAAAACCAGGTGACTACAAAACCAACATGGCGATCAAGCGAAATTGAGACTTTTAATAGACACTTCTCGCGATTTTACTAACCAACCCTAATGAAACTTGGTACAGCAAATGTATAAACGCATTGTAATGCACTAGAGTCTAATTTAGTTCAATTGTTTACAAAACCTCAAAATGGCGGCTGTGCGAAATATTTCACTGACATTCTATATCTCCGAAACTATTACAGATATCATCATGCAATTTTGTACGGTGATAAAGGGTACTGATATAAGTTTACCTATTTTATATTTCATAAACCTGTATAGTACAAAACGAATATGGCGTCCAAGCGAATTTGAAATATTTTAATAGACATTTCTCGTGATTTAACTCTATGAGCGCAGTGAAATGTGGTACAGCAAATGTTTAAATGCATCGTAATGCACTGGAGTCTAATTTAGTTCAATTGTTTACATAACCTCAAAATGGCGGCTGTGCGAAATATTTCACTGACATTCTATATCTCCGAAACTATTACAGATATCCGTGTGTGTGTGCGTGTGTGTCTGTGTGAGAGGTGTGCGTGTGTGTGTCCCCCTAATAAAATCTAAAAGGCTGGAGCGATATCAATGAAACTCGGTAAATTCATAGAATTATTCCCGGCGACCTCGACCCTGCCCTTCAAATTTTGTTACGTCTCACCAATCCAACATGACGGCTGTGCGAAATATTTCACTAGCATTCAATATCTCCGTAACTATTACCGATATCGCCTTGAAATTGTGTACGGTGATAAAGGGCACTACTAGAAGCTCACCTATGAGAATTTCAAAAACCTGGTGACTACAAAACTAACATGGCGGTCAAGCGAAATTGAGACATATAAATAGACATTTCTCGCGATTTAACTATCCAAACGTAATGAAATTTGGTACAGCAAATGATTAAACGCATTGTAATGCACTGGAGTCTAATTTATTTCAATTGTTTACATAACCTCAAAATGGCGGCTGTGCGAAATATTTCACTGACATTCTATATCTCCGAAACTATTACAGATATCATCATGCAATTTTGTACGGTGATAAATGGTACTGATACAAGTTTACCCATTGTATATTTCATAAACCTGTATAGTACAAAACGAACATGGCGACCAAGCGAATTTGAAATATTTTAATAGACTTTTCTCGTGATTTAACTCTATGAGCGCAGTGAAATTTTTGAGAAATAGACATTTCTAGCGATGTAACTATCCATACGTAATGAAACTTGGTACAGCAAATGATTAAACGCATTGTAATGCACAGGAGTCTAATTTAGTTCAAATGTTTACATAACCTCAAAATGGCGGCTGGGCGAAATATTTCACTGACATTCTATATCTCCGAAACTCTTACAGATATCCGTGTGTGTGTGCGTGTGTGTGAGAGGTGTTTGAATGTCCCCCACTAATAAAATCTAAACGGCTGAAGCGATTTCAATGAAACTCGGTAAGTTCATAGCACTATTCACGGCAACCTCGACCGTTCTGTTCAAATTTTGTTACGTTTTACCAATCCAACATGGCCGCTGTGCGAAATATTTCACTAGCATTCAATATCTCCGAAACTATTACCGATATCGCCCTGAAATTGTGTACAGTGATAAAGGGTACTACTAGAAGCTCACCTATGAGACTTTCAAAAACCTGGTGACTACAAAACCAACATGGCGGTCAAGCGAATTTGAGAATTTAAATAGACATTTCTCGCGATTTAACTATCCAAACGTAATGAAACTTGGTACAGCAAATGATTAAACGCATTGTAATGCACTGGAGTCTAATTTAGTTCAATTGTTAACATAACCTCAAAATGGCGTCTGTGCGAAATATTTCACTGACATTCTATATCTCCGAAACTAGTACAGATATCATCATGCAATTTTGTACGGTGATAAAGGGTACTGATATAGGTTTACCTATTATATATTTCATAAACCTGTATAGTACAAAACGAACATGGCGACCAAGCGAATTTGAAATATTTTAATAGAATTTTCTCGTGATTTAACTCTATGAGCGCAGTGAAATGTGGTACAGCAAATGTTTAAATGCATCGTAATGCACTTGAGTCTAATTTAGTTCAATTGTTTACATAACCTCAAAATGGCGGCTGTGCGAAATATTTCACTGACATTCTATATCTCCGAAACTAGTACAGATATCCGTGTGTGTGTGCGTGCTTGTTTGTGCGTGTGTGTGTGTGTGTGTGTGTGAGGTGTTTGTGAGTCCCCAACTAATAAAATCTAAACGGCTCGAGCGATTTCAATGAAACTCGGTAAGTTCATAGAACTATTCCCGGCGACCTCGACCGTGCCTTTCAAATTTTGTTACGTCTCACCAATCCATCATGGCGGCTGTGCGAAATAACTCACTAGCATTCAATATCTTCGAAACTATTACCGATATCGCCCTGAAATTGTGTACCGTGATAAAGGGCACTACTAGAAGCTCGCCTATGAGACGTTCAAAAAACCTGGTGACTACAAAACCAACATGGCTGTCAAGCGAAATTGAGACTTTTAAATAGAATTTTCTCGCGATTTCACTATCCTAACGTAATGAAACTTGGTACAGCAAATGTTTAAACGCATTGTAATGCACTGGAGTCTAATTTAGTTCAATTGTTTACATAACCACAAAATGGCGGCTGTGCGAAATATTTCACTGACATTCTATATCTCCGAAACTATTACAGATATCATCATGCAATTTTGTACGGTGATAAATGGTACTGATACAAGTTTACCTATTGTATATTTCATAAACCTATATAGTACAAAACGAACATGGCGACCAAGCGAATTTGAAATTTTTAATAGAATTTTCTCGTGATTTATCTCTATGAGCGCAGTGAAATATGTGAGAAATAGACATTTCTCGCGATTTAAATATCCAAACGTAATGAAACTTGGAACAGCAAATGTTTAAACGCATTGTAATGCACTGGAGTCTAATTTAGTTCAATTATTTACATAACCTCAAAATGGCGGCTGTGCGAAATATTTCACTGACATTCTATATCTCCGAAACTATTACAGATATCATCATGCAATTTTGTACGGTGATAAATGGTACTGATATAAGTTTACCTATTGTATATTTCATAAACCTGTATAGTACAAAACGAACATGGCGACCAAGCGAATTTGATATATTTTAAAAGACTTTTCTCGTGATTTAACTCTATGAGCGCAGTGAAATTTGTGAGAAATAGACATTTCTAGCGATTTAACTATCCAAACGTAATGAAACTTGGTACAGCAAATGATTAAACGCGTTGTAATGCACTGGAGTCTAATTTAGTTCAATTGTTTACATAACCTCAAAATGGCGGCTGTGCGAAATATTTCACTGACATTCTATATCTCCGAAACTATTACAGATATCCGTGTGTGTGTGCGTGTGTGTGAGAAGTGTTTGTGTGTTCCCCACTAATAAAATCTAAACGGCCGGAGCGATTTCAATGAAACTCGGTAAGTTCATAGCACTATTCACGGCGACCTTGACCGTTCCGTTCAAATTTTGTTACGTTTCACCAATCCAACATGGCCGCTGTGCGAAATATTTCACTAGCATTCAATATATCCGAAACTATTACCGATATCGCCCTGAAATTGTGTACGGTGATAAAGGGCACTACTGGAAGCTCACCTATGGGACTTTCAAAAACCTGGTGACTACAAAACCAACATGGCGATCAAGCGAAATTGAGACTTTTAAATAGACACTTCTCGCGATTTAACTATCCAAACGTAATGAAACTTGGTACAGGAAATGTTTAAACGCATTGTAATGCACTGGAGTCTAATTTAATTCAATTGTTTACATAACCTCAAAATGGCGCCTGTGCGAAATATTTCACTAACGTTCTATATCTCCGAAACTAGTACAGATGCAATTTTGTACGGTGATAAAGGGAACTGATATAAGTTTACCTATTATATATTTCATAAACCTGTATAGTACAAAACGAACATGGCGACCAAGCGAATTTGAAATATTTTAATAGACTTTTCTCGTGATTTAACTCTATGAGCGCAGTGAAATGTGGTACAGCAAATGTTGAAATGCATCGTAATGCACTGGAGTCTAATTTAGTTCAATTGTTTACATAACCTCAAAATGGCGGCTGTACGAAATATTTCACTGACATTCTATATCTCCGAAACTATTACAGATATCCGTGTGTGTGTGCGCGCTTATTTGTGCGTGTGTGTGTGTGTGTGTGAGGTGTTTGTGTGTCCCCAACTAATAAAATCTAAACGGCTGGAGCGATTTCAATGAAACTCGGCAAGTTCATAGAACTATACCCGGTGACCTCGACCGTGCCCTTCAAATTGTGTTACGTCTCACCAATCCATCATGGTGGCTGCGCGAAATATTTCACTAGCATTCAATATCTCCGAAACTATTACCGATATCGCCCTGAAATTGTGTACGGTGATAAAGGGCACTACTGGAAGCTCACCTATGAGACTTTCAAAAACTTGGTGACTACAAAACCAACATGGCGATCAAGCGAAATTGAGACATTAAAATAGACACTTCTCGCGATTTAACTATCCAAACGTAATGAAACTCGGTACAGCAAATGTTTAAACGCATTGTAATGCACTGGAGTCTAATTTAATTCAATTGTTTACATAACCTCAAAATGGCGGCTGTGCGAAATATTTCACTGACATTGTTTATCTCCGAAACTAGTACAGATGCAATTTTGTACGGTGATAAAGGGTACTGATATAAGTTTACCTATTATATATTTCATAAACCTGTATAGTACAAAACGAACATGGCGACCAAGCGAATTTGAAATATTTTAATAGACTTTTCTCGTGATTTAACTCTATGAGCGCAGTGAAATTTGGTACAGCAAATGTTTAAATGCATCGGAATGACTGGAGTCTAATTTATTTCAATTGTTTACATAACCTCAAAATGGCGGCTGTGCGAAATATTTCACTGACATTCTATATCTCCGAAACTATTACAGATATCATCATGCAATTGTGTACGGTGATAAAGGGTACTGATATAAGTTTACCTATTATATATTTCATTAACCTGTATAGTACAAAACGAACATGGCGACCAAGCGAATTTGAAATATTTTAATAGACTTTTCTCGGGATTTAACTCTATGAGCGCAGTGAAATGTGGTACAGCAAATGTTTAAATGCATCGTAATGCACTGGAGTCTAATTTAGTTCAATTGTTTACATAACCTCAAAATGGCGGCTGTGCGAAATATTTCACTGACATTCTATATCTCCGAAACTATTACAGATATCCGTGTGTGTGTGCGTGCTTGTTTGTGCCTGTGTGTGTGTGTGTGTGTGAGGTGTTTATGTGTCCCCAACTAATAAAATCTAAACGGCTGGAGCGATTTCAATGAAACTCGGTAAGTTCATAGAACTATTCCCGGCGACCTCGACAGTGCCTTTCAAATTTTGTTACGTCTCACCAATCCGTCATGGCGGCTGTGCGAAATATTTCACTAGCATTCTATATCTCCGAAACTACTACAGATATCATCATGCAATTTTGTACGTTGATAAATGGTACTGTTACAAGTTTACCTATTGTATATTTCATAAACCTGTATAGTAAAAAACGAACATGGCGACCAAGCGAATTTGAAATATTTTAATAGACTTTTCTCGTGATTTATTTCTATGAGCGCAGTGAAATATGTGAGAAATAGACATTTCTCGCGATTAAACTATCCAAACGTAATGAAACTTGGAACAGCAAATGTTTAAACGCATTGTAATGCACTGGAGTCTAATTTAGTTCAATTGTTTACATAACCTCAAAATGGCGGCTGTGCGAAATATTTCACTGACATTCTATATCTCCGAAACTATTACAGATATCATCATGCAATTTTGTACGGTGATAAATGGGACTGATACAAGTTTACCCATTGTATATTTCATAAACCTGTATAGTACAAAACGAACATGGCGACCAAGCGAATTTGAAATATTTTAATAGACTTTTCTCGTGATTTAACTCTATGAGCGCAGTGAAATTTGTGAGAAATAGACATTTCTAGCGATTTAACTATCCAAACGTAATGAAACTTGGTACAGCAAATGATTAAACGCATTGTAATGCACTGGAGTCTAATTTAGTTCAATTGTTTACATAACCTCAAAATGGCGGCTGTGCGAAATATTTCACTGACATTCTATATCTCCGAAACTCTTACAGATATCCGTGTGTGTGTGCGTGTGTGTGAGAGGTGTTTGTGTGTCCCCCACTAATAAAATCTAAACGGCTGGAGCGATTTCAATGAAACTCGGTAAGTTCATAGCACTATTCACGGCGACATCGACCGTTCTGTTCAAATTTTGTTACGATTTACCAATCCAACATGGCCGCTGTGCGAAATATTTCACTAGCATTCAATATCTCCGAAACTATTACCGATATCGCCCTGAATTTGTGTACGCTGGTAAAGGGCACTACTAGAATCTCACCTATGAGACTTTCAAAAACCTGGTGACTACAAAACCAACATGGCGATCAAGCGAAATTGTGACTTTTAAATAGACACTTCTCGCGATTTAACTAACCAACCCTAATGAAACATGGTACAGCAAATGTATAAACGCATTGTAATGCACTGGAGTCTAATTTAGTTCAATTGTTTACAAAACCTCAAAATGGCGGCTGTGCGAAATATTTCACTGACATTCTATATCTCCGAAACTATTACAGATATCATCATGCAATTTTGTACGGTGATAAAGGGTACTGATATAAGTTTACCTATTTTATATTTCATAAACCTGTATAGTACAAAACGAATATGGCGTCCAAGCGAATTTGAAATATTTTAATAGACATTTCTCGTGATTAAACTCTCTGAGCGCAGTGAAATGTGGTACAGCAAATGTTTAAATGCATCGTAATGCACTGGAGTCTAATTTAGTTCAATTGTTTACATAACCTCAAAATGGCGGCTGTGCGAAATATTTCACTGACATTCTATATCTCCGAAACTATTACAGATATCCGTGTGTGTGTGCGTGTGTGTCTGTGTGAGAGGTGTGCGTGTGTGTGTGTCCCCCTAATAAAATCTAAAAGGCTGGAGCGATATCAATGAAACTCGGTTAGTTCATAGAATTATTCCCGGCGACCTCGACCGTGCCCTTCAAATTTTGTTACGTCTCACCAATCCAACATGACGGCTGTGCGAAATATTTCACTAGCATTCTATATCTCCGAAACTATTACAGATATCGCCCTGAAATTGTGTACGGTGATAAAGGGCACTACTAGGAGCTCAACTATGAGTTTTTCAAAAACCTGGTGACAACAAAACCAACATGGCGGTCAAGCGAAATTGAGAATCTTAAATAGACAATTCTCGCGATTTCACTATCCAAACGTAATTAAACTTGGTACAGCAAATTTTTTAACGCATTGTAATGCACTGGAGTCTAATTTAGTTCAATTGTTTACATAACCACAAAATGGCGGCTGTGCGAAATATTTCACTGACATTCTATATCTCCGAAACTATTACAGATAACATCATGCAATTTTGTAAGGTGATAAATGGTACTGGTACAAGTTTACCTATTGTATATTTCATAAACCTCTATAGTACAAAACGAACATGGCGACCAAGCGAATTTGAAATATTTTAATAGACTTTTCTCGTGATTTAACTCTATGAGCGCAGTGAAATATGTGAGAAATAGACATTTCTCGCGATTTAACTATCCAAACGTAATGAAACTTGGAACAGCAAATGTTTAAACGCATTGTAATGCACTGGAGTCTAATTTAGTTCAATTGTTTACATAACCTCATAATGGCGGCTGTCCGAAATATTTCACTGACATTCTATATCTCCGAAACTATTACAGATATCATCATGCAATTTTGTACGGTGATAAATGATACTGATACAAGTTTACCTATTGTATATTTCATAAACCTGTATAGTACAAATCGAACATGGCGACCAAGCGAATTTGAAATATTTTAATATACTTTTCTCGTGATTTAACTCTATGAGCGCAGTGAAATTTGTGAGAAATAGACATTTCTAGCGATTTTACTATCCAAACATAATGAAATTTGGTACAGCAAATGATTAAACGCATTGTAATGCATTGGAGTCTAAATTAGTTCAATTGTTTACATAACCTCAAAATGGCGGCTGTGCGAAATATTTCACTGACATTCTATATCTCCGAAACTATTACAGATATCATCATGCAATTTTGTACGGTGATAAATGGTACTGATACAAGTTTACCCATTGTATATTTCATAAACCTGTATAGTACAAAACGAACATGGCGACCAAGCGAATTTGAAATATTTTAATAGACTTTTCTCGTGATTTAACTGTATGAGCGCCGTGAAATTTGTGAGAAATAGACATTTCTAGCGATTTAACTATCCAAACGTAATGAAACTTGGTACAGCAAATGATTAAACGCATTGTAATTCACTGGAGTCTAATTTGGTTCAATTGTTTACATAACCTCAAAATGGCGGCTGTGCGAAATATTTCACTAGCATTCAATATCTCCGAAACTATTACCGATATCGCCCTGAAATTGTGTACGGTGATAAAGGGCACTACTAGAATCTCACCTATGAGACTTTCAAAAACCAGGTGACTACAAAACCAACATGGCGATCAAGCGAAATTGAGACTTTTAATAGACACTTCTCGCGATTTTACTAACCAACCCTAATGAAACTTGGTACAGCAAATGTATAAACGCATTGTAATGCACTAGAGTCTAATTTAGTTCAATTGTTTACAAAACCTCAAAATGGCGGCTGTGCGAAATATTTCACTGACATTCTATATCTCCGAAACTATTACAGATATCATCATGCAATTTTGTACGGTGATAAAGGGTACTGATATAAGTTTACCTATTTTATATTTCATAAACCTGTATAGTACAAAACGAATATGGCGTCCAAGCGAATTTGAAATATTTTAATAGACATTTCTCGTGATTTAACTCTATGAGCGCAGTGAAATGTGGTACAGCAAATGTTTAAATGCATCGTAATGCACTGGAGTCTAATTTAGTTCAATTGTTTACATAACCTCAAAATGGCGGCTGTGCGAAATATTTCACTGACATTCTATATCTCCGAAACTATTACAGATATCCGTGTGTGTGTGCGTGTGTGTCTGTGTGAGAGGTGTGCGTGTGTGTGTCCCCCTAATAAAATCTAAAAGGCTGGAGCGATATCAATGAAACTCGGTAAATTCATAGAATTATTCCCGGCGACCTCGACCGTGCCCTTCAAATTTTGTTACGTCTCACCAATCCAACATGACGGCTGTGCGAAATATTTCACTAGCATTCAATATCTCCGAAACTATTACCGATATCGCCTTGAAATTGTGTACGGTGATAAAGGGCACTACTAGAAGCTCACCTATGAGACTTTCAAAAACCTGGTGACTACAAAACTAACATGGCGGTCAAGCGAAATTGAGACATTTAAATAGACATTTCTCGCGATTTAACTATCCAAACGTAATGAAATTTGGTACAGCAAATGATTAAACGCATTGTAATGCACTGGAGTCTAATTTATTTCAATTGTTTACATAACCTCAAAATGGCGGCTGTGCGAAATATTTCACTGACATTCTATATCTCCGAAACTATTACAGATATCATCATGCAATTTTGTACGGTGATAAATGGTACTGATACAAGTTTACCCATTGTATATTTCATAAACCTGTATAGTACAAAACGAACATGGCGACCAAGCGAATTTGAAATATTTTAATAGACTTTTCTCGTGATTTAACTCTATGAGCGCAGTGAAATTTTTGAGAAATAGACATTTCTAGCGATGTAACTATCCATACGTAATGAAACTTGGTACAGCAAATGATTAAACGCATTGTAATGCACAGGAGTCTAATTTAGTTCAAATGTTTACATAACCTCAAAATGGCGGCTGGGCGAAATATTTCACTGACATTCTATATCTCCGAAACTCTTACAGATATCCGTGTGTGTGTGCGTGTGTGTGAGAGGTGTTTGAGTGTCCCCCACTAATAAAATCTAAACGGCTGAAGCGATTTCAATGAAACTCGGTAAGTTCATAGCACTATTCACGGCAACCTCGACCGTTCTGTTCAAATTTTGTTACGTTTTACCAATCCAACATGGCCGCTGTGCGAAATATTTCACTAGCATTCAATATCTCCGAAACTATTACCGATATCGCCCTGAAATTGTGTACAGTGATAAAGGGTACTACTAGAAGCTCACCTATGAGACTTTCAAAAACCTGGTGACTACAAAACCAACATGGCGGTCAAGCGAAATTGAGAATTTAAATAGACATTTCTCGCGATTTAACTATCCAAACGTAATGAAACTTGGTACAGCAAATGATTAAACGCATTGTAATGCACTGGAGTCTAATTTAGTTCAATTGTTAACATAACCTCAAAATGGCGTCTGTGCGAAATATTTCACTGACATTCTATATCTCCGAAACTAGTACAGATATCATCATGCAATTTTGTACGGTGATAAAGGGTACTGATATAGGTTTACCTATTATATATTTCATAAACCTGTATAGTACAAAACGAACATGGCGACCAAGCGAATTTGAAATATTTTAATAGAATTTTCTCGTGATTTAACTCTATGAGCGCAGTGAAATGTGGTACAGCAAATGTTTAAATGCATCGTAATGCACTTGAGTCTAATTTAGTTCAATTGTTTACATAACCTCAAAATGGCGGCTGTGCGAAATATTTCACTGACATTCTATATCTCCGAAACTAGTACAGATATCCGTGTGTGTGTGCGTGCTTGTTTGTGCGTGTGTGTGTGTGTGTGTGTGTGAGGTGTTTGTGAGTCCCCAACTAATAAAATCTAAACGGCTCGAGCGATTTCAATGAAACTCGGTAAGTTCATAGAACTATTCCCGGCGACCTCGACCGTGCCTTTCAAATTTTGTTACGTCTCACCAATCCATCATGGCGGCTGTGCGAAATAACTCACTAGCATTCAATATCTTCGAAACTATTACCGATATCGCCCTGAAATTGTGTACCGTGATAAAGGGCACTACTAGAAGCTCGCCTATGAGACGTTCAAAAAACCTGGTGACTACAAAACCAACATGGCTGTCAAGCGAAATTGAGACTTTTAAATAGAATTTTCTCGCGATTTCACTATCCTAACGTAATGAAACTTGGTACAGCAAATGTTTAAACGCATTGTAATGCACTGGAGTCTAATTTAGTTCAATTGTTTACATAACCACAAAATGGCGGCTGTGCGAAATATTTCACTGACATTCTATATCTCCGAAACTATTACAGATATCATCATGCAATTTTGTACGGTGATAAATGGTACTGATACAAGTTTACCTATTGTATATTTCATAAACCTATATAGTACAAAACGAACATGGCGACCAAGCGAATTTGAAATTTTTAATAGAATTTTCTCGTGATTTATCTCTATGAGCGCAGTGAAATATGTGAGAAATAGACATTTCTCGCGATTTAAATATCCAAACGTAATGAAACTTGGAACAGCAAATGTTTAAACGCATTGTAATGCACTGGAGTCTAATTTAGTTCAATTATTTACATAACCTCAAAATGGCGGCTGTGCGAAATATTTCACTGACATTCTACATCTCCGAAACTATTACAGATATCATCATGCAATTTTGTACGGTGATAAATGGTACTGATATAAGTTTACCTATTGTATATTTCATAAACCTGTATAGTACAAAACGAACATGGCGACCAAGCGAATTTGATATATTTTAAAAGACTTTTCTCGTGATTTAACTCTATGAGCGCAGTGAAATTTGTGAGAAATAGACATTTCTAGCGATTTAACTATCCAAACGTAATGAAACTTGGTACAGCAAATGATTAAACGCATTGTAATGCACTGGAGTCTAATTTAGTTCAATTGTTTACATAACCTCAAAATGGCGGCTGTGCGAAATATTTCACTGACATTCTATATCTCCGAAACTATTACAGATATCCGTGTGTGTGTGCGTGTGTGTGAGAAGTGTTTGTGTGTTCCCCACTAATAAAATCTAAACGGCCGGAGCGATTTCAATGAAACTCGGTAAGTTCATAGCACTATTCACGGCGACCTTGACCGTTCCGTTCAAATTTTGTTACGTTTCACCAATCCAACATGGCCGCTGTGCGAAATATTTCACTAGCATTCAATATATCCGAAACTATTACCGATATCGCCCTGAAATTGTGTACGGTGATAAAGGGCACTACTGGAAGCTCACCTATGGGACTTTCAAAATCCTGGTGACTACAAAACCAACATGGCGATCAAGCGAAATTGAGACTTTTATATAGACACTTCTCGCGATTTAACTATCCAAACGTAATGAAACTTGGTACAGGAAATGTTTAAACGCATTGTAATGCACTGGAGTCTAATTTAATTCAATTGTTTACATAACCTCAAAATGGCGCCTGTGCGAAATATTTCACTAACGTTCTATATCTCCGAAACTAGTACAGATGCAATTTTGTACGGTGATAAAGGGAACTGATATAAGTTTACCTATTATATATTTCATAAACCTGTATAGTACAAAACGAACATGGCGACCAAGCGAATTTGAAATATTTTAATAGACTTTTCTCGTGATTTAACTCTATGAGCGCAGTGAAATGTGGTACAGCAAATGTTGAAATGCATCGTAATGCACTGGAGTCTAATTTAGTTCAATTGTTTACATAACCTCAAAATGGCGGCTGTACGAAATATTTCACTGACATTCTATATCTCCGAAACTATTACAGATATCCGTGTGTGTGTGCGCGCTTATTTGTGCGTGTGTGTGTGTGTGTGTGAGGTGTTTGTGTGTCCCCAACTAATAAAATCTAAACGGCTGGAGCGATTTCAATGAAACTCGGCAAGTTCATAGAACTATACCCGGTGACCTCGACCGTGCCCTTCAAATTGTGTTACGTCTCACCAATCCATCATGGTGGCTGCGCGAAATATTTCACTAGCATTCAATATCTCCGAAACTATTACCGATATCGCCCTGAAATTGTGTACCGTGGTAAAGGGCACTACTAGAAGCTCACCTATGAGACTTTCAAAAACCTGCTGACTACAAAACCAACATGGCGGTCAAGCGAAATTGAGACTTTTAAATAGAAATTTCTCGCGATTTAACTATCCAAACGTAATGAAACTTTGTACAGCAAATGTTCAATCGCATTGTAATGCACTGGAGTCTAATTTAGTTCAATTGTTAATATAACCTCAAAAAGGCGGCTGTGCGAAATATTTCACTGACATTCTATATCTCCGAAACTAGTACAGATATCATCATGCAATTTTGTACGGTGATAAAGGGTACTGATATAAGTTTACCTATTATATATTTCATAAACCTGTATAGTACAAAACGAACATGGCGACCAAACGAATTTGAAATATTTTAATAGACTTTTCTCGTGATTTAACTCTATGAGCGCAGTGAAATGTGGTACAGCAAATGTTTAAATGCATCGTAATGCACTGGAGTCTAATTTATTTCAATTGTTTACATAACCTCAAAATGGCGGCTGTGCGAAATATTTCACTGACATTCTATATCTCCGAAACTATTACAGATATCCGTGTGTGTGTGCGTGCTTGTTTGTGCGTGTGTGTGTGTTTGTTTGTGAGGTGTTTGTGTGTCCCCAACTAATAAAATCTAAACGGCTGGAGCGATTTCAATGAAACTCGGTAAGTTCATAGAACTATTCCCGGCGACCTCGACCGTGCCCTTCAAATTTTCTTACGTCTCACCAATCCATCATGGCGGCTTTGCGAAATATTTCACTAGCACTCAATATCTCCGAAACTATTACCGATATCGCCCTGAAATTGTGTACCGTGGTAAAGGGCACTACTAGAATCTCACCTATGAGACTTTCAAAAACCTGCTGACTACAAAACCAACATGGCGGTCAAGCGAAATTGAGACTTTTAAATCGACACTTCTCGCGATTTAACTATCCAAACGTAATGAAACTTTGTACAGCAAATGTTCAAACGCATTGTAATGCACTGGAGTCTAATTTATTTCAATTGTTTACATAACCTCAAAATGGCGGCTGTGCGAAATATTCCACTGACATTCTATATCTCCGAAACTACTACAAATATCCGTGTGTGTGTGCGTGCTTGTTTGTGCCTGTGTGTGTGTGTGTGTGTGTGTGTGAGGTGTTTATGTGTCCCCAACTAATAAAATCTAAACGGCTGGAGCGATTTCAAAGAAACTCGGTATGTTCATAGAACTAATCCCGGCGACCTCGACCGTGCCTTTCAAATTTTGTTACGTCTCACCAATCCGTCATGGCGGCTGTGCGAAATATTTCACGAGCATTCTATATCTCTGAAACTATTACAGATATCATCATGCAATTTTGTACGGTGATAAATGGTACTGATACAAGTTTACCTATTGTATATTTCATAAACCTGTATAGTACAAAACGAACATGGCGACCAAGCGAATTTGAAATATTTTAATAGACTTTTCTCGTGATTTAACTCTATGAGCGCAGTGAAATTTGTGAGAAATAGACATTTCTAGCGATTTAACTATCCAAACGTAATGAAACTTGGTACAGCAAATGATTAAACGCATTGTAATGCACTGGAGTCTAATTTAGTTCAATTGTTTACATAACCTCAAAATGGCGGCTGTGCGAAATATTTCACTGACATTCTATATCTCCGAAACTCTTACAATTATCCGTGTGTGTGTGCGTGTGTGTGAGAGGTGTTTGTGTGTCCCCCACTAATAAAATCTAAATGGCTGGAGCGATTTCAATGAAACTCGGTAAGTTCATAGCACTATTCACGGCGACCTCGACCGTTCCGTTCAAATTTTGTTACGTTTCACCAATCCAACATGGCCGCTGTGCGAAATATTTCACTAGCATTCAATATCTCCGAAACTATTACCGATATCGCCCTGAAATTGTGTACGGTGATAAAGGGCACTACTAGAAGCTCACCTATGAGACTTTCAAAAACCTGGTGACTACAAAACCAACATGGCGGTCAAGCGAAATTGAGAATCTTAAATAGACAATTCTCGCGATTTCACTATCCAAACCTAATGAAACATGGTACAGCATATTTTTAAACGCATTGTAACGCACTGGAGTCTAATTTAGTTCAATTGTTTACATAACCACAAAATGGCGGCTGTGCGAAATATTTCACTGACATTTTATATCTCCGAAACTATTACAGATACCATCATGCAATTTTGTACGGTGATAAAGGGTACTGATTCAAGTTTACCTATTGTATATTTCATAAACCTGTATAGTACAAAACGAACATGGCGACCAAGCGAATTTGAAATATTTTAATAGACTTTTCTCGTGATTAAACTCTATGAGCCCAGTGAAATATGTGAGAAATAGACTTTTCTCGCGATGTCACTATCCTAACGTAATGAAACTTTGTACAGCAAATGTTTAAACGCATTGTAATGCACTGGAGTCTAATTTAGTTCAATTGTTTACATAACCTCAAAATGGCGGCTGTGCGAAATATTTCACTGACATTCTATATCTCCGAAACTATTACAGATAACATCATGCAATTTTGTACCGTGATAAATGGTACTGATACAAGTTTACCTATTGTATATTTCATAAACCTGTATAGTACAAAATGAACATGGCGACCAAGCGAATTTGAAATATTTTAATAGAATTTTCTCGTGATTTATCTCTATGAGCGCAGTGAAATATGTGAGAAATAGACATTTCTCGCGATTTAAATATCCAAACGTAATGACACTTGGAACAGCAAATGTTTAAACGCATTGTATTGCACTGGAGTCTAATTTAGTTCAATTGTTTACATAACCTCAAAATGGCGGCTGTGCGAAATATTTCACAGACATTCTATATCTCCGAAACTATTACAAATATCCGTGTGTGTGTGCGTGCTTGTTTGTGCGAGTGTGTGTGTGTGTGTGTGTGTGAGGTGTTTGTGTGTCCCCAACTAATAAAATCTAAACGGCTGGTGCGATTTCAATGAAACTCGGTAAGTTCATAGCACTATTCACGGCGACCTCGACCGTTCCGTTCAAATTTTGTTACGTTTCACCAATCCAACATGGCCGCTGTGCGAAATATTTCACTAGCATTCAATATCTCCAAAACTATTACCGATATCGCCCTGAAATTGTGTACGGTGATAAAGGGCACTACTAGAAGCTCACCTATGAGACTTTCAAAAACCTGGTGACTACAAAACCAACATGGCGATCAAGCGAAATTGAGACTTCAAATAGACACTTCTCGCGATTTAACTATCCAAACGTAATGAAACTTGGTACAGCAAATGTTTAAACGCATTGTAATGCACTGGAGTGTAATTTAGTTCAATTGTTTACAAGACCTCAAAATGGCGGCTGTGCGAAATATTTCACTTACATTCTATATCTCCGAAACTATTACAAATATCACCATGCAATTTTGTACGGTGATAAAGGGTACTGATATAAGTTTACCTATTTTATATTTCACAAACCTGTATAGTACAAAACGAACATGGCGTCCAAGCGAATTTGAAATATTTTAATAGACTTTCCTCGTGATTTAACTCTATGAGCGCAGTGAAATGTGGTACAGCAAATGTTTAAATGCATCGTAATGCACTGGAGTCTAATTTAGTTCTATTGTTTACATAACCTCAAAATGGCGACTGTGCGAAATATTTCACTGACATTCTATATCTCCGACACTATTACAGATATCCGTGTGTGTTTGCGTGCTTCTGTGTGTGTGTGTGTTTGAGGTGTTTGTTTGTCCCACACTAATAGAATCTAAACGGCTGGAGCGATTTCAATGAAACTCGGTAAGTTCATAGAATTATTCCCGGCGACCTCGACCGTGCCCTTCAAATTTTGTTACGTGTCACCAATCCAACATGGCGGCTGTGCGAAATATTTCACTAGCATTCAATATCTCCGAAACTATTACCGATATCGCCCTGAAATTGTGTACGGTGATAAAGGGTAATACTAGAAGCTCACCTATGAGATTTTCAAAAACCTGGTGACTACAAAACCAACATGGCGGTCAAGCGAATTTGAGACTTTTAAATAGACATTTCTCGCGATTTAACTATCCAAACGATTTGAAACTTGGTACAGCAAATGTTTAAACGCATTGTAATGCACTGGAGTCTAATTTAATTCAATTGTTTACATAACCTCAAAATGGCGGCTGTGCGAAATATTTCACTGACATTCTATATCTCCGAAACTAGTAGAGATGCAATTTTGTACGGTGATAAAGAGTACTGATATAAGTTTACTTATTATATATTTCATAAACCTGAATAGTATAAAACGAACATGGCGACCAAGCGAATTTGAAATATTTTAATAGACTTTTCTCGTGATTTAACTCTATGAGCGCTGTGAAATGTGGTACAGCAAATGTTTAAATGCATCGTAATGCACTGGAGTCTAATTTATTTCAATTGTTTACTTAACCTCAAAATGGCGGCTCTGCGAAATATTTCACTGACATTCCATATCTCCGAAACTATTACAGATATCCGTGTGTGTGTGCGTGCTTGTTTGTGCGTGTGTGTGTGTGTGTGTGTGTGAGGTGTTTGTGTGTCCCCAACTAATAAAATCTAAACGGCTGGAGCGATTTCAATGAAACTCGGCAAGTTCATAGAACTATTCCCGGCGACCTCGACCGTGCCCTTCAAATTTTGTTGCGTCTCACCAATCCATCATGGCGGCTGCGCGAAATATTTAACCAGCATTCAATATCTCCGAAAATCTTACCGATATCGCCCTGAAATTGTGTACCGTGATAAAGGGCACTACTAGAAGCTCACCTATGAGACTTTCAAAAACCTGCTGACTAAAAAACCAACATGGCGGTCAAGCGAAATTGAGACTTTTAAATAGAAATTTCTCGCGATTTAACTATCCAAACGTAATGAAACTTTCTACAGCAAATGTTCAAACGCATTGTAATGCACTGGAGTCTAATTTAGTTCAATTGTTAACATAACCTCAAAATGGCGGCTGTGCGAAATATTTCACTGACATTCTATATCTCCGAAACTATTACAGATATCCGTGTGTGTGTGCGTGCTTGTTTGTGCGTGTGTGTGTGTGTGTGTGTGTGTGTGTGTGAGGTGTTTGTGTGTCCCCAACTAATAAAATCTAAACGGCTGGAGCGATTTCAATGAAACTCGGTAAGTTCATAGAACTATTCCCGGCGACCTCGACGGTGCCTTTCAAATTTTGTTACGTCTTACCAATCCATCATGGCGGCTGTGCGAAATATTTCACTAGCATTCAATATCTTCGAAACTATTACCGATATCGCCCTGAAATTGTGTACCGTGATAAAGGGCACTACTAGATGCTCGCCTATGAGACGTTCAAAAACCTGGTGACTACAAAACCAACATGGCTGTCAAGCGAAATTGAGACTTTTAAATAGACATTTCTCGCGATTTCACTATCCTAACGTAATGAAACTTGGTACAGCAAATGTTTAAACGCAATGTAATGCACTGGAGTGTAATTTAGTTCAATTGTTTACATAACCACAAAATGGCGGCTGTGCGAAATATTTCACTGACATTCTACATCTCCGAAACTATTACAGATATCATCATGCAATATTGCACGGTGATAAATGGTACTGATACAAGTTTACGTATTGTATATTTCATAAACCTGTATAGTACAAAACGAACATGGCGACCAAGCGAATTTGAAATATTTTAATAGACTTTTCTCGTGATTTAACTCTATGAGCGCAGTGAAATTTGTGAGAAATTGACATTTCTAGTGATTTAACTATCCAAACGTAATGAAACTTGGTACAGCAAATGATTAAACGCATTGTAATGCACTGGAGTCTAATTTAGTTCAATTGTTTACATAACCTCTAAATGGCGGCTGTTCGAAATATTTCACTGACATTCTATATCTCCGAAACTATTACATATATCCGTGTGTGTGTGCGTGTGTGTGAGAGGTGTTTGTGTGTCCCCCACTAATAAAATCTAAACGGCTGGAGCGATTTCAATGAAAATCGGTAAGTTCATAGCACTATTCACGGCGACCTCGACCGTTCCGTTCAAATTTTGTTACGTTTCACCTATCCAACATGGCCGCTGTGCGAAATATTTCACTAACATTCAATATCTCCGAAACTATTACCGATATCGCCCTGAAATTGTGTACGGTGATAAAGGGCACTACTAGAAGCTCACTTATGAGACTTTCAAAAAGCTGGTGACTAAAAAACCAACATGGTGATCAAGCGAAATTGAGACTTTTAAATAGACACTTCTCGCGATTTAACTATCCAAACGTAATGAAACTTGTTACAGCATATGTTTAAACGAATTGTAAAGCACTGGAGTCTAATTTAGTTCAATTGTTTACAAAACCTCAAAATGGTGGCTGTGCGAAATATTTCACTGACATTCTATATCTCCGAAACTATTACAGATATAATCATGCAATTTTGTACGGTGATAAAGGGTACTGATATAAGTTTACCTATTGTATATTTCATAAACCTGTATAGTGCAAAACGAACATGGCGTCCAAGCGAATTTGAAATATTTTAATAGACTTTTCTCGTGATTTAACTCTATGAGCGCAGAGAAATGTGGTACAGCAAATGTTTAAATGCATCGTAATGCACTGGAGTCTAATTTAGTTCAATTGTTTACATAACCTCAAAATTGCGGCTGTGCGAAATATTTCACTGACATTCTATATCTCTGAAACTATTACAGATATCCGTGTGTGTGTGTGTGTGAGGTGTTTGTTTGTCCCCCACTAATAGAATCTAAACGGCTTGAGCGATTTCAATGAAACTCGGTAAGTTCATAGAATTGTTCCCGGCGACCTCGACCGTGCCCTTCAAATCTTGTTACGTCTCACCAATCCAACATGGCGGCTGTGCGAAATATTTCACTAGCATTCAATATCTCCGAAACTATTACCGATATCGCCCTGAAATTGTGTACCGTGGTAAAGGGCACTACAAGAAGCTCACCTATGAGACTTTCAAAAACCTGGTGACTAAAAAACCAACATGGTGATCATGCGAAATTGAGACTTTTAAATAGCCATTTCTCGCTATTCAACTATCCAAACGTAATGAAACTTGGCACAGCAAATGTTTGAATGCATTGTAATGCACTGGAGTCTAATTTAATTCAATTGTTTTCATAACCTCAAAATGGCGGCTGTGCAAATATTTCACTGACATTCTATATCTCCGAAACTATTACAGATATCATCATGCAATTTTTTACGGTGATAAAGGGTACCGATACAAGTTTTCCCATTGTATATTTAATGAAACTGTATAGTACAAAACGAACATGGCGACCAAGCGAATTTGAAATATTTTAATAGCCTTTACTCGTGATTTAACTCTATTGGCGCAGTGAATTGTGGTACAGCAAATGTTTAAACGCATCGTAATGCACAGGAGTCTAATTTAGTTCAATTGTTTACTTAACTTCAAAATGGCGGTTGTGCGAAATATTTCACTGATATTCTATATCTCCGAAACTATTACAGATATCATCATGCAATTTTGTACGGTGATAAAGGGTACTGATACAAGTTTTCCTATTGTATATTTCATAAACCTGTATAGTACAAAACGAACATGGCGACCAAGTGTATTTGAAATATTTTAATAGACTTTTCTCGTGATTTAACACTATGAGCTCGATTAAAAGTTTGAGAAATAGACATTTCTCGCGATTTAACTATCCAAACGTAATGAAACTTGGTACAGCAAATGTTTAAACGCATTGTAATGCACTGGATTCTAATTTAGTTCAACTGTTTACATAACCTCAAAATGACGGCTGTCTGAAATATTTCGCTGATATTCTATCTCCGAAACTATTACAGATATCCGTGTGTGTTTGCGTGCTTGTGTGTGTGTGTGTGTGTGTGTGAGGTGTTTGTTTGTCCCACACTAATAGAATCTAAACGGCTGGAGCGATTTCAATGAAACTCGGTAAGTTCATAGAATTATTCCCGGCGACCTCGACCGTGCCCTTCAAATTTTGTTACGTCTCACCAATCCAACATGGCGGCTGTGCGAAATATTTCACTAGCATTCAATATCTCCGAAACTATTACAGATATCCGTGTGTGTGTGCGTGCTTGTTTGTGCGTGTGTGTGTGTGTGTGTGTGAGTTGTTTGTGTGTCCCCAACTAATAAAATCTAAACGGCTGGAGCGATTTCAATGAAACTCTGCAAGTTCATAGAACTATTCCCGGCGACCTCGACCGTGCCCTTCAAATTTTGTTGCGTCTCACCAATCCATCATGGCGGCTGCGCGAAATATTTCACCAGCATTCAATATCTCCGAAACTCTTACCGATATCGCCCTGAAATTGTGTACCGTGGTAAAGGGCACTACAAGAAGCTCACCTATGAGACTTTCAAAAACCTGGTGACTAAAAAACCAACATGGTGATCATGCGAAATTGAGACTTTTAAATAGCCATTTCTCGCTATTCAACTATCCAAACGTAATGAAACTTGGCACAGCAAATGTTTAAATGCATTGTAATGCACTGGAGTCTAATTTAGTTCAATTGTTTTCATAACCTCAAAATGGCGGCTGTGCAAATATTTCACTGACATTCTATATCTCCGAAACTATTACAGATATCATCATGCAATTTTTTACGGTGATAAAGTGTACCGATACAAGTTTTCCCATTGTATATTTAATGAAACTGTATAGTACAAAACGAACATGGCGACCATGCGAATTTGAAATATTTTAATAGACATTACTCGTGATTTAACTCTATTGGCGCAGTGAAATGTGGTACAGCAAATGTTTAAACGCATCGTAATGCACAGGAGTCTAATTTAGTTCAATTGTTTACATAACCTCAAAATGGCGGCTGTGCGAAATATTTCACTGATATTCTATATCTCCGAAACAATTACAGATATAATCATGCAATTTTGTACGGTGATAAAGGGTACTGATACAAGTTTTCCTATTGTATATTTCATAAACCTGTATAGTACAAAACAAACATGGCGACCAAGCGAATTTGAAATATTTTAATAGACTTTTCTCGTGATTTAACACTATGAGCTCAATTAAAAGTGTGAGAAATAGACATTTCTCGCGATTTAACTATCCAAACGTAATGAAACTTGGTACAGCAAATGTTTAAACGCATTGTAATGCACTGGATTCTAATTTAGTTCAACTGTTTACATAACCTCAAAATGACGGCTGTCTGAAATATTTCGCTGACATGCTATCTCCGAAACTATTACAGATATCCGTGTGTGTTTGCGTGCTTGTGTGTGTGTGTGTGTGTGTGAGGTGTTTGTTTGTCCCACACTAATAGAATCTAAACGGCTGGAGCGATTTCAATGAAACTCGGTAAGTTCATAGAATTATTCCCGGCGACCTCGACCGTGCCCTTCAAATTTTGTTACGTATCACCAATCCAACATGGCGGCTGTGCGAAATATTTCACTAGCATTCAATATCTCCGAAACTATTACGGATATCGCCCTGAAATTGTGTACGGTGATAAAGGGCACTGCTAGAAGCTCACCCATGAGTCTTTCAAAAACCTGGTGACTACAAAACCAACATGGCGATCAAGCGAAATTGAGACATTTAAATAAACATTTCTCGCGATTTAAATATCCAAACGTAATGAAACTTGGTACAGCAAATGTTTGAACGCATTGTAATGCACTGGAGTCTAATTTAGTTCAATTGTTTACAAAACCTCAAAATGGCGGCTGTGCGAAATGTTTCCCTGACATTCTATATCTCCGAAACTATTACAGATATCATCATGCAATTTTGTACGGTGATAAAGGGTACTGATATAAGTTTACCTATTTTATATTTCATAAACCTGTATAGTACAAAACGAACATGTCGACCAAGCGAATTTGAAATATTTTAATAGACTTTTCTCGTGATTTAAGTCTATGAGCGCAGTGAAATGTGGTACAGCAAATGTTAAATGCATCGTAATGCACTGGAGTCTAATTTAGTTCAATTGTTTTCATAAACTCAAAATGGCGGCTGTGCGAAATATTTCACTGACATTCTATATCTCCGAAACTATTACAGATATCATCATGCAATTTTGTACGGTGATAAATGGTACTGATACAAGTTTACCTATTGTATATTTTATAAACCTGTATAGTACAAAACGAACATGGCGACCAAGCGAATTTGAAATATTTTAAAAGAATTTCTCGTGATTAACTCTATGAGCGCAGTGAAACGTGTGAGAAATAGTTATTTCTCGCGATTTAACTCTCCAAACGTAATGAAACATTGTACAGCAAATGTTTAAACGTATTGTAATTCACTGGAATCTAATTTAGTTCAATTGTTTACATAACCTCAAAATGGCGGCGGTGCGAAATACTTCACTGACATTCTATATCTCCGAAACTATTACAGATATCCGTGTGTGTGTGCGTGTGTGTGTGTGTGTGTGAGGTGTTTGTGTGTCCCCCACTAATAAAATCTAAACGGCTGGAGCGATTTCAATGAAACTCGGTAAGTTCATAGCACTATTCACGGCGACCTCCACCGTTGCCTTCAAATTTTGTTACGTATCACCAATCCAACATGGCGGCTGTGCGAAATATTTCACTAGCATTCAATATCTCCGAAACTATTACGGATATCGCCCTGAAATTGTGTACGGTGATAAAGGGCACTGCTAGAAGCTCACCCATGAGTCTTTCAAAAACCTGGTGACTACAAAACCAACATGGCGATCAAGCGAAATTGAGACATTTAAATAAACATTTCTCGCGATTTAAATATCCAAACGTAATGAAACTTGGTACAGCAAATGTTTGAACGCATTGTAATGCACTGGAGTCTAATTTAGTTCAATTGTTTACAAAACCTCAAAATGGCGGCTGTGCGAAATATTTCCCTGACATTCTATATTTCCGAAACTATTACAGATATCATCATGCAATTTTGTACGGTGATAAAAGGTACTGATATAAGTTTACCTATTTTATATTTCATAAACCTGTATAGTACAAAACGAACATGGCGAGCAAGCGAATTTGAAATATTTTAATAGACTTTTTTCGTGATTTAACTCTATGAGCGCAGTGAAATGTGGTACAGCAAATGTTTAAATGCATCGTAATGCACTGGAGTCTAATTTAGTTCAATTGTTCTCATAACCTCAAAATGGCGGCTATGCGAAATATTTCACTGACATTCTATATCTCCGAAACTATTACAGATATCCGTGTGTGTGTGTGTGGTGTGTGTGTGTGTGAGGTGTTTGTTTGTCCCCCACTAATAGAATCTAAACGGCTGGAGCGATTTCAATGAAACTCGGTAAGTTCATAGAATTATTCCCGGCGACCTCGACCGTGCCCTTCAAATTTTGTTACGTCTCACCAATCCAACATGGCGGCTGTGCGAGATATTTCACTAGCATTCAATATCTCCGAAACTATTACCGATATCGCCCTGAAATTGTGTACCGTGATAAAGGGCACAACTAGAAGCTCACCTATGAGACTTTCAAAAAACCTGGTGACTACAAAACCAACATGGCGATCAAGCGAAATTGAGACTTTTAAATAGACATTTCTCGCGATTTAAATATCCAAACGTAATGAAACTTGGTACAGCAAATGTTTAAACGCATTGTAATGAACTGGAGTCTAATTTAGTTCAATTGTTTACAAAACCTCAAAATGGCGGCTGTGCGAAATATTTCACTGACATTCTATATCTCCGAAACTATTACAGATATCCGTGTGTGTGTGCGTGTGTGTGAGAGGTGTTTGTGTGTCCCCCACTAATAAAATCTAAACGGCTGGAGCGATTTCAATGAATCTCGGTAAGTTCATAGCACTATTCACGGCGACCTCGACCGTTCCGTTCAAATTTTGTTACGTAACACCAATCCAACATGGCCGCTGTGCGAAATATTTCACTAGCATTCAATATCTCCGAAACTATTACAGATATCATCATGCAATTTTGTACGGTGATAAAGGGTACTGATACAAGTTTACCTATTGTATATTTCATAAGCCTGTATAGTACGAAACGAACATAGCGTCCAAGCGAATTTGAAATATTTTAATAGACTTTCCTCGTGATTTAACTCTATGAGCGCAGTGAAATGTGTTACAGCAAATGTTTAAATGCATCGTAATGCACTGGAGTATAATTTAGTTCAATTGTTTACATAACCTCAAAATGGCGGCTGTGCGAAATATTTCACTGACATTCTATATCTCCGAAACTATTACAGATATCCGTGTGTGTGTGCGTGCTTGTGTGTGTGTGTGTGTGTGTGAGGTGTTTGTTTGTCCCCCACTAATAGAATCTAAACGGCTGGAGCGATTTCAATAGAAACTCGGTAATTTCATAGAATTATTCCCGGCGACCTCGACCGTGCCCTTCAAATTTTGTTACGTCTCACCAATCCAACATGGGGGTTGTGCGAATATTTCACTAGCATTCGATATCTCCGAAACTATTACCGATATCGCCCTGAAATTGTGTACGGTGATAAAGGGCTCTTCTAGAAGCTCACCTATGAGACTTTCAAAAACCTGGTGACTACAAAACCAACATGGCGATCAAGCGAAATTGAGACTTTTAAATAGACACTTCTCGCGATTTAACTATCCAAACGTAATGAAACATTGAACAGCAAATGTTCAAACGCATTGTAATGCACTGGAGTCTAATTTAGTTCAATTGTTTTCATAACCTCAAAATGGCGGCTGTGCAAATATTTCACTGACATTCTATATCTCCGAAACTATTACAGATATCATCATGCAATTTTTTACGGTGATAGAGGGTACTGATACAAGTTTACCTATTGTATATTTCATGAACCTGTATAGTACAAAACGAACATGGTGACTAAGCGAATTTGAAATATTTTAATAGACTTTACTCGTGATTTAACTCTATGAGCGCAGTGAAATGTGGTACAGCAAATGTTTAAACGCATCGTAATGCACAGGAGTCTAATTTAGTTCAATTGTTTACATAACCTCAAAGTTGGCGGCGGTGCGAAATACTTCACTGACATTCTGATCTCCGAAACTTTTACAGATATCATCATGCAATTTTGTACGGTGATAAATGGAACTGAAACAAGTTTACCTATTGTATATTTTATAAACCTGTATAGTACAAAACGAAAATGGCGACCAAGCGAATTTGAAATATTTTAAAAGAATTTCTCGTGATTTCACTCTATGAGCGCAGTGAAATGTGTGAGAAATAGACATTTCTCGCGATTTAACTATCCAAACGTAATGAAACTTTGTACAGCAAATGTTTAAACGTATTATAATGCTCTGGAGTCTAATTTAGTTCAATTCCTTACATAACCTCAAAATGGCGGCTGTGCGAAATATTTCACTGACATTCTATACCTCCGAAACTATTACAGATATCAGTGTGTGTGTGAGTGTGTGTGTGTGTGTGAGTTATTTGCGTGTCCCCCACTAATAAAATCTAAACGGCTGGAGCGATTTCAATGAAACTCGGTAAGTTTATAGCACTATTTACGGTGACCTCGACCGTTCCCTTCAAATTTTGTTACGATTCACCAATCCAACATGGCGGCTGTGCGAAATATTTCACTAGCATTCAATATCTCCGAAACTATTACCGATATCGCCCTGAAATTGTGTACCGTGATAAAGGCCACTACTAGAAGCTCACCTATGAGACTTTGAAAAACCTGGTTACTACAAAACCAACATGGCGATCAAGCGAAATTGAGACTTTTAAATAGACATTTCTCGCGATTTAAATATCCAAACGTAATGAAACTTGGTACAGCAAATGTTTAAACGCATTGTAATGAACTGGAGTCTAATTTAGTTCAATTGTTTACAAAACCTCAAAATGGCGGCTGTGCGATATATTTCACTGACATTCTATATCTCCGAATCTATTACAGATATCATCATGCAATTTTGTACGGTGATAAAGGGTACTGATATATGTTTACCTATTTTATATTTCATAAACCTGTATAGTACAAAACGAACATGGCGACCAAGCGAATTTGAAATATTTTAATAGACTTTTTTCGTGATTAACTCTATGAGCGCAGTGAAATATGGTACAGGAAATGTTTAAATGCATCGTAATGCACTGGAGTCTAATTTAGTTCAATTGTTTTCATAACCTCAAAATGGCGGCTGTGCGAAATATTTCACTGACATTCTATATCTCCGAAACTATTACAGATATCCGTGTGTGTGTGCGTGCTTGTGTATGCGTGTGTGTGTGTTTGTTTGTCCCCAACTAATAAAATCTAAACAACTAGAGCGATTTCAATGAAACTCGGTAAGTTCATAGAATTATTCCCGGCGACCTCGACCGTGCCCTTCAAATTTTGTTACGTCTCACCAATCCAACACGGCGGCTGTGCGAAATATTTCACTAGCATTCAATATCCCCGAAACTATTACCGATATCGCCCTGAAATTGTGTACCGTGATAAAGGGCACTACTAGAAGCTCACCCATGAGACTTTCAGAAACCTGGTGACTACAAAACCAACATGGCGGTCAAGCGAAGTTGAGAGTTTTATTAGACATTTCTCGCGATTTAACTATCCAAACGTAATGAAACTTTGTACAGCAAATGTTCAAACGCATTGTAATGCACTGGAGTCTAATTTAGTTCAATTGTTTACATAACCTCAAAATGGCGGCTGTGCGAATTATTTCACTGACATTCTGATCTCCGAAATTATTACAGATATCCGTGTGTGTGTGCGCGTGTGTGTGTGAGGTGTGTGTGTGTGTTTCCCCCTAATAAAATCTAAAAGGCTGGAGCGATATCAATGAAACTCGGTAAGTTCATAGAAATATTCCAGGCGACCTCGACCGTGTTCTTCAAATTTTGTTACGTCTCACCAATCCAACATGACGGCTGTGCGAAATATTTCACTAGCATTCAATATCTCCGAAACTATTACGGATATCGCCCTGAAATTGGGTACGGTGATAAAGGTCACTACTAGAAGCTCACTTATGAGACTTTCAAAAACCTGGTGACAACAAAACCAACATGGCGGTCTAGCGAATTTCAGACTCTTAAATAGACATTTCTCGCGATTTCACTATCCAAACGTAATGAAACTTGGTACAGCATAAGTTTAAACGCATTGTAATGCACTGGATTATAATTTAGTTCAATTGTTTACATAACCACATAATGGCGGCCGTGCGAAATATTTCACTGACATTCTATATCTCCGAAACTATTACAGATATCATCATGCAATTTTGTACGGTGATAAATGGTACTGAAACAAGTTTACCTATTGTATATTTTATAAACCTGTATAGTACAAAACGAAAATGGCGACCAAGCGAATTTGAAATGTTTTAAAAGAATTTCTCGTGATTTAACTCTATGAGCGCAGTGAAATGTGTGAGAAATAGACATTTCTCGCGATTTAACTATCCAAACGTAATGTAACTTTGTACAGCAAATGTTTAAACGTATTGTAATGCACTGGAGTCTAATTTAGTTCAAATCCTTACATAACCTCAAAATGGCGTCTGTGCGAAATATTTCACTGACATTCTATATCTCCGAAACTATTACAGATATCCGTGTGTGTGTGCATGTGTGCGTGTGTGTGTGTTTGGTATTTGTGTGTCCCCCACTAATAAAATCTAAACGGCTGGAGCGATTTCAATGAAACTCGGTAAGTTTATAGCACTATTTACGGCGACCTCAAACATTTCCTTCAAATTTTTATACGTGTCTCCAATCCAACATGGCGGCTGTGCGAAATATTTCACTAGCATTCAATATCTCCGAAACTATTACCGATATCGCCCTGAAATTGCATACGGTGATAAAGGTCACTACTAGAAGCTCATCTATGAGACTTTCAAAAACCTGGTGACTACAAAACCAACATGGCGGTCAAGCGAAATTGAGACCCTTAAATAGACATTTCTCGCGATTTTTCTATCCAAACGTAATGGAACTTGGTACAGCAAATGTTTAAACGCATTGTAATGCACTGGAGTCTAATTTAGTTCAATTGTTTACATAACCTCAAAATGGCGGCTGTGCGAAATATTTCGCTGACATTCTATATCTCCGATACTATTACAGATATCATCATGCCATTTTGTATGGTGATAAAGGGTACTGATATAAGTTAACCTATTTTATATTTCATAAGCCCGTATAGTACAAAACGAACATGGCGACCAAGCGAATTTGAAATATTTTAATAGACTTTATTCGTGATTTAACTCTATGAGCGCAGTGAAATGAGGTACAGGAAATGTTTAAATGCATCGTAATGCACTGGAGTCTAATTTAGTTCAATTGTTTTCATAACCTCAAAATGGTGGCTGTGCGAAATATTTCACTGACATTCTATATCTCCGATGCTATTACAGATATCCGTGTGTGTGTGCGTGCTTGTGTATGCGTGTGTTTGTGTTTGTGTGTGAGGTGTTTGTTTGGCCCCCACTAATAAAATCTAAACGGCTGGAGCGATTTCATTGAAACTCGGTAAGTTCATAGAATTATTCCCGGCGACCTCGACCGTGCCCTTCAAATTTTGTTACGTCTCACCAATCCAACACTGCGGCTGTGCGAAATATTTCACTAGCATTCGATATCCCCGAAACTATTACCGATATCGCCCTGAAATTGTGTACCGTGATAAAGGGCACTACTAGAAGCTCACCCATGAGACTTTCAAAAACCTGGTGACTACAAAACCAACATGGCGGTCAAGCGAATTTGAGAGTTTTATTAGACATTTCTCGCGATTTAACTATCCGAACCTTATGAAACTTTGTACAGCAAATGTTCAATCGCATTGTAATGCACTGGAGTCTAATTTAGTTCAATTGTTTACATAACCTCAAAATTCCGGCTGTGCGAAATATTTCACTGACATTCTGATCTCCGAAACTATTACAGATATCCGTGTGTGTGTGCGTGTGTGTGTGTGTGAGGTGTGTGTGTGTGTGTGTGTCCCTAATAAAATCTAAAAGGCTGGAGCGATATCAATGAAACTCGGTAAGTTCATAGAAATATTCCAGGCGACCTCGACCGTGTTCTTCAAATTTTGTTACGTCTCACCAATCCAACATGACGGCTGTGCGAAATATTTCACTAGCATTCAATATCTCCGAAACTATTACCGATATCGCCCTGAAATTGTGTACCGTGATAAAGGGCACTACTAGAAGCTCACCTAGGAGACTTTCAAAAACCTGATGACTAAAAACCAACATGGCGGTCAAGCGAAATTGAGTCTTTTAAATAGACATTTCTCGCGATTTAACTATCCAAACGTAATGAAACTTTGTACAGCAAATGTTCAAACGCATTGTAATGCAATGGAGTCTAATTTAGTTCAATTGTTTACATAACCTCAAAATGGCGGCTGTGCGAAATATTTCACTGACATTCTATATCTCCGAAACTATTACAGATATCATCATGCAATTTTGTACGGTGATAAATGGTCCTGATACAAGTTTACCTATTGTATATTTCATAAACCTGTATAGTACAAAACGAACATGGCGACCAAGCGAATTTGAAATATTTTAATAGACTTTTCTCGTGATTTAACTCTATGAGCGGAGAGAAATTTGTGAGAAATAGACATTTCTAGCGATTTAACTATCCAAACATAATGAAACTTGGTACAGCAAATGATTAAACGCATCGTAATGCACTGGAGACTAATTTAGTTCAATTGTTTACATAACCTCAAAATGGCGGCTGTGCGAAATATTTCACTGACATTCTATATCTCCGAAACTATTACAGATATCCGTGTGTGTGTGCGTGTGTGTGTGAGGTGTTTGTTTGTCCCCACTCATAGAATTTAAACGGCTGGAGCGATTTCAATGATACTGGGTAAGTTCATAGAATTATTCCCGGCGACCTCGACCGTGCCCTTCAAATTTTGTTACGTCTCACCAATCCAACATGGCGGCTGTGCGAAATATTTCACTAGCATTCAATATCTCCGAAACTATTACCGATATCACCCTGAAATTGTGTACCGTGATAAAGGGCACTACTAAAAGCTCACCTATGAGACTTTCAAAAATCTGGTGACTACAAAACCAACATGGCGGTCAAGCGAAATTGAGACTTTTATTTAGACATTTCTCACGATTTAACTATCCAAACGTAATGAATCTTGGTACAGCAAATGTTCAAACGCATTGTAATGCACTGGAGTCTAATTTAGTTCAATTGTTTACATAACCTCAAAATGGCGGCTGTGCGAAATATTTCACTGACATTCTAATCTCCGAAACTATTACAGATATATGTGTGTGTGTGTGTCTGTGTGAGAGGTGTGCGTGTGTGTGTCCCCCTAATAAAATCTAAAAGGCTGGAGCTATATCAATGAAACTCGGTAAGTTCATAGAAATATTCCACGCGACCTCAACCGGGTTCTTCAAATTTTTTACGTCTCACCAATCCAACATGATGGCTGTGCGAAATATTTCACTAGCATACAATATCTCCGACTCTATTACAGATATCGCCCTGAAATTGTGTACGGTGATAAAGGGCACTACTAGAAGCTCACCTATGAGACTTTCAAAAACCTGGTGACTGCAAAACCAACATGGCGGTCAAGCGAAATTGAGAATCTTAATTAGACAATTCTCGCGATTTCACTATCCAATCGTAATGAAACTTGGTACAGCAAATGTTTAAACGCATTGTAATGCACTGGAGTCTAATTTAGTTCAATTGTTTACATAACCACAAAATGGCGGCTGTGCGAAATATTTCACTGACATTCTATATCTCCGAAACTATTACAGATATCATCATGCAATTTTGTACGGTGATAAATGGTACTGATACAAATTTACCTATTGTATATTTTATAAACCTGTATAGTACAAAACGAACATGGCGACCAAGCGAATTTGAAATATTCTAAAAGAATTTCTCGTGATTTAACTCTATGAGCGCAGTGAAATGTGTGAGAAATAGACATTTCTCGCGATTTAACTATCCAAACGTATTGAAACTTTGTACAGCAAATGTTTAAACGTATTGTAATTCACTGGAATCTAATTTAGTTCAATTCTTTACATGACCTCAAAATGGCGGCGGCGCGAAATATTTCACTGACATTCTATATCTCCGAAACTATTAGAGATATCCCTGTGTGTGTGCGTGTGTGTGTGTGTGTGTGTGTGTGTGAGGTGTTTGTGTGTCCCCCACTAATAAAATCTAAACGGCTGGAGCGATTTCAATGAAACTCGGTAAGTTTATAGCACTATTTACGGCGACCTCAACCATTTCCTTCAAATTTTGTTACGTTTCACCAATCCAACATGGCGGCTGTGCGAATTATTTCACTAGCATTCAATATCTCCGAAACTATAACAGATATCGCCCTGCAATTGTGTACGGTGTTAAAGGGCACTACTAGAAGCTCACCTATGAGACTTTCAAAAACCTGGTGACTACAAAACCAACATGGCGGTCAAGCGAAATTGAGACTTTTAAATAGACATTTCTCGCGAATTAACTATCCAAACGTAATGAAACTTGGCACAGCAAATGTGTAAACGCATTGTAATGCACTGGAGTCTAATTTATTTCAATTGTTTTCATAAACACAAAATCGCGGCTGTGCAAATATTTCACTGACATTCTATATCTCCGAAACTATTACAGATATCATCATGCAATTTTTTTCGGTGATAAAGGGTACTGATACAAGTTTACCTATTGTATATTTCATGAACCTGTATAGTACAAAACGAACATGGCGACCAAGCGAATTTGAAATATTTTAATAGACTTTACTCGTGATTTAACTCTATGAGCGCAGTGAAATGTGGTACAGCAAATGTTTAAACGCATCGTAATGCACAGGAGTCTAATTTAGTTCAATTGTTTACATAACCTCAAAATGGCGCCTGTGCGAAATATTTCACTGATATTCTAAATCTCCGAAACTATTACAGATATCATCATGCAATTTTGTACGGTGATAAAGGGTACTGATACAAGTTTTCCTATTGTATATTTCATAAACCTGTATAGTACAAAACGAACATGGCGACCAAGTGTATTTGAAATATTTTAATAGACTTTTCTCGTGATTTAACTCTATGAGCGCAATTAAAAGTGTGAGAGATATTGTAATGCACTGGAGTCTAATTTAGTTCAATTGTTTACATAACCTCAAAATGGCGGCTGTGCAAAATATTTCGCTGACATTCTAATCTCCGAAACTATTACAGATATCCGTGTGTGTGCGTGTGTGTGTGTGTGTGTGTGTGTGTGTGTGAGGTGTTTGTGTGTCCCCCCACTAATAAAATCTAAACGGCTGGAGCGATTTCAATGAAACTCGGTAAGTTCATAGCACTATTACGGCGACCTCGACCGTTCCCCTCAAATTTTGTTACGTATCACCATTCCAACATGGCGGCATTCAATATCTCCGAAACTATTACCGATATCGGCCTGAAATTGTGTACGGTGATAAAGGGCACTGCTAGAAGCTCACCTATGAGACTTTCAAAAACCTGGTGACTACAAAACCAACATGGCGATCAAGCGAATTTGAGAATTTTAAATAGACATTTCTCGCGATTTAAATATCCAAACGTAATGAAACTTGGTACAGCAAATGTTTAAACGCATTGTAATGCACTGGAGTCTAATTTAGTTCAATTGTTTACATAACCTAAAAATGGCGGCTGTGCGAAATATTTCACTGACATTCTATATCTCCGAAACTATTACAGATATCCCTGTGTGTGTGCGTGTGTGTGTGTGTGTGTGTGTGTGTGTGAGGTGTTTGTGTGTCCCCCACTAATAAAATCTAAACGGCTGGAGCGATTTCAATGAAATTCAGTAAGTTTATAGTACTATTACGGCGACCTCGACCGTTCCCTTCAAATTTTGTTAAGTTTCACCAATCCAACATGGCGGCTGTGCGAAATATCTCACTAGCATTCAATTTCTCCGAAACTATTACCGATATCGCCCTGAAATTGTGTACCGTGATAAAGGGCACTACTAGAAGCTCACCTATGAGACTCTCAAATACCTGGTGACTAAAAACCAACATGGCGTCAAGCGAAGTTGAGACTTTTAAATAGACATTTCTCGTGATTTAACTATCCAAACTTAATGAAACTTGGTACTGAAAATGTTTAAACGCATTGTAATGCACTGGATTCTAATTTAGTTCAATTGTTTACATAACCTCAAAATGGCGGCTGTGCGAAATATTTCACTGACATTCTAATCTCCGAAACTATTACAGATATCCGTGTGTGTGCGTGTGTGTGTGTGTGTGTGTGTGAGGTGTTTGTGTGTCCCCCACTAATAAAATCTAAACGGCTGGAGCGATTTCAATGAAACTCGGTAAGTTCATAGCAATATTCTCGGCGACCTTGACCGTTCCCTTCAAATTTTGTTACGTCTTACCAATCCAAAATGGCGGCTGTGCGAAATATTTAACTAGCATTCAATATCTCCGAAACTATTACCGATATCGCCCTGAAATTGTGTACGGTTATAAAGGGCACTACTAGAAGCTCACATATGAGACTTTCAAAAACCTGGTGACAACGAAACCAACATGACAGTCAAGCGAAATTGAGACAGTTAAATAGACATTTCTCGCGATTTAACTATCCAAACGTAATGAACCTTGGTACAGCAAATGTTTAAACGCATTGCAATGCACTGGAGTCTAATTTAGTTCAATTGTTTACATAACCTCAGTATAGCGGCTGTGCGAAATATTTCACTAGCATTCAATATCTCCGAAACTATTACCGATATCGCCCTGAAATTGTGTACCGTGATAAAGGGCACTACTAGAAGCTCACCTATGAGACTTTCAAAAACCTGGTGACTACAAAACCAACATGGCGATCAAGCGAAATTGAAACTTTTAAATAGACATTTCTCTAGATTTAAATATCCAAACGTAATGAAACATGGTACAGCAAATGTTTAAACGCATTGTAATGCACGGGAGTCTAATTTAGTTCAATTGTTTACAAAACCTCAAAATGGCGGCTGTGCGAAATATTTCACTGACAATCTATATCTCCGAAACTATTACAGATAACATCATGCAATTTTGTACGGTGATAAAGGGAACTGATATAAGTTTACCTATTTTATATTTCATAAACCTGTATAGTACAATACGAACATGGCGACCAAGCGAATTTGAAATATTTTAATAGACTTTTTTCGTGATTTAACTCTATGAGCGCAGTGAAATGTGGTACAGCAAATGTTTGAATGCATCGTAATGCACTGGAGTCTAATTTAGTTCAATTGTTTTCATAACCTCAAAATGGGGGCTGTGCGAAATATTTCACTGACATTCTATATCTCCGAAACTATTACAGATATCCGTGTGTGTGTGCGTGCCTTTGTATGCGTGTGTGTGTGTTTGTGTGTGAGGTGTTTGTTTGTCCCCCACTAATAAAATCTAAACGGCTGGAGCGATTTCAATGAAACTCGGTAAGTTCATTGAATTATTCCCGGCGACCTCGACCGTGCCCTTCAAATTTTGTTATGTCTCACCAATCCAACATGGCGGCTGTGCGAAATAATTCACTAGCATTCAATATCCCCGAAACTATTAATGATATCGCCCTGAAATTGTGTACCGTGATAAAGGGCACTATTAGAAGCTCACCCATGAGACTTTCAGAAACCTGGTGACTACAAAACCAACATGGCGGTCAAGCGAAATTGAGACTTTTAAATAGACATTTCTCGCGATTTAATTATCCTAACGTAATGAAACTTGGTACAGCAAATGTTTATACGCATTGTAATGCACTGGATTCTAATTAAGTTCAATTGTTTACAAAACCACAAAATAGCGGCTGTGCGAAATATTTCACTGTCATTCTATATCTACGAAACTATTACAGATATCATCATGCAATTTTGTACGGTGATAAATTGTACTGATACAAGTTTACCTATTGTATATTTCATAAACCTGTATAGTACAAAACGAAAATGTCGACCAAGCGAATTTGAAATATTTTAAAAGAATTTCTCGTGGTTTAACTCTATGAGCGCAGTGAAATGTGTGAGAAATAGACATTTCTCGCGATTTAACAATCCAAACGTAATGAAACATTGTACAGCAAATGTTTATACGTATTGTAATGCACTGGTGCCTAATTTAGTTCAATTCCTTACATAACCTCAAAATGGCGGCTGTGCGAAATATTTCACTGACATTCTATATCTCCGAAACTATTACAGATATCCGTGTGTGTGTGCGTGTGTGCGTGTATGTGTGTGTGTGAGGTATTTGTGTGTCCCCCACTAATAAAATCTAAACGGCTGGAGCGATTTCAATGAAATTCAGTAAGTTTATAGTACTATTACGGCGACCTCGACCGTTCCCTTCAAATTTTGTTACGTTTCACCAATCCAACATGGCGGCTGTGCGAAATATCTCACTAGCATTCAATTTCTCCGAAACTATTACCGATATCGCCCTGAAATTGTGTACCGTGATAAAGGGCACTACTAGAAGCTCACCTATGAGACTCTCAAATACCTGGTGACTAAAAACCAACATGGCGGTCAAGCGAAATTGAGACTTTTAAATAGACATTTCTCGCGATTTAACTATCCAAACCTAATGAAACTTGGTACTGAAAATGTTTAAACGCATTGTAATGCACTGGATTCTAATTTAGTTCAATTGTTTACATAACCTCAAAATAGCGGCTGTGCGAAATATTTCACTGACATTCTAATCTCCGAAACTATTACAGATATCCGTGTGTGTGCGTGTGTGTGTGAGTGTGTGTGTGTGAGGTGTTTGTGTGTCCCCCACTAATAAAATCTAAACGGCTGGAGTGATTTCAATGAAACTCGGTAAGTTCATAGCAATATTCTCGGCGACCTTGACCGTTCCCTTCAAATTTTGTTACGTCTTACCAATCCAAAATGGCGGCTGTGCGAAATATTTAACTAGCATTCAATATCTCCGAAACTATTACCGATATCGCCCTGAAATTGTGTACGGTTATAAAGGGCACTACTAGAAGCTCACATATGAGACTTTCAAAAACCTGGTGACAACGAAACCAACATGACAGTCAAGCGAAATTGAGACAGTTAAATAGACATTTCTCGCGATTTAACTATCCAAACGTAATGAAACTTGGTACAGCAAATGTTTAAACGCATTGCAATGCACTGGAGTCTAATTTAGTTCAATTGTTTACATAACCTCAATATAGCGGCTGTGCGAAATATTTCACTAGCATTCAATATCTCCGAAACTATTACCGATATCGCCCTAAAATTGTGTACCGTGATAAAGGGCACTACTAGAAGCTCACCTATGAGACTTTCAAAAACCTGGTGACTACAAAACCAACATGGCGATCAAGCGAAATTGAAACTTTTAAATAGACATTTCTCGAGATTTAAATATCCAAACGTAATGAAACCTGGTACAGCAAATGTTTAAACGCATTGTAATGCACGGAAGTCTAATTTAGTTCAATTCTTTACAAAACCTCAAAATGGCGGCTGTGCGAAATATTTCACTGACATTCTATATCTCTGAAACTATTACAGATAACATCATGCAATTTTGTACGGTGATAGAGGGTACTGATATAAGTTTACCTATTTTATATTTCATAAACCTGTATAGTACAATACGAACATGGCGACCAAGCGAATTTGAAATATTTTAATAGACTTTTTTCGTGATTTAACTCTATGAGCGCAGTGAAATGTGGTACAGCAAATGTTTGAATGCATCGTAATGCACTGGAGTCTAATTTAGTTCAATTGTTTTCATAACCTCAAAATGGGGGCTGTGCGAAATATTTCACTGACATTCTATATCTCCGAAACTATTACAGATATCCGTGTGTGTGTGCGTGCCTTTGTATGCGTGTGTGTGTGTTTGTGTGTGAGGTGTTTGTTTGTCCCCCACTAATAAAATCTAAACGGCTGGAGCGATTTCAATGAAACTCGGTAAGTTCATTGAATTATTCCCGGCGACCTCGACCGTGCCCTTCAAATTTTGTTATGTCTCACCAATCCAACATGGCGGCTGTGCGAAATAATTCACTAGCATTCAATATCCCCGAAACTATTAATGATATCGCCCTGAAATTGTGTACCGTGATAAAGGGCACTATTAGAAGCTCACCCATGAGACTTTCAGAAACCTGGTGACTACAAAACCAACATGGCGGTCAAGCGAAATTGAGACTTTTAAATAGACATTTCTCGCGATTTAATTATCCTAACGTAATGAAACTTGGTACAGCAAATGTTTATACGCATTGTAATGCACTGGATTCTAATTAAGTTCAATTGTTTACAAAACCACAAAATAGCGGCTGTGCGAAATATTTCACTGTCATTCTATATCTACGAAACTATTACAGATATCATCATGCAATTTTGTACGGTGATAAATTGTACTGATACAAGTTTACCTATTGTATATTTCATAAACCTGTATAGTACAAAACGAAAATGTCGACCAAGCGAATTTGAAATATTTTAAAAGAATTTCTCGTGGTTTAACTCTATGAGCGCAGTGAAATGTGTGAGAAATAGACATTTCTCGCGATTTAACAATCCAAACCAAATGAAACATTGTACAGCAAATGTTTATACGTATTGTAATGCACTGGTGCCTAATTTAGTTCAATTCCTTACATAACCTCAAAATGGCGGCTGTGCGAAATATTTCACTGACATTCTATATCTCCGAAACTATTACAGATATCCGTGTGTGTGTGCGTGTGTGCGTGTATGTGTGTGTGTGAGGTATTTGTGTGTCCCCCACTAATAAAATCTAAACGGCTGGAGCGATTTCAATGAAATTCAGTAAGTTTATAGTACTATTACGGCGACCTCGACCGTTCCCTTCAAATTTTGTTACGTTTCACCAATCCAACATGGCGGCTGTGCGAAATATCTCACTAGCATTCAATTTCTCCGAAACTATTACCGATATCGCCCTGAAATTGTGTACCGTGATAAAGGGCACTACTAGAAGCTCACCTATGAGACTCTCAAATACCTGGTGACTAAAAACCAACATGGCGGTCAAGCGAAATTGAGACTTTTAAATAGACATTTCTCGCGATTTAACTATCCAAACCTAATGAAACTTGGTACTGAAAATGTTTAAACGCATTGTAATGCACTGGATTCTAATTTAGTTCAATTGTTTACATAACCTCAAAATAGCGGCTGTGCGAAATATTTCACTGACATTCTAATCTCCGAAACTATTACAGATATCCGTGTGTGTGCGTGTGTGTGTGAGTGTGTGTGTGTGAGGTGTTTGTGTGTCCCCCACTAATAAAATCTAAACGGCTGGAGTGATTTCAATGAAACTCGGTAAGTTCATAGCAATATTCTCGGCGACCTTGACCGTTCCCTTCAAATTTTGTTACGTCTTACCAATCCAAAATGGCGGCTGTGCGAAATATTTAACTAGCATTCAATATCTCCGAAACTATTACCGATATCGCCCTGAAATTGTGTACGGTTATAAAGGGCACTACTAGAAGCTCACATATGAGACTTTCAAAAACCTGGTGACAACGAAACCAACATGACAGTCAAGCGAAATTGAGACAGTTAAATAGACATTTCTCGCGATTTAACTATCCAAACGTAATGAAACTTGGTACAGCAAATGTTTAAACGCATTGCAATGCACTGGAGTCTAATTTAGTTCAATTGTTTACATAACCTCAATATAGCGGCTGTGCGAAATATTTCACTAGCATTCAATATCTCCGAAACTATTACCGATATCGCCCTGAAATTGTGTACCGTGATAAAGGGCACTACTAGAAGCTCACCTATGAGACTTTCAAAAACCTGGTGACTACAAAACCAACATGGCGATCAAGCGAAATTGAAACTTTTAAATAGTCATTTCTCGAGATTTAAATATCCAAACGTAATGAAACTTGGTACAGCAAATGTTTAAACGCATTGTAATGCACGGAAGTCTAATTTAGTTCAATTCTTTACAAAACCTCAAAATGGCGGCTGTGCGAAATATTTCACTGACATTCTATATCTCTGAAACTATTACAGATAACATCATGCAATTTTGTACGGTGATAGAGGGTACTGATATAAGTTTACCTATTTTATATTTCATAAACCTGTATAGTACAATACGAACATGGCGACCAAGCGAATTTGAAATATTTTAATAGACTTTTTTCGTGATTTAACTCTATGAGCGCAGTGAAATGTGGTACAGCAAATGTTTGAATGCATCGTAATGCACTGGAGTCTAATTTAGTTCAATTGTTTTCATAACCTCAAAATGGGGGCTGTGCGAAATATTTCACTGACATTCTATATCTCCGAAACTATTACAGATATCCGTGTGTGTGTGCGTGCCTTTGTATGCGTGTGTGTGTGTTTGTGTGTGAGGTGTTTGTTTGTCCCCCACTAATAAAATCTAAACGGCTGGAGCGATTTCAATGAAACTCGGTAAGTTCATTGAATTATTCCCGGCGACCTCGACCGTGCCCTTCAAATTGTGTTATGTCTCACCAATCCAACATGGCGGCTGTGCGAAATATTTCACTGGCATTCAATATCCCCGAAACTATTAATGATATCGCCCTGAAATTGTGTACCGTGATAAAGGGCACTACTAGAAGCTCACCCATGAGACTTTCAGAAACCTGGTGACTACAAAACCAACATGGCGGTCAAGCGAAATTGAGACTTTTAAATAGACATTTCTCGCGATTTAATTATCCTATCGTAATGAAACTTGGTACAGCAAATGTTTATACGCATTGTAATGCACTGGATTCTAATTAAGTTCAATTGTTTACAAAACCACAAAATAGCGGCTGTGCGAAATATTTCACTGTCATTCTAATCTCCGAAACTATTACAGATATCCGTGTGTGTGTGCGTGTGTGTGTGTGTGTGTGTGTGTGTGTGAGGTGTTTGTTTGTCCCCCACTAATAAAATGTAAACGGCTGGAGCGATGTCAATGAAACTCGGTAAGTTCATAGCACTGTTCACGGCGACCTTGACCGTTCCCTTCAAATTTTGTTACGTCTCACCAATCCAACATGGCGGCTGTGCGAAGTATTTCACTAGCATTCAATATCTACGAAACTATTACCGATATCGCCCTGAAATTGTGTACGGTGATAAAGGGCACTACTAGAAGCTCACCTATGAGACTTTCAAAAACCTGGTGACTACAAAACCAACATGGCGGTCAAGCGAAATTGAGACTTTTAAATAGACATTTCTCGCGATTTCACTATCCAAACGTAATGAAACTTGGTACAGCAAATGCCTAAACGCATTGTAATGCACTGGAGTCTAATTTAGTTCAATTGTTTTCATAACCTCAAAATGGCGGCTGTGCGAAATATTTCACTGACATTCTATATCTCCGAAACTATTACAGATATCATCATGCAATTTTGTACGGTGATAAAGGGTACTGAGACAAGTTAACCTATTGTATATTTCATAAACCTGTGTAGTACAAAACGAACATGGCGACCAAGCGAATTTGAAATATTTTAATAGACTTTTCTCGTGATTTAACTCTATGAGCGCAGTGAAATGTGTGAGAAATAGACATTTCTCGCGATTTAACTATCCAAACGTAATGAAACTTGGTACAGCAAATGTTTAAACGCATTGTAATGAACTGGAGTCTAATTTAGTTCAATTGTTTACATAACCTCACAATTGCGGCTGTGCGAAATATTTCACTGACATTCTATATCTCCGAAACTATTACAGATATCCGTGTGTGTGTGCGTGTGTGTGTGTGAGGTGTTTGTGTGTCCCCCACTAATAAAATCTATACGGCTGGAGCGATTTCAATGAAACTCGGTAAGTTTATAGCGCTATTCACGGCGACCTCGACCGTTCCCTTCAAATTTTGTTACGTTTCACCAATCCAACTTGGCGGCTGTGCGAATTATTTCACTAGCATTCAATATCTCCGAAACTATTACGGATATCGCCCTGAAATTTTGTACGGTGAATAAGGGCACAACTATAAGCTCACCTATGAGATTTTCAAAAACCTGGTGACTACAAAACCAACATGGCGTTCAAGCGAATTTGAGACATTTAAATAGACATTTCTCGCGATTTAACTATCCAAACGTAATGAAGCATGGTTCAGCAAATGTTTAAAACCATTATAATGCACTGGAGTCTAATTTAGTTCAATTGTTTTCATAACCTCAAAATGGCGGCTGTGCGAAATATTTCACTGACATTCTATATCTCCGAAACCATTGCAGATATCACCATGCATTTTTTTACGGTGATAAAGGGTACTGATACAAGTTTACCTATTGTATATTTCATAAGCCTGTATAGTACAAAACGAACATGGCGACCAAGCGAATTTGAAATATTTTAATAGACTTTTCTCGTGATTTAACTCTATTAGCGCAGTGAAATGTGGTAGAGCAAATGTTTAAACGCATCGTAATGCACTGGAGTCTAATTTACTTCAATTGTTTACATAACCTCAAAATGGCGCCTGTGCGAAATATTTCACTGATATTCTATATCTCCGAAACTATTAGAGATATCATCATGCAATTTTGTACGGTGATAAAGGGTACTGATACAAGCTTACCTATTGTATAATTCATAAACCTGTATAGTACAAAACGAACATGGCGACCAAGCGAATTTGAAATATTTTAATAGACTTTTCTCGTGATTTAACTCTATGAGCGCAATTAAATGTGTGAGAAATAGACATTTCTCGCGATTTAACTATCCAAACGTAATGAAACTTGGTACAGCAAATGTTTAAACGCATTGTAATGCAATGGATTCTAATTTAGTTCAATTGTTTACATAACCTCAGAATGGCGGCTGTGCGAAATATTTCACTGACATTCTAATCTCCGAAACTATTACAGATGTCCGTGTGTGTGTGCGTGTGTGTGTGGGTGAGGTGCTTTTGTGTCCCCCTCTAATAAAATCTAAACGGCTGGAGCGATTTCAATGAAACTCGGTAAGTTCATAGCACTATTCACGGCGACCATGACCGTTCCCTTCAAATTTTGTAACGTCTCACCAATCCAACATGGCGGCTGTGCGAAATATTTCACTAGCATTTAATATCTCCGAAACTATTACCGATATCATCCTGAAATTGTGCACGGTGATAAAGCGCACTACTAGAAGCTCACCTATGAGACTTTCAAAAACCTGGTGACTACAAAACCAACATGGCGGTCAAGCGAAATTGAGACTTTTAAATAGACATTTCTCGCGATTTCACTATCCAAACGTAATGAAACTTGGTACAGCAAATGTTTAAACGCATTGTAATGCACTCGAATCTAATTTAGTTCAATTGTTTACATAACCTCAAAATGGCGGCAGTGCGAAATATTTCACCCACATTCTAATCTCCGAAACTATTACAGATATCCGTGTGTGTGAGCGTGTATGTGTGTGTGTGTGTGAGAGGTGTGTGTGTGTCCCCCTAAAAAAAATCTAAACGGCTGGTGCGATTTCAATAAAACTCGGTAAGCTCATAGAACTATTCCCGGCGAACTCGACCGTGCCCTTCAAATTTTGTTACGTCTCACCAATCCAACATGGCGGCTGTGCGAAATATTTCACTAGCATTCAATATCTCCGAAACTATTACCGATATCGCCCTGAAATTGTGTAAGGTGATAAAAGTCACTACTAGAAGCTCGCCTATGAGACTTTCAAAAACCTGGTGACTAGAAAACCAACAAAGCTGCCAAGCGAAATTCAGACTTTTAAATAGACATTTCTCGCGATTTCACTATCCTAACGTAATGAAATTTGGTACAGCAAATGTTTAAACGCATTGTAATGCACTAAGGTCTAATTTAGTTCAATTGTTTACATAACCTCAAAATGGCGTCTGTGCGAATTATTTCACTGACATTCTATATCTCCGAAACTATTACAGATATCCGTGTGTGTGTGCGTGTGTGTGTGTGTGTGTGTGCGAGGTGTTTGTGTGTCCCCCACTAATGAAATCTAAACGGCTAGAGCGATTTCAATGAAACTCGGTAAGTTTATAGCACTATTCACGGCGATCTCGACCGTTCCCTTCAAATTTTGTTACGTTTCACCAATCCAACATGGCGGCTGTGCGAAATATTTCAATAGCATTCAATATCTCCGAAACTATTACCGATATCGCCCTGAAATTGTGTACGGTGATAAAGGGCACTACTAGAAGCTCACCTATGAGTCTTTCAAAAACCTGGTGACTACAAAACCAACATGGCGGTCAAGCGAAAATGAGACTTTTAAATAGACATTTCTTGAGATTTAACTATCCAAACGTAATAAAATTTGGTACAGCAAATGTTTAAAAGGATTGTAATGCACTGCAGTCTAATTTAGTTCAATTGTTTTCATAACCTGATAATGGCGGTGTGCGAAATATTTCACTGACATTCTATATCTCCGAAACTATTACAGATATCATCATGCAATTTTTTACGGTGATAAATGGTACTGATACAAGTTTACCTATTATATACTTCATAAACCTGTATAGTACAAAACGAACATGGCGACCAATCGAATTTGAAATATTTTAATAGACTTTTCTCGTGATTTAACTCTATGAGCGCAGAGAAATGTGTGAGAAATATACATTTTCCGCGATTTTACTATCCAAACGTAATGAAACTTGCTACTGCAAATGTTTAAACGCATTGTAATGCACTGGAGTCTAATTTAGTTCAATTGTTTACATAACCTCAAAATGGCGGCTGTGCGAAATATTTCACTCAAATTCTATATCTCCGAAACTATTACAGATATCCGTGTGTGTGTGCTTGTGTGTGTGTGTGTATATGAGGTGTTTGTGGGTACCATATTAATAAAATCTAAACGGCTGGAGCGATTTCAATGAAACTCGGTAAGTTTATAGCACTATTCACGGCGACCTCGACCGTTCCCTTCAAATTTTGTTACGTTTCACCAATCCAACATGGCGGCTGTGCGAAATATTTCAATAGCATTCAATATCTCCGAAACTATTACCGATATCGCCCTGAAATTGTGTACGGTGATAAAGGGCACTACTAGAAGCTCACCTATGAGACTTTCAGAAACCTGGTGACTACAAAACCAACATGCCGGTCAAGCGAAATTAAGAATTTAAATAGAGATTTCTCGCGATTTAACTATCCAAACGTAATGAAACTTGGTACAGCAAATGTTTAAACGCATTGTAATGCACTGGAGTCTAATTTAGTTCAATTGTTTTCATAACCTCAAAATGGCGGCTGTGCGCAATATTTCACTGACATTCTATATCTCCGAAACTATTACAGATATCATCATGCAATTTTTTACGGTGATAAAGGGTACTGATACAAGTTTACCTATTGTATACTTCATAAACCTGTATGGTACAAAACGACCATGGCGACCAAACGAATTAGAAATATTTTAGTAGACTTTTCTCGTGATTTAACTCTATGAGCGCAGTGAAATGTGGTACAGCAAATGGTTAAACGCATCGTAATGCATTGGAGTTAATTTACTTCAATTGTTTACATAACCTCAAAATGGCGGCTGTGCGAAATATTTCACTGATATTCTATATCTCCGAAACTATTACAGATATCATCATGCAATTTTGTACGGTGATAAAGTGTACTGATACAAGTTTACCTATTGTATATTTCATAAACCTGTATAGTACAAGACGATCATGGCGACCAAGCGAATTTGAAATATTTTAATAGACTTTTCTCGTGATTTAACTCTATGAGCGCAATTAAATGTGTGAGAAATAGACTTTTCTCGCGATTTAACTATCCAAACGTAATGAAACTTGGTACAGCAAATGTTTAAACGCATTGTAATGCACTGGATTCTAATTTAGTTCAATTGTTTACATAACCTCAGAATGGCGGCTGTGCGAAATATTTCACTGACATTCTAATCTCCGAAACTATTACAGATGTCCGTGTGTGTGTGCGTGTGTGTGTGGGTGAGGTGCTTGTGTGTCCCCCTCTAATAAAATCTAAACGGCTGGAGCGATTTCAATGAAACTCGGTAAGTTCATAGCAATATTCACGGCGACCATGACCGTTCCCTTCAAATTTTGTTACGTCTCACCAATCCAACATGGCGGCTGTGCGAAATATTTCACTAGCATTCAATATCTCCGAAACTATTACCGATATCGCCCTGAAATTGTGTACGGTGATAAAGGTCACTACTAGAAGCTCGCCTATGAGACTTTCAAAAACCTGGTGACTACAAAACCAACACAGCTGCCAAGCGAAATTCAGACTTTTAAATAGACATTTCTCGCGATTTCACTATCCTAACGTAATGAAATTTGGTACAGCAAATGTTTAAACGCATTGTAATGCACTGGAGTCTAATTTAGTTCAATTGTTTACATAACCTCAAAATGGCGTCTGTGCGAAATATTTCACTGACATTCTATATCTCCGAAACTATTACAGATATCCGTGTGTGTGTGCGTGTGTGTGTGTGTGAGGTGATTGTGTGTCCCCCACTAATGAAATCTAAACGGCTAGAGCGATTTCAATGAAACTCGGAAAGTTTATAGCACTATTCACGGCGACCTCGACCGTTCCCTTCAAATTTTGTTACGTTTCACCAATCCAACATGGCGGCTGTGCGAAATATTTCACTAGCATTCAATATCTCCGAAACTATTACCGATATCGCCCTGAAATTGTGTACGGTGATAAAGGTCACTACTAGAAGCTCGCCTATGAGACTTTCAAAAACCTGGTGACTACAAAACCAACACAGCTGCCAAGCGAAATTCAGACTTTTAAATAGACATTTCTCGCGATTTCACTATCCTAACGTAATGAAATTTGGTACAGCAAATGTTTAAACGCATTGTAATGCACTGGAGTCTAATTTAGTTCAATTGTTTTCATAACCTCAAAATGGCGGCTGTGCGAAATATTTCACTGACATTCTATATCTCCGAAACTATTACAGATATCATCATGCAATTTTGTACGGTGATAAATGGTACTGATACAACTTTACCTATTTTATATTTCATAAACCTGTATAGTACAAAACGAACATGGCGACCAAGCGAATTTGAAATATTTTAATAGACTTTTCTCGTGATTTAACTCCATGAGCGCAGTGAAATGTGGTACAGCAAATGTTTAAACGCATCATAATGCACTGGAGTCTAATTTAGTTCAATTGTTTACATTACTTCAAAATGGCGGCTGTGCGAAATATTTCACTGACATTCTAATCTCCGATACTATTACAGATATCCGTGTGTGTGTGTGCGTGTGTGTGTGTGTGAGTTGTTTGTGTGTCCCCCACTACTAAAATCTAAACGGCTGGAGCGATTTCAATGAAACTCGGTAAATTCATAGCACTATTCACGGCGACCTTGACCGTTCCCTTCAATTTTGTTACGTTTCTCCAATCCAACATGGCGGCTGTGCGAAATATTTAACTAGCATTCAATATCTCCGAAACTATTACCGATATCGCCCTGAAATTGTGTACGGTGATAAAGGGCACTACTAGAAGCTCACCTATGAGACTTTCATAAACCTGGTGACTACAAAACCAACATGGCGGTCATGCGAAATTGAGACATTTAAATAGACATTTCTCGCGATATAACTATCCAAACGTAATGAAACTTGGCACAGCAAATGTTTAAACGCATTTTAATGCACTGGAGTCTAATTTAGTTCAATTGTTTTCATAACCTTAAAATGGCGGCTGTGCAAATATTTCACTGACATTGTATATCTCCGAAACCATTACAGATATCATCATGCAATTTTTTACGGTAATAAAGGGTACTGATACAAGATTACCTATTGTATATTTCATAAACCTGTATAGTACAAAACGAACATGGCGACCAAGCGAATTCGAAATATTTTAATAGACTTTACTCGTGATTTAACTCTATGAGCGCAGTGAAATGTGGTACAGCAAATGTTTAAACGCATCGTAATGCACAGGAGTCTAATTTAGTTCAATTGTTTACATAACCTCAAAATGGCGGCTGTGCGAAATATTTCACTGACATTCTATATCTCCGAAACTATTACAGATATCATCATGCAATTTTTTACGGTGATAAAGGGTACTGATACAAGTTTACCTATTGTATATTTCATAAACCTGTATAGTACAAAACGAACATGGCGACCAAGCGAATTTGAAATATTTTAATAGACTTTTCTCGTGATTTAACTCTATGAGCGCAGTGAAATGTGGTACAGCAAATGTTTAAACGCATCGTAATGCACTGGAGTCTAATTTACTTCAATTGTTTACATAACCACAAAATGGTGGCTGTGCGAAATATTTCACTGTCATTCTATATCTACGAAACTATTACATATATCATCATGCAAATTTGTACGTTGATAAATGGTACTGATACAAGTTTACCTATTGTATATTTCATAAACCTGTATAGTACAAAAAGGAACATGGCGACCAAGCGAATTTGAAATATTTTAATAGACTTTTCTCGTGACTTAACTCTATGAGCGCAGAGAAATGTGTGAGAAATATACATTTTCCGCGATTTAACTATCCAAACGTAATGAAACTTGCTACAGCAAATGTTTAAAGGCATTGTAATGCACTGGAGTCTTATTTAGTTCAATTGTTTACATAACCTCAAAATGGCGGCTGTGCGAAATATTTCACTCACATTCTATATCTCCGAAACTATTACAGATATCCGTGTGTGTGTGCTTGTGTGTGTGTGTGTATGTGAGGTGTTTGTGTGTCCCCCATTAATAAAATCTAAACGGCTGGAGCGATTTCAATGAAACTCGGTAAGTTTATAGCACTATTCACGGTGACCTCGACCGTTGCCATCAAATTTCGTTACGTTTAACCAATCCAACATGGCGGCTGTGCGAAATATTTCACTAGCATTCAATATCTCCGAAACTATTACCGATATCGCCCGGAAATTGTGTACGGTGATAAAGGGCACTACTAGAAGCTCACCTATGAGACTTTCAGAAACCTGGTGACTACAAAACCAACATGCCGGTCAAGCGAAATTAAGAATTTAAATAGAGATTTCTCGCGATTTAACTATCCAAACGTAATGAAACTTGGTACAGCAAATGTTTAAGCGCATTTTAATGCACTGGAGTCTAATTTAGTTCAATTGTTTTCATAACCTTAAAATGGCGGCTGTGCAAATATTTCACTGACATTGTATATCTCCGAAACCATTACAGATATCATCATGCAATTTTTTACGGTAATAAAGGGTACTGATACAAGTTTACCTATTGTATATTTCATAAACCTGTATAGTACAGAACGAACATGGCGACCAAGCGAATTTGAAATATTTTAATAGACTTTTCTCGTGATTTAACTCTATGAGCGCAGTGAAATGTGGTACAGCAAATGTTTAAACGCATCGTAATGCACTGGAGTCTAATTTACTTCAATTGTTTACATAACCACAAAATGGCGGCTGTGCGAACTATTTCACTGTCATTCTATATCTACGAAACCATTACATATATCATCATGCAATTTTGTACGTTGATAAATGGTACTGATACAAGTTTACCTATTGTATATTTCATAAACCTGTATAGTACAAAACGAACATGGCGACCAAGCGAATTTGAAATATTTTAATAGATTTTTCTCGTGATTTAACTCTATGAGCGCAGAGAAATGTGTGAGAAATATACATTTTCCGCGATTTAACTATCCAAACGTAATGAAACTTGCTACAGCAAATGTTTAAACGCATTGTAATGCACTGGAGTCTTATTTAGTTCAATTGTTTACATATCCTCAAAATGGCGGCTGTGCGAAATATTTCACTGACATTCTATATCTCCGAAACTATTACAGATATCCGTGTGTGTGCGCTTGTGTGTGTGTGTATGTGAGGTGTTTGCGTGACCCCCATTAATAAAATCTAAACGGCTGGAGCGATTTCAATGAAACTCGGTAAGTTTATAGCACTATTCACGGCGACCTCGACCGTTGCCATCAAATTTCGTTACGTTTCACAAATCCAACATGGCGGCTGTGCGAAATATTTCACTAGCATTCAATATCTCCGAAACTATTACCGATATCGCCCGGAAATTGTGTACGGTCATAAAGGGCACTACTAGAAGCTCACGTATGAGTATTTTTAAAAACCTGGTGACTACAAAACCAACATAGCTGTCAAGCGAAATTGAGACTTTTAAATAGACATTTCTCGCGATTTAACTATCCAAACGTAATGAAACTTGGTACAGCAAATTTTTAAACGCATTGTAATGCAATGGAGTCTAATTTAGTTCAATTGTTTCATAACCTCAAAATGGCGGCTGTGCGAAATATTTCACTGACATTCTATATCTCCGAAACTATTACAGATATCATCATGCAATTTTGTACGGTGATAAAGGGTACTGATACAACTTTACCTATTTTATATTTCATAAACCTGTATAGTACAAAACGAACATGGCGACCAAGCGAATTTGAAATATTTTAATAGACTTTTCTCGTGATTTAACTCCATGAGCGCAGTGAAATGTGGTACAGCAAATGTTTAAACGCATCATAATGCACTGGAGTCTAATTTAGTTCAATTGTTTACATTACCTCAAAATGGCGGCTGTGCGAAATATTTCACTGACATTCTAATCTCCGATACTATTACAGATATCCGTGTGTGTGTGTGCGCGTGTGTGTGTGTGTGTGTGTGAGTTGTTTGTGTGTCCCCCACTAATAAAATCTAAACGGCTGGAGCGATTTCAATGAAACTCGGTAAGTTCATAGCACTACTCACGGCGACCTTGACCCTTCCCTTCAATTTTGTTACGTTTCTCCAATCCAACATGGCGGCTGTGCGAAATATTTCACTAGCATTCAATATCTCCGAAACTATTACCGATATCGCCCTCAAATTGTGTACGGTGATAAAGGGCACTACTAGAAGCTCACCTATGAGACTTTCATAAACCTGGTGACTACAAAACCAACATGGCGGTCAAGCGAAATTGAGACATTTAAATAGACATTTCTCGCGATATAACTATCCAAACGTAATGAAACTTGGCACAGCAAATGTTTAAACGCATTTTAATGCACTGGAGTCTAATTTAGTTCAATTGTTTTCATAACCTTAAAATGGCGGCTGTGCAAATATTTCACTGACATTTTATATCTCCGAAACCATTACAGATATCATCATGCAATTTTTTACGGTAATAAAGGGTACTGATACAAGATTACCTATTGTATATTTCATAAACCTGTATAGTACAAAACGAACATGGCGACCAAGCGAATTCGAAATATTTTAATAGACTTTTCTCGTGATTTAACTCTATGAGCTCAGTGAAATGTGGTACAGCAAATGTTTAAACGCATCGTAATGCACTGGAGTCTAATTTACTTCAATTGTTTACATAACCACAAAATGGCGGCTGTGCGAACTATTTCACTGTCATTCTATATCTACGAAACTATTACATATATCATCATGCAATTTTGTACGTTGGTAAATGGTACTGATACAAGTTTACCTATTGTATATTTCATAAACCTGTATAGTACAAAACGAACATGGCGACCAAGCGAATTTGAAATATTTTAATAGATTTTTCTCGTGATTTAACTCTATGAGCGCAGAGAAATGTGTGAGAAATATACATTTTCCGCGATTTAACTATCCAAACGTAATGAAACTTGCTACAGCAAATGTTTAAACGCATTGTAATGCACTGGAGTCTTATTTAGTTCAATTGTTTACATATCCTCAAAATGGCGGCTGTGCGAAATATTTCACTGACATTCTATATCTCCGAAACTATTACAGATATCCGTGTGTGTGCGCTTGTGTGTGTGTGTATGTGAGGTGTTTGTGTGTCCCCCATTAATAAAATCTAAACGGCTGGAGCGATTTCAATGAAACTCGGTAAGTTTATAGCACTATTCACGGCGACCTCGACCGTTGCCATCAAATTTCGTTACGTTTCACAAATCCAACATGGCGGCTGTGCGAAATATTTCACTAGCATTCAATATCTCCGAAACTATTACCGATATCGCCCGGAAATTGTGTACGGTGATAAAGGGCACTACTAGAAGCTCACGTATGAGAATTTTTAAAAACCTGGTGACTACAAAACCAACATAGCTGTCAAGCGAAATTGAGACTTTTAAATAGACATTTCCCGCGATTTAACTATCCAAACTTAATGAAACCTGGTACTCCAAATGTTTAAACGCATTGTAATGTACTGGAATCTAATTAAGTACAATTTTTATATAACCTCAAAATGGCGGCTCTGCGAAATATTTCACTGACATTCTATTTCTCCAAAACTATTACAGATAATATCATGCAATTTTTTACGGTGATAAAGGGTACTGATACAAGTTTACCTATTGTATACTTCATAAACCTGTATAGTACAAAACGACCATGGCGACCAAGCGAATTTGAAATATTTTAATAGACTTTTCTCGTGATTTAACTCTATGAGCGCAATTAAATGTGTGAGAAATAGACTTTTCTCTCGCGATTTAACTATCCAAACGTAATGAAACTTGGTACAGCGAATGTTTAAACGCATTGTAATGCACTGGATTCTAATTTAGTTCAATTGTTTACATAACCTCAGAATGGCGGCTGTGCGAAATATTTCACTGACAATCTAATCTCCGAAACTATTACAGATGTCCGTGTGTGTGTGTGTGTGTGTGTGTGTGTGGTTGAGGTGTTTGTGTGTCCCCCACTAATAAAATCTAAATGGCTGGAGCGATTTCAATGAAACTCGGTAAGTTTATAGCACTATTCACGGCAACCTCGACCGTTTCCTTCAAATTTTGTTACGTCTCACCAATCCAACATGGCGGCTGTGCGAAATATTTCACTAGCATTTAATATCTCCGAAGCTATTACCGATATCGCCCTGAAATTGTGTACGGTGATAAAGGGCACTACTAGAAGCTCACCTAAGAGACTTTCAAAAACCTGGTGACTACAAAACCAACATGGCGATCAAGCGAAATTAAGACTTTTAAATAGACATTTCTCGCGACTTAACTATCCAAACGTAATGAAACTTGGTACAGCAAATGTTTAAAAGAATTGTAATGCACTGGAGTCTAATTTAGTTCAATTGTTTACATAACCTCAAAATGGCGTCTGTGCGAAATATTTCACTGACATTCTATATCTCCGAAACTATTACAGATATCCGTGTGTGTGTGTGCGTGTGTGTGTGTGTGTGTGAGGTGTTTGTGTGTCCCCCACTAATAAAATCTAAACGGCTGGAGCGATTTCAATGAAACTCGGTAAGTTTATAGCACTATTCACGGCAACCTCGACCGTTTCCTTCAAATTTTGTTACGTTTCACCAATCCAACATGGCGGCTGTGCGAAATATTTCATTAGCATTCAATATCTCCGAAACTATTACCGATATCGCCCTGTAATTGTGTACGGTGATAAAGGGCACTACTAGAAGCTCAACTATGAGACTTTCAAAAACCTGGTGACTAAAAAACCAACATGGCGGTCAAGCGAAATTGAGACTTTTAAATAGACATTTCTCGCGACTTAACTATCCAAACGTAATGAAACTTGGTACAGGAAATGTTTAAAAGAATTGTAATGCACTGGAGTCTAATTTAGTTCAATTGTTTTCATAACCTCAAAATGGCGGCTGTGCGAAATATTTTACTGACATTCTATATCTCCGAAACTATTACAGATATCATCATGCAATTTTTTACGGTGATAAAGGGTACTGATACAAGTTTACCTATCGTATATTTCATAAACCTGTATAGTACAAAACGAACATGGCGACCAAGCGAATTAGAAGTATTTTAAGGGACACTGGGACTGAAATTTTAGTGAAATTTGTGGAAAATGTCGATTTTCGGTTTTTTCCATATTAATACACCCCTATCCCCTGCGGATCATATAGCAGTGTTTTTATCCGAATTCCGCCATTTTTAAAGCCCTGGCGTAGCTTTAAAATGCACGGTGTGTCCTTTAAACGCCCCAGCACAGTAAGTGTCCTGAAGGTTCTGAGTCTTGGTGTATCTACAATCGAAGTATCACAGCTGGTAAAACACCACAGAGTCATGACAAAATGGCTGTAGAACTTTATGAACCCTTAGTTGTCAAGATTATGCCTGTTTATCAAAGGCTGGCATCAGATGAGCTACTATCCAGATGCATCCGTGGTGCTACTGAAAATCAGAATGAGTCACTGCGTTCTGTTATCTGGAGGAAGTGACCAAAGGAGATTATTATTTCACGGAAGATACTTGAAATTGCTGTTAGTAATTCTGTAGCAGAATTCAACATGGGGTGTAGTGCAACAACAGAGTTGAAATCAGGAATAAGACTAACTTCATTATCTCATGTCACAGCACAAACACTTGAAAGATGTGTCAGTCGCAGGAAGTATGTAAGTCCGCGGTCATAATTGGAGAAGTGAAAGGCATGTCGACGGAAGGTGAAACTGACGGAAATGAAGGCGGAGGCTGCAAAACAGAAGAAGGAGGGTGTCACCTATGCTGTAGGACAATCCTAATGTCATTGGTAAGCTGAAACCTTGTAAATTGTGCATCATTTTAGAAAATTGCTGTTTTCTCTGATTCACTTTTTCAGGCATTCAAAATGTTACTCGCGTCATAAATCTTATGATATTGCTTTCAAAATGGGAATTTATTATCTTTATTGCAATGACTATAAACCTGCGGATCGGTTTTTAGATTGCACTTTTGGTATGGCTGCAAAAAAAATTCAAACTGGAAAAAATACGATTTTTTTGTAGAAAAAAACTTGGATATGGAAAAAAATTAATTTCTTGGCCCTCATTAATGCAATTCAAAATCGGATCCGTAGGTTTCTTCCAATTGTTATAGTGCAACAGAATATTACCTAAAAGTTACACTATCTTGTTTTTTTTAACGCGGCTGACCTTTATAAAACTTGAATAATTAGCACAATAAATGTACAAAATAATTAATATCTGGAGAACTAATCAACTTACAATGCTCACGTTTCCCACAGTGGTTAATAATATGACTATTCATAACCATATAAAATTTCAAAGCTGTACCTCAGTTTATATAGAATTTGAAAATTTCAGTCCCAGTGTCCCTTAATAGACTTTTCTCGAGATTTAACTCTATGAGCGCAGTGAAATGTGGTACAGCAAATGTTTAAACGCATCGTAATGCACTGGAGTCTAATTTACTTCAATTGTTTACATAACCACAAAATGGCGGCTGTGCGAAATATTTCACTGTCATTCTATATCTACGAAACTATTACATATATCATCATGCAATTTTGTACGTTGATAAATGGTACTGATACAAGTTTACCTATTGTATATTTCATAAACCTGTATAGTACAAAACGAACATGGCGACCAAGCGAATTTTAAATATTTTAATAGACTTTTCTCGTGATTTAACTCTATGAGCGCAGAGAAATGTGTGAGAAATATACATTTTCCGCGATTTAACTATCCAAACGTAATGAAACTTGCTACAGCAAATGTTTAAACGCATTGTAATGTACTGGAGTCTTATTTAGTTCAATTGTTTACATATCCTCAAAATGGCGGCTGTGCGAAATATTTCACTGACATCTATATCTCCGAAACTATTACAGATATCCGTGTGTGTGTGCTTGTGTGTGTGTGTATGTGAGGTGTTTGTGTGTCCCCCATTAATAAAATCTAAACGGCTGGAGCGATTTCAATGAAACTCGGTAAGTTTATAGCACTATTCACGGCGACCTCGACCGTTGCCATCAAATTTCGTTACGTTTGACAAATCCAACATGGCGGCTGTGCGAAATATTTCACTAGCATTCAATATCTCCAAAACTATTACCGATATCGCCCGGAAATTGTGTACGGTGATAAAGGGCACTACTAGAAGCTCACTTATGGGACTTTCAAAAACCTGGTGACAACGAAACCAACATGGCAGTCAAGCGAAATTGAAGCATTTAAATAGACATTTCTCGCGATTTAACTATCCAAACGTAATGAAACTTGGTACAGCAAATGTGTATACGCTTTGTTATGCACTGGAGTCTAATTTAGTTCAACTGTTTACATAACCTCAAAATGGAGGCTGTGCGAAATATTTCACTGATATTCTATATCTCCGAAACTATTACAGATATCATCATGCAATTTTGTACTGTGATAAAGTGTACTGATACAAGTTTACCTATTTTATATTTCATAAACCTGTAGAGTACAAAACGAACATGGCGACCAAGCGAATTTGAAATATTTTAATAGACTTTTCTCGTGATTTAACTCCATGAGAGCAGTGAAATGTGGTACAGCAAATGTTTAAATGCATCGTAATGCACTGGAGTCTAATTTAGTTCAATTGTTTTCATAACCTTAAAATGGCGGCTGTGCAAATATTTCACTGACATTGTATATCTCCGAAATCATTACAGATATCATCATGCAATTTTTTACGGTAATAAAGGGTACTGATACAAGATTACCTATTGTATATTTCATAATCCTGTATAGTACAAAACGAACATGGCGACCAAGCGAATTCGAAATATTTTAATAGACTTTACTCGTGATTTAACTCTATGAGCGCAGTGAAATGTGGTACAGCAAATGTTTAAACGCATCGTAATGCACAGGAGTCTAATTTAGTTCAATTGTTTACATAACCTCAAAATGGCGGCTGTGCGAAATATTTCACTGATATTCTATATCTCCGAAACAATTACAGATATCATCATGCAATTTTGTACGGTGATAAAGGGTAGTGATACAAGTTTACCTATTGTATATTTCACAAACCTGTATAGTACAAAACGAACATGGCGACCAAGCGAATTTGAAATATTTTAATAGACTTTTCTCGTGATTTATTTCTATGAGCGCAGTAAAATGTGGTACAGCAAATGTTTAAATGCATCGTAATGCACTGCAGTCTAATTTAGTTCAATTGTTTACATAACCTCAAAATGGCGGCTGTGCGAAATATTTCACTGACATTCTATTTCTCCGAAACTATTACCTATATCCGTTTGTGTGTGCGTGTGTGTGTGTGTGTGAGGTGTTTGTGTGTCCCCCACTAATAACATCTAAACGGCTGGAGCGATTTCAATGAAACTCGGTAAGTTCATAGAACTATTCCCGGCGACCTCGTCCGTGCCCTTCAAATTTTGTTACGTTTCACCAATCCAACATGGCGTCTGTGCGAAATATTTCACTATCATTCAATATCTCCGAAACTATTACCGATATCGCCCTGAAATTGTGTACGGTGATAAAGGGCACTACTAGAAGCTCACCTATGAGACTTTCATAAACCTGGTGACTACAAAACCAACATGGCGGTCAAGCGAAATTGAGACTTTTAAATAGACATTTCTCGCGATGTAACTATCCAAACGTAATGAAACTTGGTACAGCGAATGTTTAAACGCATTGTAATGCAATGGATTCTAATTTAGTTCAATTGTTTACATAACCTCAGAATGGCGGCTGTGCGAAATATTTCACTGACAATCTAATCTCCGAAACTATTACAGATGTCCGAGTGTGTGTGCGTGTGTGTGTGGTTGAGGTGTTTGTGTGTCCCCCACAAATAAAATCTAAACGGCTGGAGCGATTTCAATGAAACTCGGTAAGTTCATAGCACTATTCACGGCGACCATGACCGTTCCCTTCAAATTTTGTTACGTCTCACCAATCCAACATGGCGGCTGTGCGAAATATTTAACTAGCATTTAATATCTCCGAAACTATTACCGATATCGCCCTGAAATAGTGTACGGTGATAAAGGGCACTACTAGAAGCTCACCTATGAGACTTTCAAAAACCTGGTGACTACAAAACCAACATGGCGGTCAAGCGAAATTAAGACTTTTAAATAGACATTTCTCGCGATTTCTCTATCCAAACGTAATGAAACTTGGTACAGCAAATGTTTAAACGCATTGTAATGCACTGGAGTCTAATTTAGTTCAATTGTTTACATAACCTCAAAATGGCGTCTGTGCGAAATATTTCACTGACATTCTATATCTCCGGAACTATTACAGATATCCGTGTGTGTGTGCGTGTGTGTGTGTGTGTGTGTGTGTGTGTGTGAGGTGTTTGTGTGTCCCCCACTAATAAAATTTAAACGGCTGTAGCGATTTCAATGAAACTCGGAAAGTTTTTAGCACTATTCACGGTGACCTCGACCGTTTCCTTCAAATTTTGTTTCGTTTCACCAATCCAACATGGCGGCTGTGCGAAATATTTCACTAGCATTCAATATCTCCGAAACTATTACTGATATCGCCCTGAAATTGTGTACGGTGATAAATGGCACTACTAGAAGCTCACCTATGAGACTTTCAAAAACCTGGTGACTAAATAACCAACATGGCGGTCAAGCGAAATTGAGACTTTTAAATAGACATTTCTCGCGACTTAACTATCCAAACGTAATGAAACTTGGTACAGCAAATGTTTAAAAGAATTGTAATGCACTGGAGTCTAATTTAGTTCAATTGTTTTCATAACCTCAAAATGGCGGCTGTGCGAAATATTTCACTGACATTCTATATCTCCGAAACTATTACAGATATCATCATGCAATTTTTTACGGTGATAAAGGGTACTGATACAAGTTTAACTATTGTATATTTCATAAACCTGTATAGTACAAAACGAACATGGCGACCAAGCGAATTTGAAATATTTTAATAGACTTTTCTCGTGATTTAACTCTATGAGCGCAGTGAAATGTGGTACAGCAAATGTTTAAACGCATCGTAATGCACTGGAGTCTAATTTACTTCAATTGTTTACATAACCACAAAATGGCGGCTGTGCGAAATATTTCACTGTCATTCTATACCTACGAAACTATTACATATATCATCATGCAATTTTGTACGTTGATAAATGGTACTGATACAAGTTTACCTATTGTATATTTCATAAATCTGTATGGTACAAAACGAACATGGCGACCAAGCGAATTTGAAATATTTTAATAGACTTTTCTCGTGATTTAACTCTATGAGCGCAGAGAAATGTGTGAGAAATATACATTTTCCGCGATTTAACTATCCAAACGTAATGAAACTTGCTACAGCAAATGTTTAAACGCATTGTAATGCACTGGAGTCTTATTTAGTTCAATTGTTTACATATCCTCAAAATGGCGGCTGTGCGAAATATTTCACTGACATTCTATATCTCCGAAACTATTACAGATATCCGTGTGTGTGTGCTTGTGTGTGTGTGTATGTGAGGTGTTTGTGTGTCCCCCGTTAATAAAATCTAAACGGCTGGAGCGATTTCAATGAAACTCGGTAAGTTTATAGCACTATTCACGGCGACCTCGACCGTTGCCATCAAATTTCGTTACGTTTCACAAATCCAACATGGCGGCTGTGCGAAATATTTCACTAGCATTCAATATCTCCGAAACTATTACCGATATCGCCCGGAAATTGTGTACGGAGATAAAGGGCACTACTAGAAGCTCACGTATGAGAATTTTTAAAAACCTGGTGACTACAAAACCAACATAGCTGTCAAGCGAAATTGAGAATTTTAAATAGACATTTCTCGCGATTTAACTATCCAAACGTAATGAAACTTGGTACAGCAAATTTTTAAACGCATTGAAATGCACTGGAGTCTAATTTAGTTCAATTGTTTTCATAACCTCAAAATGGCGGCTGTGCGAAATATTTCACTGACATTCTATATCTCCGAAACTATTACAGATATCATCATGCAATTTTTTACGGTGATAAAGGGTACTGATACAAGTTTACCTATTGTATACTTCATAAACCTGTATAGTACAAAACCACCATGGCGACCAAGCGAATTTGAAATATTTTAATAGACTTTTCTCGTGATTTAACTCTATGAGCGCAGTGAAATGTGGTACAGCAAATGTTTAAACGCATCGTAATGCACTGGAGTCTAATTTACTTCAATTGTTTACATAACCTCAAAATGGCGGCTGTGCGAAATATTTCACTGATATTCTATATCTCCGAAACTATTACAGATATCATCATGCAATTTTGTACGGTGATAAAGTGTACTGATACAAATTTACCTATTGTATATTTCATAAACCTGTATAGTACAAAACGAACATGGCGACCAAGCGAATTTGAAATATTTTAATAGACTTTTCTCGTGATTTAACTCTATGAGCGCAATTAAATGTGTGAGAAATAGACTTTCCTCTCGCGATTTAACTATCCAAACGTAATGAAACTTGGTACAGCGAATGTTTAAACGCATTGTAATGCACTGGATTCTAATTTAGTTCAATTGTTTACATAACCTCAGAATGGCGGCTGTGCGAAATATTTCACTGACAAACTAATCTCCGAAACTATTACAGATGTCCGTGTGTGTGTGTGTTGTGTGTGTGTGGTTGAGGTGTTTGTGTGTCCCCCACTAATAAAATCTAAGTGGCTGGAGCGATTTCAATGAAACTCGGTAAGTTCATAGCACTATTCACGGCGACCATGACCGTTCCCTTCAAATTTTGTTACGTCTCACCAATCCAACATGGCGGCTGTGCGAAATATTTCACTAGCATTTAATATCTCCGAAACTATTACCGATATCGCCCTGAAATTGTGTACGGTGATAAAGGGCACTACTAGAAGCTCACCTAAGAGACTTTCAAAAACCTGGTGACTACAAAACCAACATGGCGATCAAGCGAAATTAAGACTTTTAAATAGACATTTCTCGCGACTTAACTATCCAAACGTAATGAAACTTGGTACAGCAAATGTTTAAAAGAATTGTAATGCACTGGAGTCTAATTTAGTTCAATTGTTTACATAACCTCAAAATGGCGTCTGTGCGAAATATTTCACTGACATTCTATATCTCCGAAACTATTACAGATATCCGTGTGTGTGTGCGTGTGTGTGTGTGTGTGTGTGAGGTGTTTGTGTGTCCCCCACTAATAAAATCTAAACGGCTGGAGCGATTTCAATGAAACTCGGTAAGTTTATAGCACTGTTCACGGCGACCTCGAACGTTTCCTTCAAATTTTGTTACGTTTCACCAATCCAACATGGCGGCTGTGCGAAATATTTCACTAGCATTCAATATCTCCGAAACTATTACCGATATCGCCCTGAAATTGTGTACGGTGATAAAGGGCACTACTAGAAGCTCAACTATGAGACTTTCAAAAACCTGGTGACTAAAAAACCAACATGGCCGTCAAGCGAATTTGAGACTTTTAAATAGACATTTCTCGCGACTTAACTATCCAAACGTAATGAAACTTGGTACAGCAAATGTTTAAAAGAATTGTAATGCACTGGAGTCTAATTTAGTTCAATTGTTTTCATAACCTCAAAATGGCGGCTGTGCGAAATATTTTACTGACATTCTATATCTCCGAAACTATTACAGATATCATCATGCAATTTTTTACGGTGATAAAGGGTACTGATACAAGTTTACCTATCGTATATTTCATAAACCTGTATAGTACAAAACGAACATGGCGACCAAGCGAATTAGAAATATTTTAATAGACTTTTCTCGTGATTTAACTCTATGAGCGCAGTGAAATGTGGTACAGCAAATGTTTAAACGCATCGTAATGCACTGGAGTCTAATTTACTTCAATTGTTTACATAACCACAAAATGGCGGCTGTGCGAAATATTTCACTGTCATTCTATATCTACGAAACTATTACATATATCATCATGCAATTTTGTACGTTGATAAATGGTACTGATACAAGTTTACCTATTGTATATTTCATAAACCTGTATAGTACAAAACGAACATGGCGACCAAGCGAATTTGAAATATTTTAATAGACTTTTCTCGTGATTTAACTCTATGAGCGCAATTAAATGTGTGAGAAATAGACTTTTCTCTCGCGATTTAACTATCCAAACGTAATGAAACTTGGTACAGCGAATGTTTAAACGCATTGTAATGCACTGGATTCTAATTTAGTTCAATTGTTTACATAACCTCAGAATGGCGGCTGTGCGAAATATTTCACTGACAATCTAATCTCCGAAACTATTACAGATATCCGTGTGTGTGTGCTTGTGTGTGTGTGTATGTGAGGTGTTTGTGTGTCCCCCATTAATAAAATCTAAACGGCTGGAGCGGTTTCAATGAAACTCGGTAAGTTTATAGCACTATTCACGGCGACCTCGACCGTTGCCATCAAATTTCGTTACGTTTCACAAATCCAACATGGCGGCTGTGCGAAATATTTCACTAGCATTCAATATCTCCAAAACTATTACCGATATCTCCCGGAAATTGTGTACGGTGATAAAGGGCACTATTAGAAGCTCACCTATGAGACTTTCAAAAACCTGGTGACTACAAAACCAACATGGCGGTCAAGCGAAATTGAGACATTTAAATAGACATTTCTCGCGATTTCACTATCCGAACGTAATGAAACTTGGTACAGCAAATGTTTAAACGCACTGTAATGCACTGGAGTCTAATTTAGTTTAATTGTTTACATAACCTCAAAATGGCGGCTGTGCGAAATATTTCACTGACATTCTAATCTCCGAAACTATTACAGATATCCGTGTGTGTGTGCGTGCGTGTTTGTGTGTGTGTGTGAGGTGTGTGTACACCCCCCACCCCTAAAAAATCTGAACGGCTGGAGCGATTTCAATAAAACTCGGTAAGTTCATAGTACTATTCCCGGTGACCTTGACCGTGCCCTTCAAATTTTGTTACGTCTCACAAATCCAACATGGCGGCTGTGCGAAATATTTCACTAGCATTCAACATCTCCGAAACTTTTACCGATATCGCCCTGAAATTGTGTACGGTGATAAAGGTCACTACTAGAAGCTCACCTATGAGACTTTCAAAAACCTGGTGACTACAAAAAGAACATGGCGACCAAGCGAATTTGAAACATTTTAATAGACTTTTCTCGTGATTTAACTCTATGAGCGCAGTGAAATATATGAGAAATAGACATTTCTCGCGATTTAACTATCCAAACGTAATGAAACTTGATACAGCAAATGTTTAAACGCATTGTAATGACCTGGAGTCTAATTTAGTTCAATTGTTTACATAACCTCAAAATGGCGGCTGTGCGAAATATTTAACTGACATTCTAATCTCCGAAACTATTACAGATATCCGTGTGTGTGTGCGTGTGTTTGTGTGTGAGAGGTGTTTCTGTGTCCCCCACTAATAAAATCTAAACGGCTGGAACAATTTCAATGAATCTCGGTAAGTTCATAGCACTGTTCACGGCGACCTTGACCGTTCCCTTCAAATTTTGTTACGTCTCATCAATCCAACATGGCGGCTGTGCGAAATATTTCACTAGCATTCAATATCTCCGAAACTATTACCGATATCTCCCTGAAATTGTGTACGGTGATAAAGGGCACTATTAGAAGCTCACCTATGAGACTTTCAAAAACCCTGGTGACTACAAAACCAACATGGCGGTCAAGCGAAATTGAGACATTTAAATAGACATTTCTCGCGATTTCACTATCCAAACGTAATGAAACTTGGTACAGCAAATGTTTAAACGCATTGTAATGCACTGGAGTCTAATTTAGTTCAATTGTTTACAAAACCTCAAAATGGCGGCTGTGCGAAATATTTCACTGACATTCTAATCTCCGAAACTATTACAGATATCCGTGTGTGTGTGCGTGTGTGTGTGTGTGAGAGGTGTGTTTGCGTCCCCCTTAAAAAATCTAAACTGCTGGTGCGATTTCAATAAAACTCGGTAAGTTCATAGAACTATTCCCGGCGAACTCGACCGTGCCCTTCAAATTTTGTTCCGTCTCACCACTCCAACATGGCGGCTGTGCGAAATATTTCACTAGCATTCAATATCTCCGAAACTATTACGGATATCGCCCTGAAATTGTGTACGGTGATAAAGGTCACTACTAGAAGCTCGCCTATGAGACTTTCCAAAACCTGGTGACTACAAAACCAACGTAGCTGTCAAGCGAAATTGAGACTTTTAAATAGACATTTCTCGCGATTTCACTATCCTAACGTAATGAAAATTGGTACAGCAAAAGTTTAAACGCATTGTAATGCACTGGAGTCTAATTTAGTTCAATTGTTTACATAACCTCAAAATGGCGGCTGTGCGAAATATTTCACTGACATTCTATATCTCTGAAACTATTACAGATATCCGTGTGTGTGTGTGCTTGTGTGTGTGTGTGTGTGATGTGTTTGTGTGTCCCCCACTAATAAAATCTAAACGGCTGGAGCGATTTCAATGAAACTCGGTAAGATTATAGCACTAATCACGGCGACCTCGACCGTTCCCTTCAAATTTTGTTACGTTTCACCAATCCAACATGGCGGCTGTGCGAAATATTTCACTATCATTCAATATCTACGAAACTATTACCGATATCGCCCTGAAATTGTGTACGGTGATAAAGGGCACTACTAGAAGCTCACCTATGAGACTTTCAAAAACCTGGTGACTACAAAACCAACATGGCGGTCAATCGAAATTGAGACTTTTAAATAGACATTTCTCGCGATTTAACTATCCAAACGTAATGAAACTTGGTACAGCAAATGTTTAAACGCATTGTTATGCACTGGAGTCTAATTTAGTTCAATTGTTTTCATAACCTCAAAATGGCGGCTGTGCGAAATATTTTACTGACATTCTATATCTCCGAAACTATTACAGATATCATCATGCAATTTTTTACGGTGATAAAGGGTACTGATACAAGTTTACCTATTGTATACTTCATAAACCTGTATAGTACAACATGAACATGGCGACCAAGCGAATTAGAAATATTTTAATAGACTTTTCTCGTGATTTAACTCTATGAGCGCAGTGAAATGTGGTACAGCAAATGTTTAAACGCATCGTAATGCACTGGAGTCTAATTTACTTCAATTGTTTACATAACCACAAAATGGCGGCTGTGCGAAATATTTCACTGTCATTCTATATCTACGAAACTATTACATATATCATCATGCAATTTTGTACGTTGATAAATGGTACTGATACAAGTTTACCTATTGTATATTTCATAAACCTGTATAGTACAAAACGAACATGGCGACCAAGCGAATTTGAAATATTTTAATAGACTTTTCTCGTGATTTAACTCTATGAGCGCAGAGAAATGTGTGAGAAATATACATTTTCCGCGATTTAACTATCCAAACGTAATGAAACTTGCTACAGCAAATGTTTAAACGCATTGTAATGCACTGGAGTCTTATTTAGTTCAATTGTTTACATATCCTCAAAATGGCGGCTGTGCGAAATATTTCACTGACATCTATATCTCCGAAACTATTACAGATATCCGTGTGTGTGTGCTTGTGTGTGTGTGTATGTGAGGTGTTTGTGTGTCCCCCATTAATAAAATCTAAACGGCTGGAGCGATTTCAATGAAACTCGGTAAGTTTATAGCACTATTCACGGCGACCTCTACCGTTCCATCAAATTTCGTTACGTTTCACAAATCCAACATGGCGGCTGTGCGAAATATTTCACTAGCATTCAATATCTCCAAAACTATTACCGATATCGCCCGGAAATTGTGTACGGTGATAAAGGGCACTACTAGAAGCTCACCTATGGGACTTTCAAAAACCTGGTGACAACGAAACCAACATGGCAGTCAAGCGAAATTGAGACATTTAAATAGACATTTCTCGCGATTTAACTATCCAAACGTATTGAAACTTGGTACAGCAAATGTTTAAACGCATTGTTATGCACTGGAGTCTAATTTAGTTCAATTGTTTACATAACCTCAAAATGGCGGCTGTGCGAAATATTTCACTGATATTCTATATCTCCGAAACTATTACAGATATCATCATGCAATTTTGTACTGTGATAAAGTGTACTGATACAAGTTTACCTATTGTATATTTCATAAACCTGTATAGTACAAAACGAACATGGCGACCAAGCGAATTTGAAATATTTTAATACACTTTTCTCGTGATTTAACTCTATGAGCGCAATTAAATGTGTGAGAAATAGACTTTTCTCGCCATTTAACTATCCAAACGTAATGAAACTTGGTACAGCAAATGTTTAAACGCATTGTAATGCACTGGATTCTAATTTAGTTCCATTGTTTACATAACCTCAGAATGGCGGCTGTGCGAAATATTTCACTGACATTCTAATCTCCGAAACTATTACAGATGTCCGTGTGTGTGTGCGTGTGTGTGTGGGTGAGGTGTTTGTGTGTCCCCCACTAATAAAATCTAAACGGCTGGAGCGATTTCAATGAAACTCGGTAAGTTCATAGCACTATTCACGGCGACCATGACCGTTCCCTTCAAATTTTGTTACGTCTCACCAATCCAACATGGCGGCTGTGCGAAATATTTCACTAGCATTTAATATCTCCGAAACTATTACCGATATCGCCCTGAATTTGTGTACGGTGATAAAGGGCACTACTAGAAACTCACCTATGAGACTTTCAAAAACCAGGTGACTACAAAACCAACATGGCGGTCAAGCGAATTTGAGACTTTTAAATAGACATTTCTCGCGATTTCACTATCCAAACGTAATGAAATTTGGTACAGCATATGTTTAAACGCATTGTAATGCACTGGAGTCTAATTTAGTTCAATTGTTTACATAACCTCACAATGGCGGCTGTGCGAAATATTTCACTGACATTCTAATCTCCGAAACTAGTACAGATATCCGTGTGTGTGTGCGTGTGTGTGTGTGTGTGTGAGAGGTGTGTGTGTGTCCTCATTAAAAAATCTAAACGGCTGGAGCGATTTCAATGAAACTCGGTAAGTTTATAGCACTATTCACGGCGACCTCGACCGTTGCCATCAAATTTCGTTACGTTTCACCAATCCAACATGGCGGCTGTGCGAAATATTTCACTAGCATTCAATATCTCCGAAACTATTACCGATATCGCCCGGAAATTATGGACGGTGATAAAGGGCACTACTAGAAGCTCACCTATGAGACTTTCAGAAACCTGGTAACTACAAATCCATCATGGCGGTCAAGCGAAATTGAGACTTGAAATAGAGATTTCTCTCGATTTAACTATCCAAACGTAATGAAACTTGGTACAGCAAATGTTTAAACGCATTGTAATGCACTGGAGTCTAATTTAGTTCAATTGTTTTCATAACCTCAATATGGCGGCTGTGCGAAATATTTCACTGACATTCAATATCTCCGAAACTATTACAGATATCATCATGCAATTTTTTACGGTGATAAAGCGTACTGATACAAGTTTACCTATTGTATATTTCATAAGCCTGTATAGTACAAAACGAACATGGCGACCAAGAGAATTTGAAGTATTTTAATAGACTTTTCTCGTGATTTAACTCTATGAGCGCAATTAAATGTGTGAGAAATAGACATTTCTCGCGATTTAACTATCCAAACGTAATGAAACTTTGTACAGCATATGTTTAAACGCATCGTAATGCACTGGATTCTAATTTAGTTCAATTGTTTACATAACCTCAAAATGGCGGCTGTGCGAAATATTTCACTGACATTCTAATCTCCGAAACTATTACAGATATCCTTGTGTGTGTGCGTGTGTTGTGTGTGAGGTGTTTGTGTGTCCCCCACTAATAAAATCTAAACGGCTGGAACGATTCCAATGAATCTCGGTAAGTTCATAGCACTGTTCACGGCGGCCTTGACCGTTCCCTTCAAATTTTGTTACGTCTCATCAATCCAACATGGCGGCTGTGCGAAATATTTCACTAGCATTCAATATCTCCGAAACTATTACCGATATCGTCCTGAAATTGTGTACGGTGATAAAGGGCACTACTAGAAGCTCACCTATGAGACTTTCAAAAACCTGGTGACAACAAAACCAACATAGCTGCCAAGCGAAATTGAGACTTTTAAATAGACTTTTCTCGCGATTTCACTTTCCTAACGTAATGAAACTTGGTACAGCAAATGTTTAAACGCATTGTAATGCACTGGAGTCTAATTTAGTTCAATTGTTTACATAACCTCAAAATGGCGGCTGTGCGAAATATTTTACTGACATTCTAATCTCCGAAACTATTACAGATATCCGTGTGTGTGTGCGCGTGTGTGTGTGTGTGAGAGGTGTGTTTGTGTCCCCCTTAAAAAAAATCTAAACGGCTGGTGCGATTTCAATAAAACTCGGTAAGTTCATAGAACTATTCCCGGCGAACCCGACCGTGCCCTTCAAATTTTGTTCCGTCTCACCAATCCAACATGGCGGCTGTGCGAAATATTTCACTAGCATTCAATATCTCCGAAACTATTACCGATATCGCCCTGAAATTGTGTACGGTGATAAAGGTCACTACTAGAAGCCCGCCAATGAGACTTTCAAAAACCTGGTGACTACAAAACCAACATAGCTGTCAAGCGAAATTGAGACTTTTAAATAGACATTTCTCGCGATTTCACTATCCTAACGTAATGAAACTTGGTACAGCAAATGCTTAAACGCATTGTAATGCACTGGAGACCAATTTTGTTCAATTGTTTACATAACCTCAAAATGGCGGCTGTGCGAAATATTTCACTGACATTCTATATCTCTGAAACTATTACAGATATCCGAGTGTGTGTGCTTGTGTGTGTGTGTGTGTGTGATGTGTTTGTGTGTCCCCCACTAATTAAATCTGACCGGCTGGAGCGATTTCAATGAAACTCGGTAAGTTTATAGCACTATTCACGGCGACCTCGACCGCTCACTTCAAATTTTGTTACGTTTCACCAATCCAACATGCCGGCTGTGCGAAATATTTCACTATCATTCAATATCTCCGAAACTATTACCGATATCGCCCTGAAATTGTGTACGGTGATAAAGGGCACTACTAGAAGCTCACCTATGAGACTTTCAAAAACCTGGTGACTACAAATCCAACATAGCTGTCAAGCGAAATTGAGACTTTTAAATAGACATTTCTCGCGATTTAACTATCCAAACGTAATGAAACTTGGTACAGCAAATGTTTAAACGCATTGTTATGCACTGGAGTCTAATTTAGTTCAATTGTTTTCATAACCTCAAAATGGCGGCTGTGCGAAATATTTAACTGACATTCTATATCTCCGAAACTATTACAGATATCATCATGCAATTTTTTACGGTGATAAAGGGTACTGATACAAGTTTACCTATTGTATACTTCATAAACCTGTATAGTACAAAACGACCATGGCGACCAAGCGAATTTGAAATATTTTAAATGACTTTTATCGTGATTTAACTCTATGAGCGCAGTGAAATGTGGTACAGCAAATGTTTAAACGCATCGTAATGCACTGGAGGCTAATTTACTTCAGTGGTTTACATAACCTCAAAATGGCGGCTGTGCGAAATATTTCACTGATATTCTATATCTCCGAAACTATTACAGATATCATCATGCAATTTTTTACGGTGATAAAGTGTACTGATACAAGTTTACCTATTGTATATTTCATAAACCTGTATAGTACAAAACGAACATGGCGACCAAGCGAATTTGAAATATTTTAATACACTTTTCTCGTGATTTAACTCTATGAGCGCAATTAAATGTGTGAGAAATAGACTTTTCTCGCCATTTAACTATCCAAACGTAATGAAACTTGGTACAGCAAATGTTTAAACGCATTGTAATGCACTGGACTCTAATTTAGTTCAATTGTTTACATAACCTCAGAATGGCGGCTGTGCGAAATATTTCACTGACATTCTAATCTCCGAAACTATTACAGATGTCCGTGTGTGTGTGCGTGTGTGTGTGGGTGAGGTGCTTGTGTGTCCCCCAGTAATAAAATCTAAACGGCTGGAGCGATTTCAATGAAACTCGGTAAGTTCATAGCACTATTCACGGCGACCATGACCGTTCCCTTCAAATTTTGTTTCGTCTCACCAATCCAACATGGCGGCTGTACGAAATATTTCACTAGCATTTAATATCTCCGAAACTATTACCGATATCGCCCTGAATTTGTGTACGGTGATAAAGGGCACTACTAGAAACTCACCTATGAGACTTTCAAAAACCTGGTGACAACAAAACCAACATAGCTGTCAAGCGAAATTGAGACTTTTAAATAGACATTTCTCGCGATTTCACAATCCTAACGTAATGAAACTTGGTACAGCAAATGTTTAAACGCATTGTAATGCACTGGAGTCTAATTTAGTTCAATTGTTTACATAACCTCAAAATGGCGGCTGTGCGAAATATTTCACTGACATTCTAATCTCCGAAACTATTACAGATATCCGTGTGTGTGTGCGCGTGTGTGTGTGTGTGAGAGAGGTGTTTGTGTGTCCCCCACTAATAAAATCTAAACGGCTGGAGCGATTTCAATGAAACTCGGTAAGTTCATAGCACTATTCACGGCGACCTTGACCGTTCCCTTCACATTTTGTTCCGTCTCACCAATCCAACATGGCGGCTGTGCGAAATATTTCACTAGCATTCAATATCTCCGAAACTATTACCGATATCGCCCTGAAATTGTGTACGGTGATAAAGGTCACTACTAGAAGCTCGCCTATGAGACTTTCAAGAACCTGGTGACTATAAAACCAACATAGCTGTCAAGCGAAATTGAGACATTTAAATAGACATTTCTAGCGATTTCACTATCCTAACGTAATGAAACTTGGTACAGCAAATGTTTAAACGCATTGTAATGCACTGGATTCTAATTTAGTTCAATTGTTTACATAACCTCAGAATGGCGGCTGTGCGAAATATTTCACTGACATTCTAATCTCCGAAACAATTACAGATGTCCGTGTGTGTGTGCGTGTGTGTGGGTGAGGTGTTTGTGTGTCCCACACTAATAAAATCTAAACGGCTGGAGCGATTTCAATGAACCTCGGTAAGTTCATAGCACTATTCACGGCGACCATGACCGTTCCCTTCAAATTTTGTTACGTCTCACCAATCCAACATGGCGGCTGTGCGAAATATTTCACTAGCATTTAATATCTCCGAAACTATTACCGATATCGCCCTGAAATTGTGTACGGTGATAAAGGGCACTACTAGAAGCTCACCTATGAGACTTTCAAAAACCTGGTGACTACAAAACCAACATGGCGGTCAAGCGAATTTGAGACTTTAAATAGATATTTCTCGCGATTTAACTATCCAAACCTAATGAAACTTGGTACAGCAAATGTTTAAACGCATTGTAATGCAATGGAGTCTAATTTAGTTCAATTGTTTTCATAACCTCAAAATGGCGGCTGTGCGAAATATTCCACTGACATTCTATATCTCCGAAACTATTACAGATAACATCATGCAATTTTTTACGGTGATAAAGGGTACTGATACAAGTTTACCTATTGTATATTTCATAAGTCTGCATAGTACAAAACGAACATGGCGACCAAGAGAATTTGAAATATTTTAATAGACTTTTCTCGTGATTTAACTCTATGAGCGCAATTAAATGTGTGAGAAATAGACATTTCTCGCGATTTAACTATCCAAACGTAATGAAAATTGGTACAGCATATGTTTAAACGCATTGTAATGCACTGGATTCTAATTTAGTTCAATTGTTTACATAACCTCAAAATGGCGGCTGTGCGAAATATTTCACTGACATTCTATATCTCTGAAACTATTACAGATATCCGTGTGTGTGTGCTTGTGTGTGAGTGTGTGTGATGTGTTTGTGTGTCCCCCACTAATAAAATCTAAACGGCTGGAGCGATTTCAATGAAAGTCGGTAAGTTTATAGCTCTATTCACGGCGACCTCGACCGTTCCCTTCAAATTTTGTTACGTTTCACCATTCCAACATGGCAGCTGTGCGAAATATTTCACTATCATTCAATATCTCCGAAACTATTACCGATATCGCCCTGAAATTGTGTACGGTGATAAAGGGCACTACTAGAAGCTCACCTATGAGACATTCAAAAACCTGGTGACTACAAAACCAACATAGCTGTCAAGCGGAATTGAGACTTTTAAATAGACATTTCTCGCGATTTCACTATCCTAACGTAATGAAACTTGGTACAGCAAATGTTTAAACGCATTGTAATGCACTGGAGTCTAATTTAGTTCAATTGTTTACATAACCTCAAAATGGCGGCTGTGCGAAATATTTCACTGACATTCTAATCTCCGAAACTATTACAGATATCCGTGTGTGTGTGCGTGTGTGTGTGTGTGTGAGAGGTGTGTTTGTGTCCCCCTTAAAAAAAATCTAAACGGCTGGTGCGATTTCAATAAAACTCGGTAAGTTCATAGAACTATTCCCGGCGAACTCGACCGTGCCCTTCAAATTTTGTTCCGTCTCACCAATCCAACATGGCGGCTGTGCGAAATATTTCACTAGAATTCAATATCTTCGAAACTATTACCGATATCGCCCTGAAATTGTGTACGGTGATAAAGGTCACTACTAGAAGCTCGCCTATGAGACTTTCAAAAACCTGGTGACTAGAAAACCAACATAGCTGTCAAGCGAAATTGAGACATTTAAATAGACATTTCTAGCGATTTCACTATCCTAACGTAATGAAACTTGGTACAGCAAATGTTTAAACGCATTGTAATGCACTGGAGTCTAATTTAGTTCAATTGTTTACATAACCCCAAAATGGCGGCTGTGCGAAATATTTCACTGACATTCTATATCTCTGAAACTATTACAGATATCCGTGTGTGTGTGTGCTTGTGTGTGTGTGTGATGTGTTTGTGTGTCCCCCACTAATAAAATCTTAACGGCTGGAGCGATTTCAATGAATCTCGGTAAGTTTATAGCACTATTCACGGCGACCTCGACCGTTCCCATCAAATTTTGTTACGTTTCACCAATCCAACATGGCGGCTGTGCGAAGTATTTCACTATCATTCAATATCTCCGAAACTATTACCGATATCGCCCTGAAATTGTGTACGGTGATAAAGGGCACTACTAGAAGCTCACCTATGAGACATACAAAAACCTGGTGACTACAAAACCAACTTGGCGGTCAAGCGAAATTGAGACTTTTAAATAGACATTACTCGCGATTTAACTATCCAAACGTAATGAAACTTGGTACAGCAAATGTTTAAACGCATTGTAATGCACTGGAGTCTAATTTAGTTCAATTGTTTACATAACCTCACAATGGCGGCCTTGCGAAATATTTCACTGACATTCTAATCTCCGAAACTAGTACAGATATCCGTGTGTGTGTGTGTGTGTGTGTGTGTGTGTGAGGTGTGTGTGTGTCCCCATTAAAAAATCTAAACGGCTGGTGCGATTTCAATAAAACTCGGTAAGTTCATAGAACTATTCCCGGCGAACTCGACCGTGCCCTTCAAATTTTGTTACGTCTCACAAATCCAACATGGCGGCTGTGCGAAATATTTCACTAGCATTCAATATCTCCGAAACTATTACCGATATCGCCCTGAAATTGTGTACGGTGATAAAGGGCACTACTAGAAGCTCACCTATGAGACTTCCAAAAACCTGGTGACTACAAAACCAACATGGCGGTCAAGCGAATTTGAGACTTTTAAATAGACATTTCTCGCGATTTAACTATCCAAACGTAATGAAACTTGGTACAGCAAATGTTTAAACGCATTGTAATGCTCTGGAGTCTAATTTAGTTCAATTGTTTTCATAACCTCAATCTGGCGGCTGTGCGAAATATTTCACTGACATTCTATATCTCCGAAACTATTACAGGTATCATCATGCAATTTTTTACGGTGATAAAGGGTATTGATACAAGTTTACCTATTGTATATTTCATAAACCTGTATAGTACAAAACGAACATGGCGACCAAGCGAATTTGAAATATTTTAATAGACTTTCCTCGTGATTTAACTCTATGAGCGCAATTAAATGTGTGAGAAATAGACATTTCTCGCGATTTAACTACCCAAACGTATTGAAACTTTGTACAGCATATGTTTAAACGCATCGTAATGCACTGGATTCTAATTTAGTTCAATTGTTTTCATAACCTCAAAATGGCGGCTGTGCGAAATATTTCACTGATATTCTAATCTCCGAAACTATTAAAGATATCCGTGTGTGTGTGCGTGTGTGTGTGTGTGTGTGTGAGGTGTTTGTGTGTCCCCCACTAATAAAATCTAAACGGCTGGAACGATTTCAATGAAACTCGGTAAGTTTATAGCACTATTCACGGGGCGACCTCGACCGTTCCCTTCAAATTTTGTTACGTTACACCAATCCAACATGGCGGCTGTGCGAAATATTTCACTATCATTCAATATCTCGGAAACTATTACCGATATCGTCCTGAAATTGTGTACGGTGATAAAGGGCACTACTAGAAGCTCACCTATGAGACTTTCAAAAACCTGGTGACTACAAAACCAACATAGCTGTCAAGCGAAATTGAGACTTTTAAATAGACATTTCTCGCGATTTCACTATCCTAACGTAATGAAACTTGGTACAGCAAATGTTTAAACGCATTGTAATGCACTGGAGTCTAATTTAGTTCAATTGTTTACATAACCTCAAAATGGCGGCTGTGCGAAATATTTCACTGACATTCTAATCTCCGAAACTATTACAGATATCCGTGTGTGTGTGCGTGTGTGTGTGTGTGTGAGAGGTGTGATTGTGTCCCCCTTAAAAAAATCTAAACGGCTGGTGCGATATCAATAAAACTCGGTAAGGTCATAGAACTATTCCCGGCGAACTCGACCGTGCCCTTCAAATTTTGTTCCGTCTCACCAATCCAACATGGCGGCTGTGCGAATTATTTCACTAGCATTCAATATCTCCGAAACTATTACCGATATCGCCCTGAAATTGTGTACGGTGATAAAGGTCACTACTAGAAGCTCGCCTATGAGACTTTCAAGAACCTGGTGACTATAAAACCAACATAGCTGTCAAGCGAAATTGAGACATTAAAATAGACATTTCTAGCGATTTCACTATCCTAACGTAATGAAACTTGGTACAGCAAATGTTTAAACGCATTGTAATGCACTGGAGTCTAATTTAGTTCAATTGTTTACATAACCTCAAAATGGCGGCTGTGCGAAATATTTCACTGACATTCTATATCTCTGAAACTATTACAGATATCCGTGTGTGTGTGTGCTTGTGTGTGTGTGTGTGTGATGTGTTTGTGTGTCCCCCACTAATAAAATCTTAACGGCTGGAGCGATTTCAATGAATCTCGGTAAGTTTATAGCACTATTCACGGCGACCTCGACCGTTCCCATCAAATTTTGTTACGTTTCACCAATCCAACATGGCGGCTGTGCGAAATATTTCACTATCATTCAATATCCCCGAAACTATTACCGATATCGCCCTGAAATTGTGTACGGTGATAAAGGGCACTACTAGAAGCTCACCTATGAGACATACAAAAACCTGGTGACTACAAAACCAACTTGGCGGTCAAGCGAAATTGAGACTTTTAAATAGACATTACTCGCGATTTAACTATCAAAACGTAATGAAACTTGGTACAGCAAATGTTTAAACGCATTGTAATGCACTGGAGTCTAATTTAGTTCAATTGTTTACATAACCTCACAATGGCGGCCTTGCGAAATATTTCACTGACATTCTAATCTCCGAAACTAGTACAGATATCCGTGTGTGTGTGTGTGTGTGTGTGTGTGTGTGTGTGAGGTGTGTGTGTGTCCCCATTAAAAAATCTAAACGGCAGGTGCGATTTCAATAAAACTCGGTAAGTTCATAGAACTATTCCCGGTGAACTCGACCGTGCCCTTCAAATTTTGTTACGTCTCACCAATCCAACATGGCGGCTGTGCGAAATATTTCACTAGCATTCAATATCTCCGAAACTATTACCGATATCGCCCTGAAATTGTGTACGGTGATAAAGGTCACTACTAGAAGCTCGCCTATGAGACTTTCAAAAACCTGGTGACTACAAAACCAACATAGCTGCCAAGCGAAATGGAGACTTTTAAATAGACATTTCTCGCGATTTCACTATCCTAACGTAATGAAACTTGGTACAGCAAATGTTTAAACGCATTGTAATGCACTGGAGTCTAATTTAGTTCAATTGTTTACATAACCTCAAAATGGCGGCTGTGCGAAATATTTCACTGACATTCTATATCTCTGAAACTATTACAGATATCCGTGTGTGTGTGTGCTTGTGTGTGTGTGTGTGTGATGTGTTTGTGTGTCCCCCACTAATAAAATCTAAACGGCTGGAGCGATTTCAATGAAACTCGGTAAGTTTATAGCACTATTCACGGCGACCTCGACCGTTCCCTTCAAATTTTGTTACGTTTCACCAATCAAACATGGCGGCTGGGCGAAATATTTCACTATCATTCAGTATCGCCGAAACTATTACAGATATCGCCCTGAAATTGTGTACGGTGATAAAGGGCACTACTAGAAGCTCACCTATGAGACTTTCAAAAACCTGGTGACTACAAAACCAACATGGCGGTCAAGCGAAATTGAGACTTTCAAATAGACATTTCTCGCGATTTATCTATCCAAACGTAATGAAACTTGGTACAGCAAATGTTTAAACGCATTGTAATGCACTGGAGTCTAATTTAGTTCAATTGTTTTCATAACCTCAATATGGCGGCTGTGCGAAATATTTCACTGACATTCTATATCTCCGAAACTATTACAGATATCATCATGCAATTTTTTACGGTGATAAAGGGTACCGATACAAGTTTACCTATTGTATATTTCATAAACCTGTATAGTACAAAACGAACATGGCGACCAAGCGAATTTGAAATATTTTAATAGACTTTCCTCGTGATTTAACTCTATGAGCGCAATTAAATGTGTGAGAAATAGACATTTCTCGCGATTTAACTATCCAAACGTAATGAAACTTTGTACAGCATATGTTTAAACGCATCGTAATGCACTGGATTCTAATTTAGTTCAATTGTTTTCATAACCTCAAAATGGCGGCTGTGCGAAATATTTCACTGACATTCTAATCTCCGAAACTATTACAGATATCCGTGTGTGTGTGCGTGTGTGTGTGTGTGTGTGAGGTGTTTGTGTGTCCCCCACTAATAAAATCTAAACGGCTGGAACGATTTCAATGAAACTCGGTAAGTTTATAGCACTATTCACGGCGACCTCAACCGTTCCCTTCAAATTTTGTTACGTTACACCAATCCAACATGGCGGCTGTGCGAAATATTTCACTATCATTCAATATCTCCGAAACTATTACCGATATCGTCCTGAAATTGTGTACGGTGATAAAGGGCACTACTAGAAGCTCACCTATGAGACTTTCAAAAACCTGGTGACTACAAAACCAACATAGCTGTCAAGCGAAATTGAGACTTTTAAATAGACATTTCTCGCGATTTCACTATCCTAACGTAATGAAACTTGGTACAGCAAATGTTTAAACGCATTGTAATGCACTGGAGTCTAATTTAGTTCAATTGTTTACATAACCTCAAAATGGCGGCTGTGCGAAATATTTCACTGACATTCTATATCTCTGAAACAATTACAGATATCCGTGTGTGTGTGTGCTTGTGTGTGTGTGTGTGTGATGTGTTTGTGTGTCCCCCACTAATAAAATCTTAACGGCTGGAGCGATTTCAATGAATCTCGGTAAGTTTATAGCACTATTCACGGCGACCTCGACCGTTCCCATCAAATTTTGTTACGTTTCACCAATCCAACATGGCGGCTGTGCGAAATATTTCACTATCATACAATATCGCCGAAACTATTACCGATATCGCCCTGAAATTGTGTACGGTGATAAAGGGCACTACTAGAAGCTCACCTATGAGACATACAAAAACCTGGTGACTACAAAACCAACTTGGCGGTCAAGCGAAATTGAGACTTTTAAATAGACATTACTCGCGATTTAACTATCCAAACGTAATGAAACTTGGTACAGCAAATGTTTAAACGCATTGTAATGCACTGGAGTTTAATTTAGTTCAATTGTTTACATAACCTCACAATGGCGGCCTTGCGAAATATTTCACTGACATTCTAATCTCCGAAACTATTACAGATATCCGTGTGTGTGTGTGTGTGTGTGTGTGTGTGTGTGTGAGGTGTGTGTGTGTCCCCATTAAAAAATCTAAACGGCTGGTGCGATTTCAATAAAACTCGGTAAGTTCATAGAACTATTCCCGGCGAACTCGACCGTGCCCTTCAAATTTTGTTACGTCTCACCAATCCAACATGGCGGCTGTGCGAAATATTTCACTAGCATTCAATATCTCCGAAACTATTACCGATATCGCCCTGAAATTGTGTACGGTGATAAAGGTCACTACTAGAAGCTCGCCTATGAGACTTTCAAAAACCTGGTGACTACAAAACCAACATAGCTGCCAAGCGAAATGGAGACTTTTAAATAGACATTTCTCGCGATTTCACTATCCTAACGTAATGAAACTTGGTACAGCAAATGTTTAAACGCATTGTAATGCACTGGAGTCTAATTTAGTTCAATTGTTTACATAACCTCAAAATGGCGTCTGTCCGAAATATTTCACTGACATTCTATATCTCCGAAACTATTACAGATATCCGTGTGTGTGTGCGTGTGTGTGTGTGTGAGGTGTTTGTGTGTCCCCCACTAATAAAATCTAAACGGCTGGAGCGATTTCAATGAAACTCGGTAAGTTTATAGCACTATTCACGGCGACCTCGACCATTCCCTTCAAATTTTGATACTTTTCACCAATCCAACATGGCGGCTGTGGGAAATATTTCACTAGCATTCAATATCTCCGAAACTATTACCGATATCGCCCTGAAATTGTGCACGGTGATAAAGGGCACTACTAGAAGCTCACCTATGAGACTTTCAAAAACCTGGTGACTACAAAACCAACATGGCGGTCAAGCGAAATTGAGACTTTTAAATAGACATTTCTCGCGATTTATCTATCCAAACGTAATGAAACTTGGTACAGCAAATGTTTAAACGCATTGTAATGCACTGGAGTCTAATTTAGTTCAATTGTTTTCATAACCTCAATATGGCGGCTGTGCGAAATATTTCACTGACATTCTATATCTCCGAAACTATTACAGATATCATCATGCAATTTTTTACGGTGATAAAGGGTACTGATACAAGTTTACCTATTGTATATTTCATAAACCTGTATAGTACAAAACGAACATGGCGACCAAGCGAATTTGAAATATTTTAATAGACTTTCCACGTGATTTAACTCTATGAGCGCAATTAAATGTGTGAGAAATAGACATTTCTCGCGATTTAACTATCCAAACGTAATGAAAATTGGTACAGCATATGTTTAAACGCATTGTAATGCACTGGATTCTAATTTAGTTCAATTGTTTACATAACCTCAAAATGGCGGCTGTGCGAAATATTTCACTGACATTCTATATCTCTGAAACTATTACAGATATCCGTGTGTGTGTGCTTGTGTGTGAGTGTGTGTGATGTGTTTGTGTGTCCCCCACTAATAAAATCTAAACGGCTGGAGCGATTTCAATGAAACTCGGTAAGTTTATAGCTCTATTCACGGCGACCTCGACCGTTCCCTTCAAATTTTGTTACGTTTCACCATTCCAACATGGCAGCTGTGCGAAATATTTCACTATCATTCAATATCTCCGAAACTATTACCGATATCGCCCTGAAATTGTGTACGGTGATAAAGGGCACTACTAGAAGCTCACCTATGAGACATTCAAAAACCTGGTGACTACAAAACCAACATAGCTGTCAAGCGGAATTGAGACTTTTAAATAGACATTTCTCGCGATTTCACTATCCTAACGTAATGAAACTTGGTACAGCAAATGTTTAAACGCATTGTAATGCACTGGAGTCTAATTTAGTTCAATTGTTTACATAACCTCAAAATGGCGGCTGTGCGAAATATTTCACTGACATTCTAATCTCCGAAACTATTACAGATATCCGTGTGTGTGTGCGTGTGTGTGTGTGTGTGAGAGGTGTGTTTGTGTCCCCCTTTAAAAAAATCTAAACGGCTGGTGCGATTTCAATAAAACTCGGTAAGTTCATAGAACTATTCCCGGCGAACTCGACCGTGCCCTTCAAATTTTGTTCCGTCTCACCAATCCAACATGGCGGCTGTGCGAAATATTTCACTAGAATTCAATATCTTCGAAACTATTACCGATATCGCCCTGAAATTGTGTACGGTGATAAAGGTCACTACTAGAAGCTCGCCTATGAGACTTTCAAAAACCTGGTGACTACAAAACCAACATAGCTGTCAAGCGAAATTGAGACATTTAAATAGACATTTCTAGCGATTTCACTATCCTAACGTAATGAAACTTGGTACAGCAAATGTTTAAACGCATTGTAATGCACTGGAGTCTAATTTAGTTCAATTGTTTACATAACCCCAAAATGGCGGCTGTGCGAAATATTTCACTGACATTCTATATCTCTGAAACTATTACAGATATCCGTGTGTGTGTGTGCTTGTGTGTGTGTGTGATGTGTTTGTGTGTCCCCCACTAATAAAATCTTAACGGCTGGAGCGATTTCAATGAATCTCGGTAAGTTTATAGCACTATTCACGGCGACCTCGACCGTTCCCATCAAATTTTGTTACGTTTCACCAATCGAACATGGCGGCTGTGCGAAGTATTTCACTATCATTCAATATCTCCGAAACTATTACCGATATCGCCCTGAAATTGTGTACGGTGATAAAGGGCACTACTAGAAGCTCACCTATGAGACATACAAAAACCTGGTGACTACAAAACCAACTTGGCGGTCAAGCGAAATTGAGACTTTTAAATAGACATTACTCGCGATTTAACTATCCAAACGTAATGAAACTTGGTACAGCAAATGTTTAAACGCATTGTAATGCACTGGAGTCTAATTTAGTTCAATTGTTTACATAACCTCACAATGGCGGCCTTGCGAAATATTTCACTGACATTCTAATCTCCGAAACTAGTACAGATATCCGTGTGTGTGTGTGTGTGTGTGTGTGTGTGTGTGTGTGTGAGGTGTGTGTGTGTCCCCATTAAAAAATCTAAACGGCTGGTGCGATTTCAATAAAACTCGGTAAGTTCATAGAACTATTCCCGGCGAACTCGACCGTGCCCTTCAAATTTTGTTACGTCTCACCAATCCAACATGGCGACTGTGCGAAATATTTCACTAGCATTCAATATCTCCGAAACTATTACCGATATCGCCCTGAAATTGTGTACGGTGATAAAGGTCACTACTAGAAGCTCGCCTATGAGCCTTTCAAAAACCTGGTGACTACAAAACCAACATAGCTGCCAAGCGAAATGGAGACTTTTAAATAGACATTTCTCGCGATTTCACTATCCTAACGTAATGAAACTTGGTACAGCAAATGTTTAAACGCATTGTAATGCACTGGAGTCTAATTTAGTTCAATTGTTTACATAACCTCAAAATGGCGTCTGTCCGAAATATTTCACTGACATTCTATATCTCCGAAACTATTACAGATATCCGTGTGTGTGTGCGTGTGTGTGTGTGTGAGGTGTTTGTGTGTCCCCCACTAATAAAATCTAAACGGCTGGAGCGATTTCAATGAAACTCGGTAAGTTTATAGCACTATTCACGGCGACCTCGACCATTCCCTTCAAATTTTGATACTTTTCACCAATCCAACATGGCGGCTGTGGGAAATATTTCACTAGCATTCAATATCTCCGAAACTATTACCGATATCGCCCTGAAATTGTGCACGGTGATAAAGGGCACTACTAGAAGCTCACCTATGAGACTTTCAAAAACCTGGTGACTACAAAACCAACATGGCGGTCAAGCGAAATTGAGACTTTTAAATAGACATTTCTCGCGATTTATCTATCCAAACGTAATGAAACTTGGTACAGCAAATGTTTAAACGCATTGTAATGCACTGGAGTCTAATTTAGTTCAATTGTTTTCATAACCTCAATATGGCGGCTGTGCGAAATATTTCACTGACATTCTATATCTCCGAAACTATTACAGATATCATCATGCAATTTTTTACGGTGATAAAGGGTACTGATACAAGTTTACCTATTGTATATTTCATAAACCTGTATAGTACAAAACGAACATGGCGACCAAGCGAATTTGAAATATTTTAATAGACTTTCCACGTGATTTAACTCTATGAGCGCAATTAAATGTGTGAGAAATAGACATTTCTCGCGATTTAACTATCCAAACGTAATGAAAATTGGTACAGCATATGTTTAAACGCATTGTAATGCACTGGATTCTAATTTAGTTCAATTGTTTACATAACCTCAAAATGGCGGCTGTGCGAAATATTTCACTGACATTCTATATCTCTGAAACTATTACAGATATCCGTGTGTGTGTGCTTTTGTGTGAGTGTGTGTGATGTGTTTGTGTGTCCCCCACTAATAAAATCTAAACGGCTGGTGCGATTTCAATGAAACTCGGTAAGTTTATAGCTCTATTCACGGCGACCTCGACCGGTCCCTTCAAATTTTGTTACGTTTCACCATTCCAACATGGCAGCTGTGCGAAATATTTCACTATCATTCAATATCTCCGAAACTATTACCGATATCGCCCTGAAATTGTGTACGGTGATAAAGGGCACTACTAGAAGCTCACCTATGAGACATTCAAAAACCTGGTGACTACAAAACCAACATAGCTGTCAAGCGGAATTGAGACTTTTAAATAGACATTTCTCGCGATTTCACTATCCTAACGTAATGAAACTTGGTACAGCAAATGTTTAAACGCATTGTAATGCACTGGAGTCTAATTTAGTTCAATTGTTTACATAACCTCAAAATGGCGGCTGTGCGAAATATTTCACTGACATTCTAATCTCCGAAACTATTACAGATATCCGTGTGTGTGTGCGTGTGTGTGTGTGTGTGAGAGGTGTGTTTGTGTCCCCCTTAAAAAAAATCTAAACGGCTGGTGCGATTTCAATAAAACTCGGTAAGTTCATAGAACTATTCCCGGCGAACTCGACCGTGCCCTTCAAATTTTGTTCCGTCTCACCAATCCAACATGGCGGCTGTGCGAAATATTTCACTAGAATTCAATATCTTCGAAACTATTACCGATATCGCCCTGAAATTGTGTACGGTGATAAAGGTCACTACTAGAAGCTCGCCTATGAGACTTTCAAAAACCTGGTGACTACAAAACCAACATAGCTGTCAAGCGAAATTGAGACATTTAAATAGACATTTCTAGCGATTTCACTATCCTAACGTAATGAAACTTGGTACAGCAAATGTTTAAACGCATTGTAATGCACTGGAGTCTAATTTAGTTCAATTGTTTACATAACCCCAAAATGGCGGCAGTGCGAAATATTTCACTGACATTCTATATCTCTGAAACTATTACAGATATCCGTGTGTGTGTGTGCTTGTGTGTGTGTGTGATGTGTTTGTGTGTCCCCCACTAATAAAATCTTAACGGCTGGAGCGATTTCAATGAATCTCGGTAAGTTTATAGCACTATTCACGGCGACCTCGACCGTTCCCATCAAATTTTGTTACGTTTCACCAATCCAACATGGCGGCTGTGCGAAGTATTTCACTATCATTCAATATCTCCGAAACTATTACCGATATCGCCCTGAAATTGTGTACGGTGATAAAGGGCACTACTAGAAGCTCACCTATGAGACATACAAAAACCTGGTGACTACAAAACCAACTTGGCGGTCAAGCGAAATTGAGACTTTTAAATAGACATTACTCGCGATTTAACTATCCAAACGTAATGAAACTTGGTACAGCAAATGTTTAAACGCATTGTAATGCACTGGAGTCTAATTTAGTTCAATTGTTTACATAACCTCACAATGGCGGCCTTGCGAAATATTTCACTGACATTCTAATCTCCGAAACTAGTACAGATATCCGTGTGTGTGTGTGTGTGTGTGTGTGAGGTGTGTGTGTGTCCCCATTAAAAAATCTAAACGGCTGGTGCGATTTCAATAAAACTCGGTAAGTTCATAGAACTATTCCCGGCGAACTCGACCGTGCCCTTCAAATTTTGTTACGTCTCACAAATCCAACATGGCGGCTGTGCGAAATATTTCACTAGCATTCAATATCTCCGAAACTATTACCGATATCGCCCTGAAATTGTGTACGGTGATAAAGGGCACTACTAGAAGCTCACCTATGAGACTTCCAAAAACCTGGTGACTACAAAACCAACATGGCGGTCAAGCGAATTTGAGACTTTTAAATAGACATTTCTCGCGATTTAACTATCCAAACGTAATGAAACTTGGTACAGCAAATGTTTAAACGCATTGTAATGCACTGGAGTCTAATTTAGTTCAATTGTTTTCATAACCTCAATCTGGCGGCTGTGCGAAATATTTCACTGACATTCTATATCTCCGAAACTATTACAGGTATCATCATGCAATTTTTTACGGTGATAAAGGGTATTGATACAAGTTTACCTATTGTATATTTCATAAACCTGTATAGTACAAAACGAACATGGCGACCAAGCGAATTTGAAATATTTTAATAGACTTTCCTCGTGATTTAACTCTATGAGCGCAATTAAATGTGTGAGAAATAGACATTTCTCGCGATTTAACTCCCCAAACGTATTGAAACTTTGTACAGCATATGTTTAAACGCATCGTAATGCACTGGATTCTAATTTAGTTCAATTGTTTTCATAACCTCAAAATGGCGGCTGTGCGAAATATTTCACTGATATTCTAATCTCCGAAACTATTAAAGATATCCGTCTGTGTGTGCGTGTGTGTGTGTGTGTGTGTGAGGTGTTTGTGTGTCCCCCACTAATAAAATCTAAACGGCTGGAACGATTTCAATGAAACTCGGTAAGTTTATAGCACTATTCACGGGGCGACCTCGACCGTTCCCTTCAAATTTTGTTACGTTACACCAATCCAACATGCCGGCTGTGCGAAATATTTCACTATCATTCAATATCTCCGAAACTATTACCGATATCGTCCTGAAATTGTGTACGGTGATAAAGGGCACTACTAGAAGCTCACCTATGAGACTTTCAAAAACCTGGTGACTACAAAACCAACATAGCTGTCAAGCGAAATTGAGACTTTTAAATAGACATTTCTCGCGATTTCACTATCCTAACGTAATGAAACTTGGTACAGCAAATGTTTAAACGCATTGTAATGCACTGGAGTCTAATTTAGTTCAATTGTTTACATAACCTCAAAATGGCGGCTGTGCGAAATATTTCACTGACATTCTAATCTCCGAAACTATTACAGATATCCGTGTGTGTGTGCGTGTGTGTGTGTGTGTGAGAGGTGTGATTGTGTCCCCCTTAAAAAAATCTAAACGGCTGGTGCGATATCAATAAAACTCGGTAAGGTCATAGAACTATTCCCGGCGAACTCGACCGTGCCCTTCAAATTTTGTTCCGTCTCACCAATCCAACATGGCGGCTGTGCGAATTATTTCACTAGCATTCAATATCTCCGAAACTATTACCGATATCGCCCTGAAATTGTGTACGGTGATAAAGGTCACTACTAGAAGCTCGCCTATGAGACTTTCAAGAACCTGGTGACTATAAAACCAACATAGCTGTCAAGCGAAATTGAGACATTTAAATAGACATTTCTAGCGATTTCACTATCCTAACGTAATGAAACTTGGTACAGCAAATGTTTAAACGCATTGTAATGCACTGGAGTCTAATTTAGTTCAATTGTTTACATAACCTCAAAATGGCGGCTGTGCGAAATATTTCACTGACATTCTATATCTCTGAAACTATTACAGATATCCGTGTGTGTGTGTGCTTGTGTGTGTGTGTGATGTGTTTGTGTGTCCCCCACTAATAAAATCTTAACGGCTGGAGCGATTTCAATGAATCTCGGTAAGTTTATAGCACTATTCACGGCGACCTCGACCGTTCCCATCAAATTTTGTTACGTTTCACCAATCCAACATGGCGGCTGTGCGAAATATTTCACTATCATTCAATATCGCCGAAACTATTACCGATATCGCCCTGAAATTGTGTACGGTGATAAAGGGCACTACTAGAAGCTCACCTATGAGACATACAAAAACCTGGTGACTACAAAACCAACTTGGCGGTCAAGCGAAATTGAGACTTTTAAATAGACATTACTCGCGATTTAACTATCAAAACGTAATGAAACTTGGTACAGCAAATGTTTAAACGCATTGTAATGCACTGGAGTCTAATTTAGTTCAATTGTTTACATAACCTCACAATGGCGGCCTTGCGAAATATTTCACTGACATTCTAATCTCCGAAACTAGTACAGATATCCGTGTGTGTGTGTGTGTGTGTGTGTGTGTGTGTGTGTGAGGTGTGTGTGTGTCCCCATTAAAAAATCTAAACGGCAGGTGCGATTTCAATAAAACTCGGTAAGTTCATAGAACTATTCCCGGTGAACTCGACCGTGCCCTTCAAATTTTGTTACGTCTCACCAATCCAACATGGCGGCTGTGCGAAATATTTCACTAGCATTCAATATCTCCGAAACTATTACCGATATCGCCCTGAAATTGTGTACGGTGATAAAGGTCACTACTAGAAGCTCGCCTATGAGACTTTCAAAATCCTGGTGACTACAAAACCAACATAGCTGCCAAGCGAAATGGAGACTTTTAAATAGACATTTCTCGCGATTTCACTATCCTAACGTAATGAAACTTTGTACAGCATATGTATAAACGCATCGTAATGCACTGGATTCTAATTTAGTTCAATTGTTTTCATAACCTCAAAATGGCGGCTGTGCGAAATATTTCACTGACATTCTAATCTCCGAAACTATTACAGATATCCGTGTGTGTGTGCGTGTGTGTGTGTGTGTGTGTGAGGTGTTTGTGTGTCCCCCACTAATAAAATCTAAACGGCTGGAACGATTTCAATGAAACTCGGTAAGTTTATAGCACTATTCACGGCGACCTCAACCGTTCCCTTCAAATTTTGTTACGTTACACCAATCCAACATGGCGGCTGTGCGAAATATTTCACTATCATTCAATATCTCCGAAACTATTACCGATATCGTCCTGAAATTGTGTACGGTGATAAAGGGCACTACTAGAAGCTCACCTATGAGACTTTCAAAAACCTGGTGACTACAAAACCAACATAGCTGTCAAGCGAAATTGAGACTTTTAAATAGACATTTCTCGCGATTTCACTATCCTAACGTAATGAAACTTGGTACAGCAAATGTTTAAACGCATTGTAATGCACTGGAGTCTAATTTAGTTCAATTGTTTACATAACCTCAAAATGGCGGCTGTGCGAAATATTTCACTGACATTCTATATCTCTGAAACAATTACAGATATCCGTGTGTGTGTGTGCTTGTGTGTGTGTGTGTGTGATGTGTTTGTGTGTCCCCCACTAATAAAATCTTAACGGCTGGAGCGATTTCAATGAATCTCGGTAAGTTTATAGCACTATTCACGGCGACCTCGACCGTTCCCATCAAATTTTGTTATGTTTCACCAATCCAACATGGCGGCTGTGCGAAATATTTCACTATCATACAATATCGCCGAAACTATTACCGATATCGCCCTGAAATTGTGTACGGTGATAAAGGGCACTACTAGAAGCTCACCTATGAGACATACAAAAACCTGGTGACTACAAAACCAACTTGGCGGTCAAGCGAAATTGAGACTTTTAAATAGACATTACTCGCGATTTAACTATCCAAACGTAATGAAACTTGGTACAGCAAATGTTTAAACGCATTGTAATGCACTGGAGTCTAATTTAGTTCAATTGTTTACATAACCTCACAATGGCGGCCTTGCGAAATATTTCACTGACATTCTAATCTCCGAAACTAGTACAGATATCCGTGTGTGTGTGTGTGTGTGTGTGTGTGTGTGTGTGTGTGAGGTGTGTGTGTGTCCCCATTAAAAAATCTAAACGGCTGGTGCGATTTCAATAAAACTCGGTAAGTTCATAGAACTATTCCCGGCGAACTCGACCGTGCCCTTCAAATTTTGTTACGTCTCACCAATCCAACATGGCGGCTGTGCGAAATATTTCACTAGCATTCAATATCTCCGAAACTATTACCGATATCGCCCTGAAATTGTGTACGGTGATAAAGGTCACTACTAGAAGCTCGCCTATGAGACTTTCAAAAACCTGGTGACTACAAAACCAACATAGCTGCCAAGCGAAATGGAGACTTTTAAATAGACATTTCTCGCGATTTCACTATCCTAACGTAATGAAACTTGGTACAGCAAATGTTTAAACGCATTGTAATGCACTGGAGTCTAATTTAGTTCAATTGTTTACATAACCTCAAAATGGCGTCTGTCCGAAATATTTCACTGACATTCTATATCTCCGAAACTATTACAGATATCCGTGTGTGTGTGCGTGTGTGTGTGTGTGAGGTGTTTGTGTGTCCCCCACTAATAAAATCTAAACGGCTGGAGCGATTTCAATGAAACTCGGTAAGTTTATAGCACTATTCACGGCGACCTCGACCATTCCCTTCAAATTTTGATACTTTTCACCAATCCAACATGGCGGCTGTGGGAAATATTTCACTAGCATTCAATATCTCCGAAACTATTACCGATATCGCCCTGAAATTGTGTACGGTGATAAAGGGCACTACTAGAAGCTCACCTATGAGACTTTCAAAAACCTGGTGACTACAAAACCAACATGGCGGTCAAGCGAAATTGAGACTTTTAAATAGACATTTCTCGCGATTTATCTATCCAAACGTAATGAAACTTGGTACAGCAAATGTTTAAACGCATTGTAATGCACTGGAGTCTAATTTAGTTCAATTGTTTTCATAACCTCAATATGGCGGCTGTGCGAAATATTTCACTGACATTCTATATCTCCGAAACTATTACAGATATCATCATGCAATTTTTTACGGTGATAAAGGGTACTGATACAAGTTTACCTATTGTATATTTCATAAACCTGTATAGTACAAAACGAACATGGCGACCAAGCGAATTTGAAATATTTTAATAGACTTTCCACGTGATTTAACTCTATGAGCGCAATTAAATGTGTGAGAAATAGACATTTCTCGCGATTTAACTATCCAAACGTAATGAAACTTTGTACAGCATATGTTTAAACGCATCGTAATGCACTGGATTCTAATTTAGTTCAATTGTTTTCATAACCTCAAAATGGCGGCTGTGCGAAGTATTTCACTGACATTCTAATCTCCGAAACTATTACAGATATCCGTGTGTGTGTGCGTGTGTGTGTGTGTGTGTGATGTGTTTGTGTGTCCCCCACTAATAAAATCTAAACGGCTGGAACGATTTCAATGAAACTCGGTAAGTTCATAGCACTGTTCACGGCGACCTTGACCGTTCCCTTCAAATTTTGTTACGTCTCATCAATCCAACATGGCGGGTGTGCGAAATATTTCACTAGCATTCAATATCTCCGAAACTATTACCGATATCGCCCTGAAATTGTGTACGGTGATAAAGGGCACTACTAGAAGCTCACCTATGAGACTTTCAAAAAACTGGTGACTACAAAACGAACATGGCGGTCAAGCGAAATTGAGACTTTTAAATAGACATTTCTCGCGATTTCACTATCCAAACGTAATGAAACTTGGTACAGCAAATGTTTAAACGCATTGTAATGCACTGGAGTCTAATTTAGTTCAATTGTTTACATAACCTCAAAATGGCGGCTGTGCGAAATATTTCACTGACATTCTATATCTCTGAAACTATTACAGATATCCGTGTGTGTGTGCTTGTGTGTGAGTGTGTGTGATGTGTTTGTGTGTCCCCCACTAATAAAATCTAAACGGCTGGAGCGATTTCAATGAAACTCGGTAAGTTTATAGCACTATTCACGGCGACCTCGACCGTTCCCTTCAAATTTTGTTACGTTACACCAATCCAACATGGCGGCTGTGCGAAATATTTCACTATCATTCAATATCTCCGAAACTATTACCGATATCGTCCTGAAATTGTGTACGGTGATAACGGGCGCTACTAGAAGCTCACCTATGAGACTTTCAAAAACCTGGTGACTACAAAACCAACATAGCTGTCAAGCGAAATTGAGACTTTTAAATAGACATTACTCGCGATTTAACTATCAAAACGTAATGAAACTTGGTACAGCAAATGTTTAAACGCATTGTAATGCACTGGAGTCTAATTTAGTTCAATTGTTTACATAACCTCACAATGGCGGCCTTGCGAAATATTTCACTGACATTCTAATCTCCGAAACTAGTACAGATATCCGTGTGTGTGTGTGTGTGTGTGTGTGTGTGTGTGTGTGAGGTGTGTGTGTGTCCCCATTAAAAAATCTAAACGGCAGGTGCGATTTCAATAAAACTCGGTAAGTTCATAGAACTATTCCCGGTGAACTCGACCGTGCCCTTCAAATTTTGTTACGTCTCACCAATCCAACATGGCGGCTGTGCGAAATATTTCACTAGCATTCAATATCTCCGAAACTATTACCGATATCGCCCTGAAATTGTGTACGGTGATAAAGGTCACTACTAGAAGCTCGCCTATGAGACTTTCAAAATCCTGGTGACTACAAAACCAACATAGCTGCCAAGCGAAATGGAGACTTTTAAATAGACATTTCTCGCGATTTCACTATCCTAACGTAATGAAACTTTGTACAGCATATGTATAAACGCATCGTAATGCACTGGATTCTAATTTAGTTCAATTGTTTTCATAACCTCAAAATGGCGGCTGTGCGAAATATTTCACTGACATTCTAATCTCCGAAACTATTACAGATATCCGTGTGTGTGTGCGTGTGTGTGTGTGTGTGTGTGAGGTGTTTGTGTGTCCCCCACTAATAAAATCTAAACGGCTGGAACGATTTCAATGAAACTCGGTAAGTTTATAGCACTATTCACGGCGACCTCAACCGTTCCCTTCAAATTTTGTTACGTTACACCAATCCAACATGGCGGCTGTGCGAAATATTTCACTATCATTCAATATCTCCGAAACTATTACCGATATCGTCCTGAAATTGTGTACGGTGATAAAGGGCACTACTAGAAGCTCACCTATGAGACTTTCAAAAACCTGGTGACTACAAAACCAACATAGCTGTCAAGCGAAATTGAGACTTTTAAATAGACATTTCTCGCGATTTCACTATCCTAACGTAATGAAACTTGGTACAGCAAATGTTTAAACGCATTGTAATGCACTGGAGTCTAATTTAGTTCAATTGTTTACATAACCTCAAAATGGCGGCTGTGCGAAATATTTCACTGACATTCTATATCTCTGAAACAATTACAGATATCCGTGTGTGTGTGTGCTTGTGTGTGTGTGTGTGTGATGTGTTTGTGTGTCCCCCACTAATAAAATCTTAACGGCTGGAGCGATTTCAATGAATCTCGGTAAGTTTATAGCACTATTCACGGCGACCTCGACCGTTCCCATCAAATTTTGTTATGTTTCACCAATCCAACATGGCGGCTGTGCGAAATATTTCACTATCATACAATATCGCCGAAACTATTACCGATATCGCCCTGAAATTGTGTACGGTGATAAAGGGCACTACTAGAAGCTCACCTATGAGACATACAAAAACCTGGTGACTACAAAACCAACTTGGCGGTCAAGCGAAATTGAGACTTTTAAATAGACATTACTCGCGATTTAACTATCCAAACGTAATGAAACTTGGTACAGCAAATGTTTAAACGCATTGTAATGCACTGGAGTCTAATTTAGTTCAATTGTTTACATAACCTCACAATGGCGGCCTTGCGAAATATTTCACTGACATTCTAATCTCCGAAACTAGTACAGATATCCGTGTGTGTGTGTGTGTGTGTGTGTGTGTGTGTGTGTGTGTGTGAGGTGTGTGTGTGTCCCCATTAAAAAATCTAAACGGCTGGTGCGATTTCAATAAAACTCGGTAAGTTCATAGAACTATTCCCGGCGAACTCGACCGTGCCCTTCAAATTTTGTTACGTCTCACCAATCCAACATGGCGGCTGTGCGAAATATTTCACTAGCATTCAATATCTCCGAAACTATTACCGATATCGCCCTGAAATTGTGTACGGTGATAAAGGTCACTACTAGAAGCTCGCCTATGAGACTTTCAAAAACCTGGTGACTACAAAACCAACATAGCTGCCAAGCGAAATGGAGACTTTTAAATAGACATTTCTCGCGATTTCACTATCCTAACGTAATGAAACTTGGTACAGCAAATGTTTAAACGCATTGTAATGCACTGGAGTCTAATTTAGTTCAATTGTTTACATAACCTCAAAATGGCGTCTGTCCGAAATATTTCACTGACATTCTATATCTCCGAAACTATTACAGATATCCGTGTGTGTGTGCGTGTGTGTGTGTGTGAGGTGTTTGTGTGTCCCCCACTAATAAAATCTAAACGGCTGGAGCGATTTCAATGAAACTCGGTAAGTTTATAGCACTATTCACGGCGACCTCGACCATTCCCTTCAAATTTTGATACTTTTCACCAATCCAACATGGCGGCTGTGGGAAATATTTCACTAGCATTCAATATCTCCGAAACTATTACCGATATCGCCCTGAAATTGTGTACGGTGATAAAGGGCACTACTAGAAGCTCACCTATGAGACTTTCAAAAACCTGGTGACTACAAAACCAACATGGCGGTCAAGCGAAATTGAGACTTTTAAATAGACATTTCTCGCGATTTATCTATCCAAACGTAATGAAACTTGGTACAGCAAATGTTTAAACGCATTGTAATGCACTGGAGTCTAATTTAGTTCAATTGTTTTCATAACCTCAATATGGCGGCTGTGCGAAATATTTCACTGACATTCTATATCTCCGAAACTATTACAGATATCATCATGCAATTTTTTACGGTGATAAAGGGTACTGATACAAGTTTACCTATTGTATATTTCATAAACCTGTATAGTACAAAACGAACATGGCGACCAAGCGAATTTGAAATATTTTAATAGACTTTCCACGTGATTTAACTCTATGAGCGCAATTAAATGTGTGAGAAATAGACATTTCTCGCGATTTAACTATCCAAACGTAATGAAACTTTGTACAGCATATGTTTAAACGCATCGTAATGCACTGGATTCTAATTTAGTTCAATTGTTTTCATAACCTCAAAATGGCGGCTGTGCGAAGTATTTCACTGACATTCTAATCTCCGAAACTATTACAGATATCCGTGTGTGTGTGCGTGTGTGTGTGTGTGTGTGATGTGTTTGTGTGTCCCCCACTAATAAAATCTAAACGGCTGGAACGATTTCAATGAAACTCGGTAAGTTCATAGCACTGTTCACGGCGACCTTGACCGTTCCCTTCAAATTTTGTTACGTCTCATCAATCCAACATGGCGGGTGTGCGAAATATTTCACTAGCATTCAATATCTCCGAAACTATTACCGATATCGCCCTGAAATTGTGTACGGTGATAAAGGGCACTACTAGAAGCTCACCTATGAGACTTTCAAAAAACTGGTGACTACAAAACGAACATGGCGGTCAAGCGAAATTGAGACTTTTAAATAGACATTTCTCGCGATTTCACTATCCAAACGTAATGAAACTTGGTACAGCAAATGTTTAAACGCATTGTAATGCACTGGAGTCTAATTTAGTTCAATTGTTTACATAACCTCAAAATGGCGGCTGTGCGAAATATTTCACTGACATTCTATATCTCTGAAACTATTACAGATATCCGTGTGTGTGTGCTTGTGTGTGAGTGTGTGTGATGTGTTTGTGTGTCCCCCACTAATAAAATCTAAACGGCTGGAGCGATTTCAATGAAACTCGGTAAGTTTATAGCACTATTCACGGCGACCTCGACCGTTCCCTTCAAATTTTGTTACGTTACACCAATCCAACATGGCGGCTGTGCGAAATATTTCACTATCATTCAATATCTCCGAAACTATTACCGATATCGTCCTGAAATTGTGTACGGTGATAACGGGCGCTACTAGAAGCTCACCTATGAGACTTTCAAAAACCTGGTGACTACAAAACCAACATAGCTGTCAAGCGAAATTGAGACTTTTAAATAGACATTTCTCGCGATTTCACTATCCTAATGTAATGAAACTTGGTACAGCAAATGTTTAAACGCATTGTAATGCACTGGAGTCTAATTTAGTTCAATTGTTTACATAACCTCAAAATGGCGGCTGTGCGAAATATTTCACTGACATTCTAATCTCCGAAACTATTACAGATATCCGTGTGTGTGTGCGTGTGTGTGTGTGTGTGAGAGGTGTGATTGTGTCCCCCTTAACAAAATCTAAACGGCTGGTGCGATATCAATAAAACTCGGTAAGTTCATAGAACTATTCCCGGCGAACTCGACCGTGCCCTTCAAATTTTGTTCCGTCTCACCAATCCAACATGGCGGCTGTGCGAAATATTTCACTAGCATTCAATATCTCCGAAACTATTACCGATATCGCTCTGAAATTGTGTACGGTGATAAAGGTCACTACTAGAAGCTCGCCAATGAGACTTTCAAAAACCTGGTGACTACAAAACCAACATAGCTGTCAAGCGAAATTGAGACTTATAAATAGACATTTCTCGCGATTTCACTATCCTAACGTAATGAAACTTGGTACAGCAAATGCTTAAACGCATTGTAATGCACTGGAGTTAATTTAGTTCAATTGTTTACATAACCTCAAAATGACGGCTGTGCGAAATATTTCACTGACATTCTATATCTCTGAAACTATTACAGATATCCGTGTGAGTGTGCTTGTGTGTGTGTGTGTGTGATGTGTTTGGGTGTCCCCCACTAATTAAATCTGACCGGCTGGAGCGATTTCAATGAAACTCGGTAAGTTTATAGCACTATTCACGGCGACCTCGACCGTTCACTTCAAATTTTGTTACGTTTCACCAATCCAACATGGCGGCTGTGCGAAATATTTCACTATCATTCAATATCTCCGAAACTATTACCGATATCGCCCTGAAATTGTGTACGGTGATAAAGGGCACTACTTGAAGCTCACCTATGAGACTTTCAAAAACCTGGTGACTACAAAACCATCATGGCGGTCAAGCGAAATTGAGACATTTAAATAGACATTTCTCGCGATATAACTATCCAAACGTAATGAAACTTGGTACAGCAAATGTTTAAACGCATTGTAATGCACTGGAGTCTAATTTAGTTCAATTGTTTTCATAACCTCAAAATGGCGGCTGTGCGAAATATTTCACTGACATTCTAAATCTCCGAAACAATTACAGATATCATCATGCAATTTTTTACGGTGTTAAAGGGTACTGATACAAGTTTACCTATTGTATACTTCATAAACCTGTATAGTACAAAACGACCATATCGACCAAGCGAATTTGAAATATTTTAATAGACTTTTCTCGTGATTTAACTCTATGAGCGCAGTGAAATGTGGTACAGCACATGTTTAAACGCATCGTAATGCACTGGAGTCTAATTTACTTCAGTTGTATACATAACCTCAAAATGGCGGCTGTGCGAAATATTTCACTGATATTCTATATCTCCGAAACTATTACAGATATCATCATGCAATTTTGTACGGTGATAAAGTGTACTGATACAAGTTTACCTATTGTATATTTCATAAACCTGTATAGTACAAAACGAACATGGCGACCAAGCGAATTTGAAATATTTTAATAGACTTTTCTCGTGATTTAACTCTATGAGCGCAATTAAATGTGTGAGAAATAGACTTTTCTCGCCATTTAACTATCCAAACGTAATGAAACTCGGTACAGCAAATGTTTAAACGCATTGTAATGCACTGGATTCTAATTTAGTTCAATTGTTTACATAACCTCAGAATGGCGACTGTGCGAAATATTTCACTGACATTCTAATCTCCGAAACTATTACAGATGTCCGTGTGTGTGTGCGTGTGTGAGGGTGAGGTGTTTGTGTGTCCCCCACTAATAAAATCTAAACGGCTGGAGCGATTTCAATGAAACTCGGTAAGTTCATAGCACTATTCACGGCGACCATGACCGTTCCCTTCAAATTTTGTTACGTCTCACCAATCCAACATGGCGGCTGTGCGAAATATTTCACTAGCATTTAATATCTCCGAAACTATTACCGATATCGCCCTGAAATTGTGTACGGTGACAAAGGGCACTACTAGAAGCTCACCTATGAGACTTTCAAAAACCTGGTGACTACAAAACCAACATGGCGGTCAAGCGAAATTGAGACTTTTAAATAGACATTTCTCGCGATATAACTATCCAAACGTAATGAAACTTGGTACAGCAAATGTTTAAACGCATTGTAATGCACTGGAGTCTAATTTAGTTCATTTGTTTTCATAACCTCAAAATGGCGGCTGTGCGAAATATTTCACTGACATTCTATATCTCCGAAACAATTACAGATATCATCATGCAATTTTTTACGGTGTTAAAGGGTACTGATACAAGTTTACCTATTGTATACTTCATAAACCTGTATAGTACAAAACGACCATATCGACCAAGCGAATTTGAAATATTTTAATAGACTTTTCTCGTGATTTAACTCTATGAGCGCAGTGAAATGTGGTACAGCACATGATTAAACGCATCGTAATGCACTGGAGTCTAATTTACTTCAGTTGTATACATAACCTCAAAATGGCGGCTGTGCGAAATATTTCACTGATATTCTATATCTCCGAAACTATTACAGATATCATCATGCAATTTTGTACGGTGATAAAGTGTACTGATACAAGTTTACCTATTGTATATTTCATAAACCTGTATAGTACAAAACGAACATGGCGACCAAGCGAATTTGAAATATTTTAATAGACTTTTCTCGTGATTTAACTCTATGAGCGCAATTAAATGTGTGAGAAATAGACTTTTCTCGCCATTTAACTATCCAAACGTAATGAAACTCGGTACAGCAAATGTTTAAACGCATTGTAATGCACTGGATTCTAATTTAGTTCAATTGTTTACATAACCTCAGAATGGCGACTGTGCGAAATATTTCACTGACATTCTAATCTCCGAAACTATTACAGATGTCCGTGTGTGTGTGCGTGTGTGTGGGTGAGGTGTTTGTGTGTCCCCCACTAATAAAATCTAAACGGCTGGAGCGATTTCAATGAAACTCGGTAAGTTCATAGCACTATTCACGGCGATCATGACCGTTTCCTTCATTTTTTGTTACGTCTCACCAATCCAACATGGCGGCTGTGCGAAATATTTCACTAGCATTTAATATCTCCGAAACTATTACCGATATCGCCCTGAAATTATGTACGGTGATAAAGGGCACTACTAGAAGCTCACCTATGAGAATTTCAAAAACCTGGTGACTACAAAACCAACATGGCGGTCAAGCGAATTGAGACTTTAAATAGACATTTCTCGCGATTTAACTATCCAAACCTAATGAAACTTGGTACAGCAAATGTTTAAACGCATTGTAATGCAATGGAGTCTAATTTAGTTCAATTGTTTACATAACATCAAAATGGCGGCTGTGCGAAATATTTCACTGACATTCTAATCTCCGAAACTATTACAGATATCCGTGTGTGTGTGCGTGTGTGTGTGTATGTGTGTGAGGTGTTTGTGTGTCCCCAACTAATAAAATCTAAACGGCTGGAACGATTTCAATGAAACTCGGTAAGTTCATAGCACTGTTCACGGCGACCTTGACCGTTCCCTTCAAATTTTGTTACGTCTCATCAATCGAACATGGCGGCTGTGCGAAATATTTCACTAGCATTCAATATCTCCGAAACTATTACCGATATCGCCCTGAAATTGTGTACGGTGATAAAGGGCACTACTAGAAGCTCACCTATGAGACTTTCAAAAATCTGGTGACTACAAAACCAACATGGCGGTCATGCGAAATTGAGACTTTTAAATAGACATTTCTCGCGATTTCACTATCCAAACGTAATGACACTTGGTACAGCAAATGTTTAAACGCATTGTAATGCACTGGAGTCTAATTTAGTTCAATTGTTTACATAACCTCAAAATGGCGGCTGTGCGAAATATTTCACTGACATTCTAATCTCCGAAACTATTACAGATATCCGTGTGTGTGTGCGTGTGTGTGTGTGTGTGTGAGAGGTGTGTTTGTGTCCCCCTTAAAAAAATCTAAACGGCTGGGGGGATTTCAATAAAACTCGGTAAGTTCATAGAACTATTCCCGGCGAACTCGACCGTGCCCTTCAAATTTTGTTCCGTCTCACCAATCCAACATGGCGGCTGTGCGAAATATTTCACTAGAATTCAATATCTTCGTAACTATTACCGATATCGCCCTGAAATTGTGTACGGTGATAAAGGTCACTACTAGAAGCTCGCCGATGAGACTTTCAAAATCCTGGTGACTACAAAACCAACATAGCTGTCAAGCGAAATTGAGACTTTTAAATAGACATTTCTCGCGATTTCACTATCCTAACGTAATGAAACTTGGTACAGCAAATGTTTAAACGCATTGTAATGCACTGGAGTCTAATTTAGTTCAATTGTTTACATAACCTCAAAATGGCGGCTGTGCGAAATATTTCACTGACATTCTATATCTCTGAAACAATTACAGATATCCGTGTGTGTGTGTGCTTGTGTGTGTGTGTGTGTGATGTGTTTGTGTGTCCCCCACTAATAAAATCTTAACGGCTGGAGCGATTTCAATGAATCTCGGTAAGTTTATAGCACTATTCACGGCGACCTCGACCGTTCCCATCAAATTTTGTTACGTTTCACCAATCCAACATGGCGGCTGTGCGAAATATTTCACTATCATTCAATATCGCCGAAACTATTACCGGTATCGCCCTGAAATTGTGTACGGTGATAAAGGGCACTACTAGAAGCTCACCTATGAGACATACAAAAACCTGGTGACTACAAAACCAACTTGGCGGTCAAGCGAAATTGAGACTTTTAAATAGACATTACTCGCGATTTAACTATCCAAACGTAATGAAACTTGGTACAGCAAATGTTTAAACGCATTGTAATGCACTGGAGTCTAATTTAGTTCAATTGTTTACATAACCTCACAATGGCGGCCTTGCGAAATATTTCACTGACATTCTAATCTCCGAAACTAGTATAGATATCCGTGTGTGTGTGTGTGTGTGTGTGTGTGTGTGAGATGTGTGTGTGTCCCCATTAAAAAATCTAAACGGCTGGTGCGATTTCAATAAAACTCGGTAAGTTCATAGAACTATTCCCGGCGAACTCGACCGTGCCCTTCAAATTTTGTTACGTCTCACCAATCCAACATGGCGGCTGTGCGAAATATTTCACTATCATTCAATATCTCCGAAACTATTACCGATATCGCCCTGAAATTGTGTACGGTGATAAAGGTCACTACTAGAAGCTCGCCTATGAGACTTTCAAAAACCTGGTGACTACAAAACCAACATAGCTGCCAAGCGAAATGGAGACTTTTAAATAGACATTTCTCGCGATTTCACTATCCTAACGTAATGAAACTTGGTACAGCAAATGTTTAAACGCATTGTAATGCACTGGAGTATAATTTAGTTCAATTGTTTACATAACCTCAAAATGGCGTCTGTCCGAAATATTTCACTGACATTCTATATCTCCGAAACTATTACAGATATCCGTGTGTGTGTGCGTGTGTGTGTGTGTGAGGTGTTTGTGTGTCCCCCACTAATAAAATCTAAACGGCTGGAGCGATTTCAATGAAACTCGGTAAGTTTATAGCACTATTCACGGCGACCTCGACCATTCCCTTCAAATTTTGATACTTTTCACCAATCCAACATGGCGGCTGTGGGAAATATTTCACTAGCATTCAATATCTCCGAAACTATTACCGATATCGCCCTGAAATTGTGTACGGTGATAAAGGGCACTACTAGAAGCTCACCTATGAGACTTTCAAAAACCTGGTGACTACAAAACCAACATGGCGGTCAAGCGAAATTGAGACTTTTAAATAGACATTTCTCGCGATTTATCTATCCAAACGTATTGAAACTTGGTACAGCAAATGTTTAAACGCATTGTAATGCACTGGAGTCTAATTTAGTTCAATTGTTTTCATAACCTCAATATGGCGGCTGTGCGAAATATTTCACTGACATTCTATATCTCCGAAACTATTACAGATATCATCATGCAATTTTTTACGGTGATAAAGGGTACTGATACAAGTTTACCTATTGTATATTTCATAAACCTGTATAGTACAAAACGAACATGGCGACCAAGCGAATTTGAAATATTTTAATAGACTTTCCACGTGATTTAACTCTATGAGCGCAATTAAATTTGTGAGAAATAGACATTTCTCGCGATTTAACTATCCAAACGTAATGAAACTTTGTACAGCATATGCTTAAACGCATCGTAATGCACTGGATTCTAATTTAGTTCAATTGTTTTCATAACCTCAAAATGGCGGCTGTGCGAAATATTTCACTGACATTCTAATCTCCGAAACTATTACAGATATCCGTGTGTGTGTGTGTGTGTGTGTGTGTGTGTGAGGTGTTTGTGTGTCCCCCACTAATAAAATCTAAACGGCTGGAACGATTTCAATGAAACTCGGTAAGTTCATAGCACTGTTCACGGCGACCTTGACCGTTCCCTTCAAATTTTGTTACGTCTCATCAATCCAACATGGCGGGTGTGCGAAATATTTCACTAGCATTCAATATCTCCGAAACTATTACCGATATCGCCCTGAAATTGTGTACGGTGATAAAGGGCACTACTAGAACCTCACCTATGAGACTTTCAAAAAACTGGTGACTACAAAACGAACATGGCGGTCAAGCGAAATTGAGACTTTTAAATAGACATTTCTCGCGATTTCACTATCCTAATGTAATGAAACTTGGTACAGCAAATGTTTAAACGCATTGTAATGCACTGGAGTCTAATTTAGTTCAATTGTTTACATAACCTCAAAATGGCGGCTGTGCGAAATATTTCACTGACATTCTAATCTCCGAAACTATTACAGATATCCGTGTGTGTGTGCGTGTGTGTGTGTGTGTGAGAGGTGTGATTATGTCCCCCTTAACTAAATCTAAACGGCTGGTGCGATATCAATAAAACTCGGTAAGTTCATAGAACTATTCCCGGCGAACTCGACCGTGCCCTTCAAATTTTGTTCCGTCTCACCAATCCAACATGGCGGCTGTGCGAAATATTTCACTGGCATTCAATATCTCCGAAACTATTACCGATATCGCTCTGAAATTGTGTACGGTGATAAAGGTCACTACTAGAAACTCGCCAATGAGACTTTCAAAAACCTGGTGACTACAAAACCAACATAGCTGTCAAGCGAAATTGAGACTTTTAAATAGACATTTCTCGCGATTTCACTATCCTAACGTAATGAAACTTGGTACAGCAAATGCTTAAACGCATTGTAATGCACTGGAGTCTAATTTAGTTCAATTGTTTACATAACCTCAAAATGGCGGCTGTGCGAAATATTTCACTGACATTCTATATCTCTGAAACTATTACAGATATCCGTGTGAGTGTGCTTGTGTGTGTGTGTGTGTGATGTGTTTGGGTGTCCACCACTAATTAAATCTGACCGGCTGGAGCGATTTCAATGAAACTCGGTAAGTTTATAGCACTATTCACGGCGACCTCGACCGTTCACTTCAAATTTTGTTACGTTTCACCAATCCAACATGGCGGCTGTGCGAAATATTTCACTATCATTCAATATCTCCGAAACTATTACCGATATCGCCCTGAAATTGTGTGCGGTGATAAAGGGCACTACTAGAAGCTCACCTATGAGACTTTCAAAAACCTGGTGACTACAAAACCAACATGGCGGTCAAGCGAAATTGAGACTTTTAAATAGACATTTCTCGCGATATAACTATCCAAACGTAATGAAACTTGGTACAGCAAATGTTTAAACGCATTGTAATGCACTGGAGTCTAATTTAGTTCAATTGTTTTCATAACCTCAAAATGGCGGCTGTGCGAAATATTTCACTGACATTCTAAATCTCCGAAACAATTACAGATATCATCATGCAATTTTTTACGGTGTTAAAGGGTACTGATACAAGTTTACCTATTGTATACTTCATAAACCTGTATAGTACAAAACGACCATATCGACCAAGCGAATTTGAAATATTTTAATAGACTTTTCTCGTGATTTAACTCTATGAGCGCAGTGAAATGTGGTACAGCACATGTTTAAACGCATCGTAATGCACTGGAGTCTATTTTACTTCAGTTGTATACATAACCTCAAAATGGCGGCTGTGCGAAATATTTCACTGATATTCTATATCTCCGAAACTATTACAGATATCATCATGCAATTTTGTACGGTGATAAAGTGTACTGATACAAGTTTACCTATTGTATATTTCATAATCCTGTATAGTACAAAACGAACATGGCGACCAAGCGAATTTGAAATATTTTAATAGACTTTTCTCGTGATTTAACTCTATGAGCGCAATTAAATGTGTGAGAAATAGACTTTTCTCGCCATTTAACTATCCAAACGTAATGAAACTCGGTACAGCAAATGTTTAAACGCATTGTAATGCACTGGATTCTAATTTAGTTCAATTGTTTACATAACCTCAGAATGGCGACTGTGCGAAATATTTCACTGACATTCTAATCTCCGAAACTATTACAGATGTCCGTGTGTGTGTGCGTGTGTGTGGGTGAGGTGTTTGTGTGTCCCCCACTAATAAAATCTAAACGGCTGGAGCGATTTCAATGAAACTCGGCAAGTTCATAGCACTATTCACGGCGACCATGACCGTTTCCTTCAAATTTTGTTACGTCTCACCAATCCAACATGGCGGCTGTGCGAAATATTTCACTAGCATTTAATATCTCCGAAACTATTACCGATATCGCCCTGAAATTGTGTACGGTGATAAAGGGCACTACTAGAAGCTCACCTATGAGAATTTCAAAAACCTGGTGACTACAAAACCAACATGGCGGTCAAGCGAATTGAGACTTTAAATAGACATTTCTCGCGATTTAACTATGCAAACCTAATGAAACTTGGTACAGCAAATGTTTAAACGCATTGTAATGCAATGGAGTCTAATTTAGTTCAATTGTTTACATAACATCAAAATGGCGGCTGTGCGAAATATTTCACTGACATTCTAATCTCCGAAACTATTACAGATATCCGTGTGTGTGTGCGTGTGTGTGTGTGTGTGTGTGAGGTGTTTGTGTGTCCCCAACTAATAAAATCTAAACGGCTGGAACGATTTCAATGAAACTCGGTAAGTTCATAGCACTGTTCACGGCGACCTTGACCGTTCCCTTCAAATTTTGTTACGTCTCATCAATCGAACATGGCGGCTGTGCGAAATATTTCACTAGCATTCAATATCTCCGAAACTATTACCGATATCGCCCTGAAATTGTGTACGGTGATAAAGGGCACTACTAGAAGCTCACCTATGAGACTTTCAAAAATCTGGTGACTACAAAACCAACATGGCGGTCATGCGAAATTGAGACTTTTAAATAGACATTTCTCGCGATTTCACTATCCAAACGTAATGAAACTTGGTACAGCAAATGTTTAAACGCATTGTAATGCACTGGAGTCTAATTTAGTTCAATTGTTTACATAACCTCAAAATGGTGGCTGTGCGAAATATTTCACTGACATTCTAATCTCCGAAACTATTACAGATATCCGTGTGTGTGTGCGTGTGTGTGTGTGTGTGAGAGGTGTGTTTGTGTCCCCCTTAAAAAAACTAAACGGCTGGTGGGATTTCAATAAAACTCGGTAAGTTCATAGAACTATTCCCGGCGAACTCGACCGTGCCCTTCAAATTTTGTTCCGTCTCACCAATCCAACATGGCGGCTGTGCGAAATATTTCACTAGAATTCAATATCTTCGTAACTATTACCGATATCGCCCTGAAATTGTGTACGGTGATAAAGGTCACTACTAGAAGCTCGCCGATGAGACTTTCAAAAACCTGGTGACTACAAAACCAACATAGCTGTCAAGCGAATTTGAGACATTTAAATAGACATTTCTCGCGATTTCACTATCCTAACGTAATGAAACTTGGTACAGCAATTGTTTATACGCATTGTAATGCACTGGAGTCTAATTTAGATCAATTGTTTACATAACCTCAAAATGGCGGCTGTGCGAAATATTTCACTGACATTCTATATCTCTGAAACTATTACAGATATCCGTGTGTGTGTGTGCTTGTGTGTGTGTGTGTGTGATGTGTTTGTGTGTCCCCCACTAATAAAATCTAAACGGCTGGAGCGATTTCAATGAATCTCGGTAAGTTTATAGCACTATTCACGGCGACCTCGGCCGTTCCCATCAAATTTTGTTACGTTTCACCAATCCAACATGGCGCTGTGCGAAATATTTCACTATCATTCAATATCGCCGAAACTATTACCGATATCGCCCTGAAATTGTGTACGGTGATAAAGGGCACTACTAGAAGCTCACCTATGAGACATACAAAAACCTGGTGACTACAAAACCAACTTGGCGGTCAAGCGAAATTGAGACTTTTAAATAGACATTTCTCGCGATTTAACTATCCAAACGTAATGAAACTTGGTACAGCAAATGTTTAAACGCATTGTAATGCACTGGAGTCTAATTTAGTTCAATTGTTTACATAACCTCACAATGGCGGCCTTGCGAAATATTTCACTGACATTCTAATCTCCGAAACTAGTACAGATATCCGTGTGTGTGTGTGTGAGGTGTGTGTGTGTCCCCATTAAAAAATCTAAACGGCTGGTGCGATTTCAATAAAATTCGGTAAGTTCATAGAACTATTCCCGGCGAACTCGACCGTGCCCTTCAAATTTTGTTAAGTCTCAGCAATCCATCATGGCGGCTGTGCGAAATATTTCACTAGCATTCAATATCTCCGAAACTATTACCGATATCGCCCTGAAATTGTGTACGGTGATAAAGGTCACTACTAGAAGCTCGCCTATGAGACTTTCAAAAACCTGGTGACTACAAAACCAACATAGCTGCCAAGCGAAATGGAGACTTTTAAATAGACATTTCTCGCGATTTCACTATCCTAACGTAATGAAACTTGGTACAGCAAATGTTTAAACGCATTGTAATGCACTGGAGTCTAATTTAGTTCAATTGTTTACATAACCTCAAAATGGCGTCTGTGCGAAATATTTCACTGGCATTCTATATCTCCGAAACTATTACAGATATCCGTTTGTGTGTGCGTGTGTGTGTGTGTGAGGTGTTTGTGTGTCCCCCACTAATAAAATCTAAACGGCTGGAGCGATTTCAATGAAACTCGGTAAGTTTATAGCACTATTCACGGCGACCTCGACCATTCCCTTCAAATTTTGATACTTTTCACCAATCCAACATGGCGGCTGTGCGAAATATTTCACTAGCATTCAATATCTCCGAAACTATTACCGATATCGCCCTGAAAATGTGTACGGTGATAAAGGGCACTACTAGAAGCTCACCTATGAGACTTTCAAAAACCTGGTGACTACAAAACCAACATGGCGATCAAGCGAAATTGAGACTTTTAAATAGACATTTCTCGCGATTTAACTATCCAAACGTAATGAAACTTGGTACAGCAAATGTTTAAACGCATTGTAATGCACTGGAGTCTAATTTAGTTCAATTGTTTTCATAACCTCAATATGGCGGCTGTGCGAAATATTTCACTGACATTCTATATCTCCGAAACTATTACAGATATCATCATGCAATTTTTACGGTGATAAAGGGTACTGATACAAGTTTACCTATTGTATATTTCATAAACCTGTATAGTACAAAACGAACATGGCGACCAAGCGAATTTGAAATATTTTAATAGACTTTCCTCGTGATTTAACTCTATGAGCGCAATTAAATGTGTGAGAAATAGACATTTCTCGCGATTTAACTATCCAAACGTAATGGAACTTTGTACAGCATATGTTTAAACGAATCGTAATGCACTGGATTCTAATTTAGTTCAATTGTTTTCATAACCTCAAAATGGCGGCTGTGCGAAATATTTCACTGACATTCTAATCTCCGAAACTATTACAGATATCCGTGTGTGTGTGCGTGTGTGTGTGTGTGTGTGAGAGTTGTTTGTGTGTCCCCCACTAATAAAATCTAAACGGCTGGAACGATTTCAATGAAACTCGGTAAGTTCATAGCACTGTTCACGGCGACCTTGACCGTTCCCTTCAAATTTTGTTACGTCTCATCAATCCAACATGGCGGGTCTGCGAAATATTTCACTAGCATTCAATATCTCCGAAACTATTACCGATATCGCCCTGAAATTGTGTACGGTGATAAAGGGCACTACTAGAAGCTCACCTATGAGACTTTCAAAAAACCGGTGACTACAAAACCAACAAGGCGGTCAAGCGAAATTGAGACTTTTAAATAGACATTTCTCGCGATTTCACTATCCAAACGTAATGAAACTTGGTACAGCAAATGTTTAAACGCATTGTAATGCACTGGAGTCTAATTTAGTTCAATTGTTTACATAACCTCAAAATGGCGGCCTTGCGAAATATTTCTCTATCATTCAATATCTCCGAAACTATTACAGATATCGCCCTGAAATTGTGTACGGTGATAAAGGTCACTACTAGAAGCTCGCCTATGAGACTTTCAAAAACCTGGTGACTACAAAACCAACATAGCTGCCAAGCGAAATGGAGACTTTTAAATAGACATTTCTCGCGATTTCACTATCCTAACGTAATGAAACTTGGTACAGCAAATGTTTAAACGCATTGTAATGCACTGGAGTCTAATTTAGTTCAATTGTTTTCATAACCTCAATATGGCGGCTGTGCGAATTATTTCACTGACATTCTATATCTCCGAAACTATTACAGATATCATCATGCAATTTTTTACGGTGATAAAGGGTACTGATACAAGTTTACCTATTGTATATTTCATAAACCTGTATAGTACAAAACGAACATGGCGACCAAGCGAATTTGAAATATTTTAATAGACTTTCCTCGTGATTTAACTCTATGAGCGCAATTAAATGTGTGAGAAATAGACATTTCTCGCGATTTAACTATCCAAACGTACTGAAACTTTGTACAGCATATGTTTAAACGCATCGTAATGCACTGGATTCTAATTTAGTTCAATTGTTTTCATAACCTCAAAATGGCGGCTGTGCGAAATATTTCACTGACATTCTAATCTCCGAAACTATTACAGATATCCGTGTGTGTGTGCGTGTGTGTGTGTGTGTGTGTGAGGTGTTTGTGTGTCCCCCACTAATAAAATCTAAACGGCTGGAACGATTTCAATGAAACTCGGTAAGTACATAGCACTGTTCACGGCGACCTTGACCGTTCCCTTCAAATTTTGTTACGTCTCATCAATCCAACATGGCGGGTGTGCGAAATATTTCACTAGCATTCAATATCTCCGAAACTATTACCGATATCGCCCTGAAATTGTGTACGGTGATAAGGGGCACTACTAGAAGCTCACCTATGAGACTTTCAAAAATCTGGTGACTACAAAACCAACATGGCGGTCATGCGAATTTGAGACTTTTAAATAGACATTTCTCGCGATTTTACTATCCAAACGTAATGAAACTTGGTACAGCAAATGTTTAAACGCATTGTAATGCACTGGAGTCTAATTTAGTACAATTGTTTACATAACCTCAAAATGGCGGCTGTGCGAAATATTTCACTGACATTCTAATCTCCGAAACTATTACAGATATCCGTGTGTGTGTGTGAGAGGTGTGTTTGTGTCCCCCTTAAAAAAATCTAAACGGCTGGTGCGATTTCAATAAAACTCGGTAAGTTCATAGAACTATTCCCGGCGAACTCGACCGTGCCCTTCAAATTTTGTTCCGTCTCACCAATCCAACATGGCGGCTGTGCGAAATATTTCACTAGAATTCAATATCTTCGAAACTATTACCGATATCGCCCTGAAATTGTGTACGGTGATAAAGGTCACTACTAGAAGCTCGCCTATGAGACTTTCAAAAACCTGGTGACTACAAAACCAACATAGCTGTCAAGCGAAATTGAGACATTTAAATAGACATTTCTCGCGATTTCACTATCCTAACGTAATGAAACTTGGTACAGCAAATGTTTAAACGCATTGTAATGCACTGGAGTCTAATTTAGTTCAATTGTTTACATAACCTCAAAATGGCGGCTGTGCGAAATATTTCACTGACATTCTATATCTCTGAAACTATTAAAGATATCCGTGTGTGTGTGTGCTTGTGTGTGTGTGTGTGTGATGTGTTTGTGTGTCCCCCACTAATAAAATCTAAACGGCTGGAGCGATTTCAATGAATCTCAGTAAGTTTATAGCACTATTCACGGCGACCTCGACCTTTCCCATCAAATTTTGTTACGTTTCACCAATCCAACATGGCGGCTGTGCGAAATATTTCACTATCATTCAATATCGCCGAAACTATTACCGATATCGCCCTGAAATTGTGTACGGTGATAAAGGGCAGTACTAGAAGCTCACCTATGAGACATACAAAAACCTGGTGACTACAAAAGCAACATAGCTGCCAAGCGAAATGGAGACTTTTAAATAGACATTTCTCGCGATTTCACTATCCTAACGTAATGAAACTTGGTACAGCAAATGTTTAAACGCATTGTAATGCACTGGAGTCTAATTTAGTTCAATTGTTTACATAACCTCACAATGGCGGCCTTGCGAAATATTTCACTGACATTCTAATCTCCGAAACTAGTACAGATATCCGTGTGTGTGTGTGTGTCCATTAAAAAATCTAAACGGCTGGTGCGATTTCAATAAAACTCGGTAAGTTCATAGAACTATTCCCGGCGAACTCGACCGTGCCCTTCAAATTTTGTTACGTCTCACCATTCCAACATGGCGGCTGTGCGAAATATTTCACTAGCATTCAATATCTCCGAAACTATTACCGATATCGCCCTGAAATTGTGTACGGTGATAAAGGTCACTACTAGAAGCTCGCCTATGAGACTTTCAAAAACCTGGTGACTACAAAACGAACATAGCTGCCAAGCGAAATGGAGACTTTTAAATAGACATTTCTCGCGATTTCACTATACTAACGTAATGAAACTTGGTACAGCAAATGTTTAAACGCATTGTAATGCACTGGAGTCTAATTTAGTTCAATTGTTTACATAACCTCAAAATGGCGTCTGTGCGAAATATTTCACTGACATTCTATATCTCCGAAACTATTACAGATATCCGTGTGTGTGTGCGTGTGTGTGTGTGTGAGGTGTTTGTGTGTCCCCCACTAATAAAATCTAAACGGCTGGAACGATTTCAATGAAACTCGTTAAGTTCATAGCACTGTTCACGGCGACCTTGACCGTTCCCTTCAAATTTTGTTACGTCTCATCAATCCAACATGGCGGGTGTGCGAAATATTTCACTAGCATTCAATATCTCCGAAACTATTACCGATATCGCCCTGAAAATGTGTACGGTGATAAAGGGCACTACTAGAAGCTCACCTATGAGACTTTCAAAAACCTGGTGACTACAAAACCAACATGGCGGTCAAGCGAAATTGAGACTTTTAAATAGACATTTCTCGCGATTTAACTATCCAAACGTAATGAAACTTGGTACAGCAAATATTTAAACGCATTGTAATGCACTGGAGTCTAATTTAGTTCAATTGTTTTCATAACCTCAATATGGCGGCTGTGCGAAATATTTCACTGACATTCTATATCTCCGAAACTATTACAGATATCATCATGCAATTTTTTACGGTGATAAAGGGTACTGATACAAGTTTACCTATTGTATATTTCATAAACCTGTATAGTACAAAACGAACATGGCGACCAAGCGAATTTGAAATATTTTAATAGACTTTCCTCGTGATTTAACTCTATGAGCGCAATTAAATGTGTGAGAAATAGACATTTCTCGCGATTTAACTATCCAAACGTAATGAAACTTTGTACAGCATATGTTTAAACGCATCGTAATGCACTGGATTCTAATTTAGTTCAATTGTTTTCATAACCACAAAATGGCGGCTGTGCGAAATATTTCACTGACATTCTAATCTCCGAAACTATTACAGATATCCGTGTGTGTGTGCGTGTGTGTGTGTGTGTGTGAGGTGTTTGTGTGTCCCCCACTAATAAAATCTAAACGGCTGGAACGATTTCAATGAAACTCGGTAAGTTCATAGCACTGTTCACGGCGACCTTGACCGTTCCCTTCAAATTTTGTTACGTCTCATCAATCCAACATGGCGGGTGTGCGAAATATTTCACTAGCATTCAATATCTCCGAAACTATTACCGATATTGCCCTGAAATTGTGTACGGTGATAAAGGGCACTACTAGAAGCTCACCTATGAGACATTCAAAAAACTGGTGACTACAAAACCAACATGGCGGTCAAGCGAAATTGAGACTTTTAAATAGACATTTCTCGCGATTTCACTATCCAAACGTAATGAAACTTGGTACAGCAAATGTTTAAACGCATTGTAATGCACTGGAGTCTAATTTAGTTCAATTGTTTACATAACCTCAAAATGGTGGCTGTGCGAAATATTTCACTGACATTCTAATCTCCGAAACTATTACAGATATCCGTGTGTGTGTGCGTGTGTGTGTGTGTGTGAGAGAGGTGTGTTTGTGTCCCCCTTAAAAAAATCTAAACGTCTGGTGCGATTTCAATAAAACTCGGTAAGTTCATAGAACTATTCCCGGCGAACTCGACCGTGCCCTTCAAATTTTGTTCCGTCTCACCAATCCAACATGGCGGCTGTGCGAAATATTTCACTAGAATTCAATATCTTCGAAACTATTACCGATATCGTCCTGAAATTGTGTACGGTGATAAAGGTCACTACTAGAAGCTCGCCTATGAGACATTCAAAAACCTGGTGACTACAAAACCAACATAGCTGTCAAGCGAAATTGAGACATTTAAATAGACATTTCTCGCGATTTCACTATCCTAACGTAATGAAACTTGGTACAGCAAATGTTTAAACGCATTGTAATGCACTGGAGTCTAATTTAGTTCAATTGTTTACATAACCTCAAAATGGCGGCTGTGCGAAATATTTCACTGACATTCTATATCTCTGAAACTATTAAAGATATCCGTGTGTGTGTGTGCTTGTGTGTGTGTGTGTGTGTGTGATGTGTTTGTGTGTCCCCCACTAATAAAATCTAAACGGCTGGAGCGATTTCAATGAATCTCAGTAAGTTTATAGCACGATTCACGGCGACCTCGACCTTTCCCATCAAATTTTGTTACGTTTCACCAATCCAACATGGCGGCTGTGCGAAATATTTCACTATCATTCAATATCGCCGAAACTATTACCGATATCGCCCTGAAATTGTGTACGGTGATAAAGGGCAGTACTAGAAGCTCACCTATGAGACATACAAAAACCTGGTGACTACAAAAGCAACATAGCTGCCAAGCGAAATGGAGACTTTTAAATAGACATTTCTCGCGATTTCACTATCCTAACGTAATGAAACTTGGTACAGCAAATGTTTAAACGCATTGTAATGCAATGGAGTCTAATTTAGTTCAATTGTTTACATAACCTCACAATGGCGGCCTTGCGAAATATTTCACTGACATTCTAATCTCCGAAACTAGTACAGATATCCGTGTGTGTGTGTGTGTGTGTGTGTGTGTGTCCATTAAAAAATCAAAACGGCTGGTGCGATTTCAATAAAACTCGGTAAGTTCATAGAACTATTCCCGGCGAACTCGACCGTGCCCTTCAAATTTTGTTACGTCTCACCAATCCAACATGGCGGCTGTGCGAAATATTTCACTAGCATTCAATATCTCCGAAACTATTACCGATATCGCCCTGAAATTGTGTACGGTGATAAAGGTCACTACTAGAAGCTCGCCTATGAGACTTTCAAAAACCTGGTGACTACAAAACCAACATAGCTGCCAAGCGAAATGGAGACTTTTAAATAGACATTTCTCGCGATTTCACTATACTAACGTAATGAAACATGGTACAGCAAATGTTTAAACGCATTGTAATGCACTGGAGTCTAATTTAGTTCAATTGTTTACATCACCTCAAAATGGCGTCTGTGCGAAATATTTCACTGACATTCTATATCTCCGAAACTATTACAGATATCCGTGTGTGTGTGCGTGTGTGTGTGTGTGAGGTGTTTGTGTGTCCCCCACTAATAAATTCTAAACGGCTGGAACGATTTCAATGAAACTCGGTAAGTTCATAGCACTGTTCACGGCGACCTTGACCGTTCCCTTCAAATTTTGTTACGTCTCATCAATCCAACATGGCGGGTGTGCGAAATATTTTACTAGCATTCAATATCTCCGAAACTATTACCGATATCGCCCTGAAAATGTGTACGGTGATAAAGGGCACTACTAGAAGCTCACCTATGAGACTTTCAAAAACCTGGTGACTACAAAACCAACATGGCGGTCAAGCGAAATTGAGACTTTTAAATAGACATTTCTCTCGATTTCACTATCCAAACGTAATGAAACTTGGTACAGCAAATATTTAAACGCATTGTAATGCACTGGAGTCTAATTTAGTTCAATTGTTTTCATAACCTCAATATGGCGGCTGTGCGAAATATTTCACTGACATTCTATATCTCCGAAACTATTACAGATATCATCATGCAATTTTTTACGGTGATAAAGGGTACTGATACAAGTTTACCTATTGTATATTTCATAAACCTGTATAGTACAAAACGAACATGGCGACCAAGCGAATTTGAAATATTTTAATAGACTTTCCTCGTGATTTAACTCTATGAGCGCAATTAAATGTGTGAGAAATAGACATTTCTCGCGATTTAACTATCCAAACGTAATGAAACTTTGTACAGCATATGTTTAAACGCATCGTAATGCACTGGATTCTAATTTAGTTCAATTGTTTTCATAACCACAAAATGGCGGCTGTGCGAAATATTTCACTGACATTCTAATCTCCGAAACTATTACAGATATCCGTGTGTGTGTGCGTGTGTGTGTGTGTGTGTGAGGTGTTTGTGTGTCCCCCACTAATAAAATCTAAACGGCTGGAACGATTTCAATGAAACTCGGTAAGTTCATAGCACTGTTCACGGCGACCTTGACCGTTCCCTTCAAATTTTGTTACGTCTCATCAATCCAACATGGCGGGTGTGCGAAATATTTCACTAGCATTCAATATCTCCGAAACTATTACCGATATTGCCCTGAAATTGTGTACGGTGATAAAGGGCACTACTAGAAGCTCGCCTATGAGACTTTCAAAAAACTGGTGACTATAAAACCAACATGGCGGTCAAGCGAAATTGAGACTTTTAAATAGACATTTCTCTCGATTTCACTATACAAACGTAATGAAACTTGGTACAGCAAATGTTTAAACGCATTGTAATGCACTGGAGTCTAATTTAGTTCAATTGTTTACATAACCTCAAAATGGCGGCTGTGCGAAATATTTCACTGACATTCTATATCTCTGAAACTATTACAGATATCCGTGTGTGTGTGCTTGTGTGTGAGTGTGTGTGATGGGTTTGTGTGTCCCCCACTAATAAAATCTAAACGGCTGGAGCGATTTCAATGAAACTCGGTAAGTTTATAGCACTATTCACGGCGACCTCGACCGTTCCCTTCAAATTTTGTTACGTTACACCAATCCAACATGGCGGCTGTGCGAAATATTTCACTATCATTCAATATCTCCGAAACTATTACCGATATCGTCCTGAAATTGTGTACGGTGATAAAGGGCACTACTAGAAGCTCACCTATGAGACTTTCAAAAACCTGGTGACTACAAAACCAACATAGCTGTCAAGCGAAATTGAGACTTTTAAATAGACATTTCTCGCGATTTCACTATCCAAACGTAATGAAACTTGGTACAGCAAATGTTTAAACGCATTGTAATGCACTGGAGTCTAATTTAGTTCAATTGTTTACATAACCTCAAAATGGCGGCTGTGCGAAATATTTCACTGACATTCTAATCTCCGAAACTATTACAGATATCCGTGTGTGTGTGCGTGTGTGTGTGTGTGTGTGAGAGGTGTGTTTGTGTCCCCCTTAAAAAAATCTAAACGGCTGGTGCGATTTCAATAAAACTCGGTAAGTTCATAGAACTATTCCCGGCGAACTCGACCGTGCCCTTCAAATTTTGTTCCGTCTCACCAATCCATCATGGCGGCTGTGCGAAATATTTCACTAGAATTCAATATCTTCGAAACTATTACCGATATCGCCCTGAAATTGTGTACGGTGATAAAGGTCACTACTAGAAGCTCGCCTATGAGACTTTCAAAAACCTGGTGACTACAAAACCAACATAGCCGTCAAGCGAAATTGAGACATTTAAATAGAAATTTCTCGCGATTTCACTATCCTAACGTAATGAAACTTGGTACAGCAATTGTTTATACGCATTGTAATGCACTGGAGTCTAATTTAGTTCAATTGTTTACATAACCTCAAAATGGCGGCTGTGCGAAATATTTCACTGACATTCTATATCTCTGAAACTATTACAGATATCCGTGTGTGTGTGTGCTTATGTGTGTGTGTGTGTGATGTGTTTGTGTGTCCCCCACTAATAAAATCTAAACGGCTGGAGCGATTTCAATGAATCTCGGTAAGTTTATAGCACTATTCACGGCGACCTCGACCGTTCCCATCAAATTTTGTTACGTTTCACCAATCCAACATGGCGCTGTGCGAAATATTTCACTATCATTCAATATCGCCGAAACTATTACCGATATCGCCCTGAAATTGTGTACGGTGATAAAGGGCACTACTAGAAGCTCACCTATGAGACATACAAAAACCTGGTGACTACAAAACCAACTTGGCGGTCAAGCGAAATTGAGACTTTTAAATAGACATTTCTCGCGATTTAACTATCCAAACGTAATGAAACTTGGTACAGCAAATGTTTAAACGCATTGTAATGCACTGGAGTCTAATTTAGTTCAATTGTTTACATAACCTCAAAATGGCGGCCTTGCGAAATATTTCACTGACATTCTAATCTCCGAAACTAGTACAGATATCCGTGTGTGTGTGTGTGTGTGTGTGTGAGGTGTGTGTGTGTCCCCATTAAAAAATCTAAACGGCTGGTGCGATTTCAATAAAACTCGATAAGTTCATAGAACTATTCCCGGCGAACTCGACCGTGCCCTTCAAATTTTGTTAAGTCTCACCAATCCAACATGGCGGCTGTGCGAAATATTTCACTAGCATTCAATATCTCCGAAACTATTACCGATATCGCCCTGAAATTGTGTACGGTGATAAAGGTCACTACTAGAAGCTCGCCTATGAGACTTTCAAAAACCTGGTGACTACAAAACCAACATAGCTACCAAGCGAAATGGAGACTTTTAAATAGACATTTCTCGCGATTTCACTATCCTAACGTAATGAAACTTGGTACAGCAAATGTTTAAACGCATTGTAATGCACTGGAGTCTTATTTAGTTAAATTGTTTACATAACCTCAAAATGGCGTCTGTGCGAAATACTTCACTGACATTCTATATCTCCGAAACTATTACAGATATCCGTGTGTGTGTGCGTGTGTGTGTGTGTGAGGTGTTTGTGTGTCCCCCACTAATAAAATCTAAACGGCTGGAGCGATTTCAATGAAACTCGGTAAGATTATAGCACTATTCACGGCGACCTCGACCATTCCCTTCAAATTTTGATACTTTTCACCAATCCAACATGGCGGCTGTGCGAAATATTTCACTAGCATTCAATATCTCCGAAACTATTACCGATATCGCCCTGAAAATGTGTACGGTGATAAAGGGCACAACTAGAAGCTCACCTATGAGACTTTCAAAAACCTGGTGACTACAAAACCAACATGGCGGTCAAGCGAATTTGAGACTTTTAAATAGACATTTCTCGCGATTTAACTATCCAAACGTAATGAAACTTGGTACAGCAAATGTTTAAACGCATTGTAATGCACTGGAGTCTAATTTAGTTCAATTGTTTTCATAACCTCAATATGGCGGCTGTGCGAAATATTTCACTGACATTCTATATCTCCGAAACTATTACAGATATCATCATGCAATTTTTTACGGTGATAAAGGGTACTGATACAAGTTTACCTATTGTATATTTCATAAACCTGTATAGTACAAAACGAACATGGCGACCAAGCGAATTTGAAATATTTTAATAGACTTTCCTCGTGATTTAACTCTATGAGCGCAATTAAATGTGTGAGAAATAGACATTTCTCGCGATTTAACTATCCAAACGTATTGAAACTTTGTACAGCATATGTTTAAACGCATCGTAATGCACTGGATTCTAATTTAGTTCAATTGTTTTCATAACCTCAAAATGGCGGCTGTGCGAAATATTTCACTGACATTCTAATCTCCGAAACTATTACAGATATCCGTGTGTGTGTGCGTGTGTGTGTGTGTGTGTGAGGTGTTTGTGTGTCCCCCACTAATAAAATCTAAACGGCTGGAACGATTTCAATGAAACTCGGTAAGTTCATAGCACTGTTCACGGCGACCTTGACCGTTCCCTTCAAATTTTGTTACGTCTCATCAATCCAACATGGCGGGTGTGCGAAATATTTCACTAGCATTCAATATCTCCGAAACTATTACCGATATCGCCCTGAAATTGTGTACGGTGATAAAGGGCACTACTAGAAGCTCACCTATGAGACTTTCAAAAATCTGGTGACTACAAAACCAACATGGCGGTCACGCGAAATTGAGACTTTTAAATAGACATTTCTCGCGATTTTACTATCCAAACGTAATGAAACTTGGTACAGCAAATGTTTAAACGCATTGTAATGCACTGGAGTCTAATTTAGTTCAATTGTTTACATAACCTCAAAATGGCGGCTGTGCGAAATATTTCACTGACATTCTATATCTCTGAAACTATTACAGATATCCGTGTGTGTGTGCTTGTGTGTGAGTGTGTGTGATGGGTTTGTGTGTCCCCCACTAATAAAATCTAAACGGCTGGAGCGTTTTCAATGAAACTCGGTAAGTTTATAGCACTATTCACGGCGACCTCGACCGTTCCCTTCAAATTTTGTTACGTTACACCAATCCAACATGGCGGCTGTGCGAAATATTTCACTATCATTCAATATCTCCGAAACTATTACCGATATCGTCCTGAAATTGTGTACGGTGATAAAGGGCACTACTAGAAGCTCACCTATGAGACTTTCAAAAACCTGGTGACTACAAAACCAACATAGCTGTCAAGCGAAATTGAGACTTTTAAATAGACATTTCTCGCGATTTCACTATCCAAACGTAATGAAACTTGGTACAGCAAATGTTTAAACGCATTGTAATGCACTGGAGTCTAATTTAGTTCAATTGTATACATAACCTCAAAATGGCGGCTGTGCGAAATATTTCACTGACATTCTAATCTCCGAAACTATTACAGATATCCGTGTGTGTGTGCGTGTGTGTGTGTGTGTGTGAGAGGTGTGTTTGTGTCCCCCTTAAAAAAATCTAAACGGCTGGTGCGATTTCAATAAAACTCGGTAAGTTCATAGAACTATTCCCGGCGAACTCGACCGTGCCCTTCAAATTTTGTTCCGTCTCACCAATCCAACATGGCGGCTGTGCGAAATATTTCACTAGAATTCAATATCTTCGAAACTATTACCGATATCGCCCTGAAATTGTGTACGGTGATAAAGGTCACTACTAGAAGCTCGCCTATGAGACTTTCAAAAACCTGGTGACTACAAAACCAACATAGCCGTCAAGCGAAATTGAGACATTTAAATAGAAATTTCTCGCGATTTCACTATCCTAACGTAATGAAACTTGGTACAGCAATTGTTTATACGCATTGTAATGCACTGGAGTCTAATTTAGTTCAATTGTTTACATAACCTCAAAATGGCGGCTGTGCGAAATATTTCACTGACATTCTATATCTCTGAAACTATTACAGATATCCGTGTGTGTGTGTGCTTATGTGTGTGTGTGTGTGATGTGTTTGTGTGTCCCCCACTAATAAAATCTAAACGGCTGGAGCGATTTCAATGAATCTCGGTAAGTTTATAGCACTATTCACGGCGACCTCGACCGTTCCCATCAAATTTTGTTACGTTTCACCAATCCAACATGGCGCTGTGCGAAATATTTCACTATCATTCAATATCGCCGAAACTATTACCGATATCGCCCTGAAATTGTGTACGGTGATAAAGGGCACTACTAGAAGCTCACCTATGAGACATACAAAAACCTGGTGACTACAAAACCAACTTGGCGGTCAAGCGAAATTGAGACTTTTAAATAGACATTTCTCGCGATTTAACTATCCAAACGTAATGAAACTTGGTACAGCAAATGTTTAAACGCATTGTAATGCACTGGAGTCTAATTTAGTTCAATTGTTTACATAAACTCAAAATGGCGGCCTTGCGAAATATTTCACTGACATTCTAATCTCCGAAACTAGTACAGATATCCGTGTGTGTGTGTGTGTGTGTGTGTGTGAGGTGTGTGTGTGTCCCCATTAAAAAATCTAAACGGCTGGTGCGATTTCAATAAAACTCGATAAGTTCATAGAACTATTCCCGGCGAACTCGACCGTGCCCTTCAAATTTTGTTAAGTCTCACCAATCCAACATGGCGGCTGTGCGAAATATTTCACTAGCATTCAATATCTCCGAAACTATTACCGATATCGCCCTGAAATTGTGTACGGTGATAAAGGTCACTACTAGAAGCTCGCCTATGAGACTTTCAAAAACCTGGTGACTACAAAACCAACATAGCTGCCAAGCGAAATGGAGACTTTTAAATAGACATTTCTCGCGATTTCACTATCCTAACGTAATGAAACTTGGTACAGCAAATGTTTAAACGCATTGTAATGCACTGGAGTCTAATTTAGTTCAATTGTTTACATAACCTCAAAATGGCGGCTGTGCGAAATATTTCACTGACATTCTAATCTCCGAAACTATTACAGATATCCGTGTGTGTGTGCGTGTGTGTGTGTGTGTGTGTGTGAGAGGTGTGTTTGTGTCCCCCTTAAAAAAATCTAAACGGCTGGTGCGATTTCAATAAAACTCGGTAAGTTCATAGAACTATTCCCGGCGAACTCGACCGTGCCCTTCAAATTTTGTTCCGTCTCACCAATCCAACATGGCGGCTGTGCGAAATATTTCACTAGAATTCAATATCTTCGAAACTATTACCGATATCGCCCTGAAATTGTGTACGGTGATAAAGGTCACTACTAGAAGCTCGCCTATGAGACTTTCAAAAACCTGGTGACTACAAAACCAACATAGCCGTCAAGCGAAATTGAGACATTTAAATAGAAATTTCTCGCGATTTCACTATCCTAACGTAATGAAACTTGGTACAGCAAATGTTTAAACGCATTGTAATGCACTGGAGTCTAATTTAGTTCAATTGTTTACATAACCTCAAAATGGCGGCCTTGCGAAATATTTCACTGACATTCTAATCTCCGAAACTAGTACAGATATCCGTGTGTGTGTGTGTGTGTGTGTGTGAGGTGTGTGTGTGTCCCCATTAAAAAATCTAAACGGCTGGTGCGATTTCAATAAAACTCGATAAGTTCATAGAACTATTCCCGGCGAACTCGACCGTGCCCTTCAAATTTTGTTAAGTCTCACCAATCCAACATGGCGGCTGTGCGAAATATTTCACTAGCATTCAATATCTCCGAAACTATTACCGATATCGCCCTGAAATTGTGTACGGTGATAAAGGTCACTACTAGAAGCTCGCCTATGAGACTTTCAAAAACCTGGTGACTACAAAACCAACATAGCTACCAAGCGAAATGGAGACTTTTAAATAGACATTTCTCGCGATTTCACTATCCTAACGTAATGAAACTTGGTACAGCAAATGTTTAAACGCATTGTAATGCACTGGAGTCTTATTTAGTTAAATTGTTTACATAACCTCAAAATGGCGTCTGTGCGAAATATTTCACTGACATTCTATATCTCCGAAACTATTACAGATATCCGTGTGTGTGTGCGTGTGTGTGTGTGTGAGGTGTTTGTGTGTCCCCCACTAATAAAATCTAAACGGCTGGAGCGATTTCAATGAAACTCGGTAAGATTATAGCACTATTCACGGCGACCTCGACCATTCCCTTCAAATTTTGATACTTTTCACCAATCCAACATGGCGGCTGTGCGAAATATTTCACTAGCATTCAATATCTCCGAAACTATTACCGATATCGCCCTGAAAATGTGTACGGTGATAAAGGGCACTACTAGAAGCTCGCCTATGAGACTTTCAAAAACCTGGTGACTACAAAACCAACATGGCGGTCAAGCGAAATTGAGACTTTTAAATAGACATTTCTCGCGATTTAACTATCCAAACGTAATGAAACTTGGTACAGCAAATGTTTAAACGCATTGTAATGCACTGGAGTCTAATTTAGTTCAATTGTTTTCATAACCTCAATATGGCGGCTGTGCGAAATATTTCACTGACATTCTATATCTCCGAAACTATTACAGATATCATCATGCAATTTTTTACGGTGATAAAGGGTACTGATACAAGTTTACCTATTGTATATTTCATAAACCTGTATAGTACAAAACGAACATGGCGACCAAGCGAATTTGAAATATTTTAATAGACTTTCCTCGTGATTTAACTCTATGAGCGCAATTAAATGTGTGAGAAATAGACATTTCTCGCGATTTAACTATCCAAACGTATTGAAACTTTGTACAGCATATGTTTAAACGCATCGTAATGCACTGGATTCTAATTTAGTTCAATTGTTTTCATAACCTCAAAATGGCGGCTGTGCGAAATATTTCACTGACATTCTAATCTCCGAAACTATTACAGATATCCGTGTGTGTGTGCGTGTGTGTGTGTGTGTGTGAGGTGTTTGTGTGTCCCCCACTAATAAAATCTAAACGGCTGGAACGATTTCAATGAAACTCGGTAAGTTCATAGCACTGTTCACGGCGACCTTGACCGTTCCCTTCAAATTTTGTTACGTCTCATCAATCCAACATGGCGGGTGTGCGAAATATTTCACTAGCATTCAATATCTCCGAAACTATTACCGATATCGCCCTGAAATTGTGTACGGTGATAAAGGGCACTACTAGAAGCTCACCTATGAGACTTTCAAAAATCTGGTGACTACAAAACCAACATGGCGGTCATGCGAAATTGAGACTTTTAAATAGACATTTCTCGCGATTTTACTATCCAAACGTAATGAAACTTGGTACAGCAAATGTTTAAACGCATTGTAATGCACTTGAGTCTAATTTAGTTCAATTGTTTACATAACCTCAAAATGGCGGCTGTGCGAAATATTTCACTGACATTCTATATCTCTGAAACTATTACAGATATCCGTGTGTGTGTGCTTGTGTGTGAGTGTGTGTGATGGGTTTGTGTGTCCCCCACTAATAAAATCTAAACGGCTGGAGCGTTTTCAATGAAACTCGGTAAGTTTATAGCACTATTCACGGCGACCTCGACCGTTCCCTTCAAATTTTGTTACGTTACACCAATCCAACATGGCGGCTGTGCGAAATATTTCACTATCATTCAATATCTCCGAAACTATTACCGATATCGTCCTGAAATTGTGTACGGTGATAAAGGGCACTACTAGAAGCTCACCTATGAGACTTTCAAAAACCTGGTGACTACAAAACCAACATAGCTGTCAAGCGAAATTGAGACTTTTAAATAGACATTTCTCGCGATTTCACTATCCAAACGTAATGAAACTTGGTACAGCAAATGTTTAAACGCATTGTAATGCACTGGAGTCTAATTTAGTTCAATTGTTTACATAACCTCAAAATGGCGGCTGTGCGAAATATTTCACTGACATTCTAATCTCCGAAACTATTACAGATATCCGTGTGTGTGTGCGTGTGTGTGTGTGTGTGTGAGAGGTGTGTTTGTGTCCCCCTTAAAAAAATCTAAACGGCTGGTGCGATTTCAATAAAACTCGGTAAGTTCATAGAACTATTCCCGGCGAACTCGACCGTGCCCTTCAAATTTTGTTCCGTCTCACCAATCCAACATGGCGGCTGTGCGAAATATTTCACTAGATTTCAATATCTTCGAAACTATTACCGATATCGCCCTGAAATTGTGTACGGTGATAAAGGTCACTACTAGAAGCTCGCCTATGATACTTTCAAAAACCTGGTGACTACAAAACCAACATAGCCGTCAAGTGAAATTGAGACATTTAAATAGAAATTTCTCGCGATTTCACTATCCTAACGTAATGAAACTTGGTACAGCAATTGTTTATACGCATTGTAATGCACTGGAGTCTAATTTAGTTCAATTGTTTACATAACCTCAAAATGGCGGCTGTGCGAAATATTTCACTGACATTCTATATCTCTGAAACTATTACAGATATCCGTGTGTGTGTGTGCTTATGTGTGTGTGTGTGTGATGTGTTTGTGTGTCCCCCACTAATAAAATCTAAACGGCTGGAGCGATTTCAATGAATCTCGGTAAGTTTATAGCACTATTCACGGCGACCTCGACCGTTCCCATCAAATTTTGTTACGTTTCACCAATCCAACATGGCGCTGTGCGAAATATTTCACTATCATTCAATATCGCCGAAACTATTACCGATATCGCCCTGAAATTGTGTACGGTGATAAAGGGCACTACTAGAAGCTCACCTATGAGACATACAAAAACCTGGTGACTACAAAACCAACTTGGCGGTCAAGCGAAATTGAGACTTTTAAATAGACATTTCTCGCGATTTAACTATCCAAACGTAATGAAACTTGGTACAGCAAATGTTTAAACGCATTGTAATGCACTTGAGTCTAATTTAGTTCAATTGTTTACATAAACTCAAAATGGCGGCCTTGCGAAATATTTCACTGACATTCTAATCTCCGAAACTAGTACAGATATCCGTGTGTGTGTGTGTGTGTGTGTGTGTGAGGTGTGTGTGTGTCCCCATTAAAAAATCTAAACGGCTGGTGCGATTTCAATAAAACTCGATAAGTTCATAGAACTATTCCCGGCGAACTCGACCGTGCCCTTCAAATTTTGTTAAGTCTCACCAATCCAACATGGCGGCTGTGCGAAATATTTCACTAGCATTCAATATCTCCGAAACTATTACCGATATCGCCCTGAAATTGTGTACGGTGATAAAGGTCACTACTAGAAGCTCGCCTATGAGACTTTCAAAAACCTGGTGACTACAAAACCAACATAGCTGCCAAGCGAAATGGAGACTTTTAAATAGACATTTCTCGCGATTTCACTATCCTAACGTAATGAAACTTGGTACAGCAAATGTTTAAACGCATTGTAATGCACTGGAGTCTAATTTAGTTCAATTGTTTACATAACCTCAAAATGGCGGCTGTGCGAAATATTTCACTGACATTCTAATCTCCGAAACTATTACAGATATCCGTGTGTGTGTGCGTGTGTGTGTGTGTGTGTGTGTGAGAGGTGTGTTTGTGTCCCCCTTAAAAAAATCTAAACGGCTGGTGCGATTTCAATAAAACTCGGTAAGTTCATAGAACTATTCCCGGCGAACTCGACCGTGCCCTTCAAATTTTGTTCCGTCTCACCAATCCAACATGGCGGCTGTGCGAAATATTTCACTAGAATTCAATATCTTCGAAACTATTACCGATATCGCCCTGAAATTGTGTACGGTGATAAAGGTCACTACTAGAAGCTCGCCTATGAGACTTTCAAAAACCTGGTGACTACAAAACCAACATAGCCGTCAAGCGAAATTGAGACATTTAAATAGAAATTTCTCGCGATTTCACTATCCTAACGTAATGAAACTTGGTACAGCAAATGTTTAAACGCATTGTAATGCACTGGAGTCTAATTTAGTTCAATTGTTTACATAACCTCAAAATGGCGGCCTTGCGAAATATTTCACTGACATTCTAATCTCCGAAACTAGTACAGATATCCGTGTGTGTGTGTGTGTGTGTGTGTGAGGTGTGTGTGTGTCCCCATTAAAAAATCTAAACGGCTGGTGCGATTTCAATAAAACTCGATAAGTTCATAGAACTATTCCCGGCGAACTCGACCGTGCCCTTCAAATTTTGTTAAGTCTCACCAATCCAACATGGCGGCTGTGCGAAATATTTCACTAGCATTCAATATCTCCGAAACTATTACCGATATCGCCCTGAAATTGTGTACGGTGATAAAGGTCACTACTAGAAGCTCGCCTATGAGACTTTCAAAAACCTGGTGACTACAAAACCAACATAGCTACCAAGCGAAATGGAGACTTTTAAATAGACATTTCTCGCGATTTCACTATCCTAACGTAATGAAACTTGGTACAGCAAATGTTTAAACGCATTGTAATGCACTGGAGTCTTATTTAGTTAAATTGTTTACATAACCTCAAAATGGCGTCTGTGCGAAATATTTCACTGACATTCTATATCTCCGAAACTATTACAGATATCCGTGTGTGTGTGCGTGTGTGTGTGTGTGAGGTGTTTGTGTGTCCCCCACTAATAAAATCTAAACGGCTGGAGCGATTTCAATGAAACTCGGTAAGATTATAGCACTATTCACGGCGACCTCGACCATTCCCTTCAAATTTTGATACTTTTCACCAATCCAACATGGCGGCTGTGCGAAATATTTCACTAGCATTCAATATCTCCGAAACTATTACCGATATCGCCCTGAAAATGTGTACGGTGATAAAGGGCACTACTAGAAGCTCACCTATGAGACTTTCAAAAACCTGGTGACTACAAAACCAACATGGCGGTCAAGCGAAATTGAGACTTTTAAATAGACATTTCTCGCGATTTAACTATCCAAACGTAATGAAACTTGGTACAGCAAATGTTTAAACGCATTGTAATGCACTGGAGTCTAATTTAGTTCAATTGTTTTCATAACCTCAATATGGCGGCTGTGCGAAATATTTCACTGACATTCTATATCTCCGAAACTATTACAGATATCATCATGCAATTTTTTACGGTGATAAAGGGTACTGATACAAGTTTACCTATTGTATATTTCATAAACCTGTATAGTACAAAACGAACATGGCGACCAAGCGAATTTGAAATATTTTAATAGACTTTCCTCGTGATTTAACTCTATGAGCGCAATTAAATGTGTGAGAAATAGACATTTCTCGCGATTTAACTATCCAAACGTATTGAAACTTTGTACAGCATATGTTTAAACGCATCGTAATGCACTGGATTCTAATTTAGTTCAATTGTTTTCATAACCTCAAAATGGCGGCTGTGCGAAATATTTCACTGACATTCTAATCTCCGAAACTATTACAGATATCCGTGTGTGTGTGCGTGTGTGTGTGTGTGTGTGAGGTGTTTGTGTGTCCCCCACTAATAAAATCTAAACGGCTGGAGCGTTTTCAATGAAACTCGGTAAGTTTATAGCACTATTCACGGCGACCTCGACCGTTCCCTTCAAATTTTGTTACGTTACACCAATCCAACATGGCGGCTGTGCGAAATATTTCACTATCATTCAATATCTCCGAAACTATTACCGATATCGTCCTGAAATTGTGTACGGTGATAAAGGGCACTACTAGAAGCTCACCTATGAGACTTTCAAAAACCTGGTGACTACAAAACCAACATAGCTGTCAAGCGAAATTGAGACTTTTAAATAGACATTTCTCGCGATTTCACTATCCAAACGTAATGAAACTTGGTACAGCAAATGTTTAAACGCATTGTAATGCACTGGAGTCTAATTTAGTTCAATTGTTTACATAACCTCAAAATGGCGGCTGTGCGAAATATTTCACTGACATTCTAATCTCCGAAACTATTACAGATATCCGTGTGTGTGTGCGTGTGTGTGTGTGTGTGTGAGAGGTGTGTTTGTGTCCCCCTTAAAAAAATCTAAACGGCTGGTGCGATTTCAATAAAACTCGGTAAGTTCATAGAACTATTCCCGGCGAACTCGACCGTGCCCTTCAAATTTTGTTCCGTCTCACCAATCCAACATGGCGGCTGTGCGAAATATTTCACTAGATTTCAATATCTTCGAAACTATTACCGATATCGCCCTGAAATTGTGTACGGTGATAAAGGTCACTACTAGAAGCTCGCCTATGAGACTTTCAAAAACCTGGTGACTACAAAACCAACATAGCCGTCAAGTGAAATTGAGACATTTAAATAGAAATTTCTCGCGATTTCACTATCCTAACGTAATGAAACTTGGTACAGCAATTGTTTATACGCATTGTAATGCACTGGAGTCTAATTTAGTTCAATTGTTTACATAACCTCAAAATGGCGGCTGTGCGAAATATTTCACTGACATTCTATATCTCTGAAACTATTACAGATATCCGTGTGTGTGTGTGCTTATGTGTGTGTGTGTGTGATGTGTTTGTGTGTCCCCCACTAATAAAATCTAAACGGCTGGAGCGATTTCAATGAATCTCGGTAAGTTTATAGCACTATTCACGGCGACCTCGACCGTTCCCATCAAATTTTGTTACGTTTCACCAATCCAACATGGCGCTGTGCGAAATATTTCACTATCATTCAATATCGCCGAAACTATTACCGATATCGCCCTGAAATTGTGTACGGTGATAAAGGGCACTACTAGAAGCTCACCTATGAGACATACAAAAACCTGGTGACTACAAAACCAACTTGGCGGTCAAGCGAAATTGAGACTTTTAAATAGACATTTCTCGCGATTTAACTATCCAAACGTAATGAAACTTGGTACAGCAAATGTTTAAACGCATTGTAATGCACTGGAGTCTAATTTAGTTCAATTGTTTACATAACCTCAAAATGGCGGCCTTGCGAAATATTTCACTGACATTCTAATCTCCGAAACTAGTACAGATATCCGTGTGTGTGTGTGTGAGGTGTGTGTGTGTCCCCATTAAAAATCTAAACGGCTGGTGCGATTTCAATAAAACTCGATAAGTTCATAGAACTATTCCCGGCGAACTCGACCGTGCCCTTCAAATTTTGTTAAGTCTCACCAATCCAACATGGCGGCTGTGCGAAATATTTCACTAGCATTCAATATCTCCGAAACTATTACCGATATCGCCCTGAAATTGTGTACGGTGATAAAGGTCACTACTAGAAGCTCGCCTATGAGACTTTCAAAAACCTGGTGACTACAAAACCAACATAGCTGCCAAGCGAAATGGAGACTTTTAAATAGACATTTCTCGCGATTTCACTATCCTAACGTAATGAAACTTGGTACAGCAAATGTTTAAACGCATTGTAATGCACTGGAGTCTTATTTAGTTAAATTGTTTACATAACCTCAAAATGGCGTCTGTGCGAAATATTTCACTGACATTCTATATCTCCGAAACTATTACAGATATCCGTGTGTGTGTGCGTGTGTGTGTGTGTGAGGTGTTTGTGTGTCCCCCACTAATAAAATCTAAACGGCTGGAGCGATTTCAATGAAACTCGGTAAGATTATAGCACTATTCACGGCGACCTCGACCATTCCCTTCAAATTTTGATACTTTTCACCAATCCAACATGGCGGCTGTGCGAAATATTTCTCTAGCATTCAATATCTCCAAAACTATTACCGATATCGCCCTAAAAATGTGTACGGTGATAAAGGGCACTACTAGAAGCTCACCTATGAGACTTTCAAAAACCTGGTGACTACAAAACCAACATGGCGGTCAAGCGAAATTGAGACTTTTAAATAGACATTTCTCGCGATTTAACTATCCAAACGTAATGAAACTTGGTACAGCAAATGTTTAAACGCATTGTAATGTACTGGAGTCTAATTTAGTTCAATTGTTTTCATAACCTCAATATGGCGGCTGTGCGAAATATTTCACTGACATTCTATATCTCCGAAACTATTACAGATATCATCATGCAATTTTTTACGGTGATAAAGGGTACTGATACAAGTTTACCTATTGTATATTTCATAAACCTGTATAGTACAAAACGAACATGGCGACCAAGCGAATTTGAAATATTTTAATAGACTTTCCTCGTGATTTAACTCTATGAGCGCAATTAAATGTGTGAGAAATAGACATTTCTCGCGATTTAACTATCCAAACGTATTGAAACTTTGTACAGCATATGTTTAAACGCATCGTAATGCACTGGATTCTAATTTAGTTCAATTGTTTTCATAACCTCAAAATGGCGGCTGTGCGAAATATTTCACTGACATTCTAATCTCCGAAACTATTACAGATATCCGTGTGTGTGTGCGTGTGTGTGTGTGTGTGTGAGGTGTTTGTGTGTCCCCCACTAATAAAATCTAAACGGCTGGAACGATTTCAATGAAACTCGGTAAGTTCATAGCACTGTTCACGGCGACCGTGACCGTTCCCTTCAAATTTTGTTACGTCTCATCAATCCAACATGGCGGGTGTGCGAAATATTTCACTAGCATTCAATATCTCCGAAACTATTACCGATATCGCCCTGAAATTGTGTACGGTGATAAAGGGCACTACTAGAAGCTCACCTATGAGACTTTCAAAAATCTGGTGACTACAAAACCAACATGGCGGTCATGCGAAATTGAGACTTTTAAATAGACATTTCTCGCGATTTTACTATCCAAACGTAATGAAACTTGGTACAGCAAATGTTTAAACGCATTGTAATGCACTGGAGTCTAATTTAGTTCAATTGTTTACATAACCTCAAAATGGCGGCTGTGCGAAATATTTCACTGACATTCTAATCTCCGAAACTATTACAGATATCCGTGTGTGTGTGTGAGAGGTGTGTTTGTGTCCCCTTAAAAAAATCTAAACGGCTGGTGCGATTTCAATAAAACTCGGTAAGTTCATAGAACTATTCCCGGCGAACTCGACCGTGCCCTTCAAATTTTGTTCCGTCTCACCAATCCAACATGGCGGCTGTGCGAAATATTTCACTAGAATTCAATATCTTCGAAACTATTACCGATATCGCCCTGAAATTGTGTACGGTGATAAAGGTCACTACTAGAAGCTCGCCTATGAGACTTTCAAAAACCTGGTGACTACAAAACCAACATAGCTGTCAGGCGAAATTGAGACATTTAAATAGACATTTCTCGCGATTTCACTATCCTAACGTAATGAAACTTGGTACAGCAAATGTTTAAACGCATTGTAATGCACTGGAGTCTAATTTAGTTCAATTGTTTACATAACCTCACAATGGCGGCCTTGCGAAATATTTCACTGACATTCTAATCTCCGAAACTAGTACAGATATCCGTGTGTGTGTGTGTGTGTGTGTGTGTGTGTGTGAGGTGTGTGTGTGTCCCCATTAAAAAATCTAAACGGCTGGTGCGATTTCAATAAAACTCGGTAAGTTCATAGAACTATTCCCGGCGAACTCGACCGTGCCCTTCAAATTTTGTTACGTCTCACCAATCCAACATGGCGGCTGTGCGAAATATTTCACTAGCATTCAATATCTCCGAAACTATTACCGATATCGCCCTGAAATTGTGTACGGTGATAAAGGTCACTACTAGAAGCTCGCCTATGAGACCTTCAAAAACGTGGTGACTACAAAACGAACATAGCTGCCAAGCGAAATGGAGACTTTTAAATAGACATTTCTCGCGATTTCACTATCCTAACGTAATGAAACTTGGTACAGCAAATGCTTAAACGCATTGTAATGCACTGGAGTCTAATTTAGTTCAATTGTTTACATAACCTCAAAATGGCGTCTGTGCGAAATATTTCACTGACATTCTATATCTCCGAAACTATTACAAATATCCGTGTGTGTGTGCGTGTGTGTGTGTGAGGTGTTTGTGTGTCCCCCACTAATAAATCTAAACGGCTGGAACGATTTCAATGAAACTCGGTAAGTTCATAGCACTGTTCACGGCGACCTTGACCGTTCCCTTCAAATTTTGTTACGTCTCATCAATCCAACATGGCGGGTGTGCGAAATATTTCACTAGCATTCAATATCTCCGAAACTATTACCGATATCGCCCTGAAATTGTGTACGGTGATAAAGGGCACTACTAGAAGCTCACCTATGAGATTTTCAAAAAAACTGGTGACTACAAAACCAACATGGCGGTCAAGCGAAATTGAGACTTTTAAATAGACATTTCTCGCGATTTCACTATCCAAACGTAATGAAACTTGGTACAGCAAATGTTTAAACGCATTGTAATGCACTGGAGTCTAATTTAGTTCAATTGTTTACATAACCTCAAAATGGCGGCTGTGCGAAATATTTCACTGACATTCTATATCTCTGAAACTATTACAGATATCCGTGTGTGTGTGCTTGTGTGTGTGTGTGTGTGATGTGTTTGTGAGTCCCCTACTAATTAAATCTGACCGGCTGGAGCGATTTCAATGAAACTCGGTAAGTTTATAGCACTATTTACGGCGACCTCGACCGTTCACTTCAAATTTTGTTACGTTTCACCAATCCAACATGGCGGCTGTGCGAAATATTTCACTATCATTCAATATCTCCGAAACTATTACCGATATCGCCCAGAAATTGTGTACGGTGATAAAGGGCAATACTAGAAGCTCACCTAAGAGACTTTCAAAAACCTGGTGACTACAAAACCAACATGGCGGTCAAGCGAAATTGAGACTTTTAAATAGACATTTCTCGCGATTTCACTATCCTTACGTAATGAAACTTGGTACAGCAAATGTTTAAACGCATTTTAATGCACTGGAGTCTAATTTAGTCCAATTGTTTTCATAACCTCAAAATGGCGGCTGTGCGAAATATTTCACTGACATTCTATATCTCCGAAACTATTACAGATATCATCATGCAATTTGTTACGGTGATAAAGGGTACTGATACAAGTTTAGCTATTGTATACTTCATGAACCTGTATAGTACAAAACGACCATGGCGACCAAGCGAATTTGAAATATTTTAATGGACTTTTCTCGGTATTTAACTCTATCAGCGCAGTGAAATGTGGTACAGCAAGTGTTTAAACGCATCGTAATGCACTGGAGTCTAATTTACTTAAGTTGTTTACATAACCTCAAAATTGCGGCTGTGCGAAATATTTCACTGATAATCTATATCTCCGAAAATATTACAGATATCATCATGCAATTTTGTACGGTGATAAAGTGTACTGATACAAGTATACCTATTGTATATTTCATAAACCTGTATAGTACAAAACGAACATGGCGACCAAGCGAATTTGAAATATTTTAATAGACTTTTCTCGTGATTAAACTCTATGAGCGCAATTAAATGTGTGAGAAATAGACTTTTCTCGCCATTTAACTATCCAAACGTAATGAAACTTGGTACAGCAAATGTTTAAACGCATTGTAATGCACTGGATTCTAATTTAGTTCAATTGTTTACATAACCTCAGAATGGCGGCTGTGCGAAATATTTCACTGACATTCTAATCTCCGAAACTATTACAGATGTCCGTGTGTGTGTGCGTGTGTGTGGGTGAGGTGTTTGTGTGTCCCCCACTAATAAAATCTAAACGGCTGGAGCGATTTCAATGAAACTCGGTAAGTTCATAGCACTATTCATGGCGACCATGACCGTTCCCTTCAAATTTTGTTACGTCTCACCAATCCAACATGGCGGCTGTGCGAAATATTTCACTAGCATTTAATATCTCCGAAACTATTACCGATATCGCCCTGAAATTGTGTACAGTGATAAAGGGCACTACTAGAAGCTCACCTATGAGAATTTCAAAAACCTGGTGTCTACAAAACCAAAATGGCAGTCAAGCAAATTGAGACTTTAAATAGACATTTCTCGCGATTTAACTATCCAAACGTAATGAAACTTGGTACAGCAAATGTTTAAACGCATTGCAATGCAATGGAGTCTAATTTAGTTCAATTGTTTTCATAACCTCAAAATGGCGGCTGTGCGAAATATTTCACTGACATAATATATATCCGAAACTATTACAGATATCATCATGCAATTTTTTACGGTGATAAAGGGTACTGATACAAGTTTACCTATTGTATATTTCATAAGCCTGTATAATACAAAACAAACATGGCGACCAAGAGAATTTGAAATATTTTAATAGACTTTTGTCGTGATTTAACTTTATGAGCGCAATTAAATGTGTGAGAAATAGACATTTCTCGCGATTTAACTATCCAAACGTAATGAAACGTGGTACAGCATATGTTTAAACGCATTGTAATACACTGGATTCTAATTTAGTTCAATTGTTTACAAAACCTCAAAATGGCGGCTGTGCGAAATATTTCACTGACATTCTAATCTCCGAAACTATTACAGATATCCGTGAGTGTGTGCGTGTGTGTGTGTGTGTGTGAGGTGTTTGTGTGTCCCCCACTAATAAAATCTAAACGGCTGGAACGATTTCAATGAAACTCGGTAAGTTCATAGCACTGTTCACGGCGACATTGACCGTTCCCTTCAAATTTTGTTACGTCTCATCAATCCAACAGGGCGGCTGTGCGAAATATTTCACTAGCATTCAATATCTCCGAAACTATTACCGATATCGCCCTGAAATTGTGTACGGTGATAAAGGTCACTACTAGAAGCTCGCCTATGAGATTTTCAAAAACCTGGTGACTACAAAACCAACATAGCTGTCAAGCGAAATTGAGACTTTTAAATAGACATTTCTCGCGATTTCACTATCCAAACGTAATGAAACTTGGTACAGCAAATGTTTAAGCTCATTGTAATGCACTGGAGTCTAATTTAGTTCAATTGTTTACATAACCTAAAAATGGCGGCTGTGCGAAATATTTCACTGACATTCTATATCTCTGAAACTATTACAGATATCCGTGTGTGTGTGCTTGTGTGTGAGTGTGTGTGATGTGTTTGTGTGTCCCCCACTAATAAAATCTAAACGGCTGGAGGGATTTCAATGAAACTCGGTAGGTTTATAGCACTATTCACGGCGACCTCGACCGTTCCCTTCAAATTTTGTTACGTTTCACCAATCCATCATGGCGGCTGTGCGAAATATTTCACTATCATTCAATATCTCCGAAACTATTACCGATATCGCCCTGAAATTGTGTACGGTGATAAAGGGCACTACTAGAAGCTCACCTATGAGACACTCAAAAACCTGGTGACTACAAAACCAACATAGCTGTCAAGCGAAATTGAGACTTTTAAATAGACACTTCTCCTGATTTCACTATCCTAACCTAATGAAACTTGGTACAGCAAATGTTTAAACGCATTGTAATGCACTGGAGTCTAATTTAGTTCAATTGTTTACATAACCTCAAAATGGCGGCTGTGCGAAATATTTCACTGACATTCTAATCTCCGAAACTATTACAGATATCCGTGTGTGTGTGCGAGTGTGTGTGTGTGTGAGAGGTGTGTTTGTGTCCCCCTTAAAAAAATCTAAACGGCTGGTGCGATTTCAATAAATCTCGGTAAGTTCATAGAACTATTCCCGGCGAACTCGACCGTGCCCTTCAAATTTTGTTCCGTCTCACCAATCCAACATGGCGGCTGTGCGAAATATTTCACTAGCATTCAAAATTCCGAAACTATTACCGATATCGCCCTGAAATTGTGTACGGTGATAAAGGGCACTACTAGAAGCTCACCTATGAGACTTTCAAAAACCTGGTGACTACAAAACCAACATGGCGGTCAAGCGAATTTGAGACTTTTAAATAGACATTTCTCGCGATTTAACTATCCAAACGTAATGAAACTTGGTACAGCAAATGTTTAAACGCATTGTAATGCACTGGAGTCTAATTTAGTTCAATTGTTTACATAACCTCACAATGGCGTCTGTGCGAAATATTTCACTGACATTCTAATCTCCGAAACTAGTACAGATATCCGTGTGTGTGTGTGTGTGTGTGTGTGTGTGAGGTGTGTGTGTGTCCCCATTAAAAAATCTGAACGGCTGGTGCGATTTCAATAAAACTCGGTAAGTTCATAGAACTATTCGCGACGAACTCGACCGTGCCCTTCAAATTTTGTTACGTCTCACCATTCCAACATGGCGGCTGTGCGAAATATTTCACTAGCATTCAATATCTCCGAAACTATTACCGATATCGCCCTGAAATTGTGTACGGTGATAAAGGTCACTACTAGAAGATCGCCTATGAGACTTTCAAAAACCTGGTGACTACAAAACCAACATAGCTGCCAAGCAAAATGGAGACTTTTAAATAGACATTTCTCGCGATTTCACTATCCTAACGTAATGAAACTTGGTACAGCAAATGTTTAAACGCATTGTAATGCACTGGAGTCTAATTTAGTTCAATTGTTTACATAACCTCAAAATGGCGTCTGTGCGAAATATTTCAATGACATTCTATATCTCCGAAACTATTACAGATATCCGTGTGTGTGTGCGTGTGTGTGTGTGAGGTGTTTGTGTGTCCCCCACTAATAAAATCTAAACGGCTGGAGCGATTTCAATGAAACTCGGTAAGTTTATAGCACTATTCACGGCGACCTCGACCATTCCCTTCAAAATTTTGATACTTTTCACCAATCCAACTGGCGGCTGTGCGAAATGTTTCACTAGCATTCAATATCTCCGAAACTATTACCGATATCGCCCTAAAATTGTGTACGGTGATAAAGGGCACTACTAGAAGCTCACCTATGAGACTTTCAGAAACCTGGTGACTACAAAACCAACATGGCAGTCAAGCGAAATTGAGACTTTTAAATAGACATTTCTCGCGATTTAACTATCCAAACGTAATGAAACTTGGTACAGCAAATGTATAAACGCAATGTAATGCACTGGAGTCTAATTTAGTTCAATTGTTTTCATAACCTCTAAATGGCGGCTGTGCGAAATATTTCATTGACATTCTGTATCTCCGAAACTATTACAGATATCATCATGCAATTTTTTACGGTGATAAATGGTAGTGATACAAGTTTACCAATTGTATATTTCATAAACCTGTATAGTACAAAACGAACATGGCGACCAAGCGAATTTGAAATATTTTAATAGACTTTTCTCGTGATTTAACTCTATGAGCCCAGTGAAATGTGGTACAGCAAATGTTTAAACGCATCGTAATGCACTGGAGTCTAATTTACTTCAATTGTTTACATAACCTCAAAATGGCGGCTGTGCGAAATATTTCACTGACATTCTATATCTCCGAAACTAGTACAGATATCCGTGTGTGTGTGTGTGTGTGTGTGTGTGTGAGGTGTGTGTGTGTCCCCATTAAAAAATCTAAACGGCTGGTGCGATTTCAATAAAACTCGGTAAGTTCATAGAACTATTCGCGACGAACTCGACCGTTCCCTTCAAATTTTGTTACGTTTCACCAATCCAACGTGGCGGCTGTGCGAAATATTTCACTATCATTCAATATCTCCGAAACTATTACCGATATCGCCCTGAAATTGTGTACGGTGATAAAGGTCACTACTAGAAGCTCGCCTATGAGACTTTCAAAAACCTGGTGACTACAAAACCAACATAGCTGTCAAGCGAAATTGAGACTTTTAAATAGACATTTCTCGCGATTTCGCTATCCTAACGTAATGAAACTTGGTACAGCAAATGTTTAAACGCATTGTAATGCACTGGAGTCTAATTTAGTTCAATTGTTTACATAACCTCAAAATGGCGGCTGTGCGAAATATTTCACTGACATTCTAATCTCCGAAACTATTACAGATATCCGTGTGTGTGTGCGTGTGTGTGTGTGAGAGGTGTGTTTGTGTCCCCCTTAAAAAAATCTAAACGGCTGGTGCGATATCAATAAAACTCGGTAAGTTCATAGAACTATTCCCGGCGAACTCGACCGTGCCCTTCAAATTTTGTTCCGTCTCACCAATCCAACATGGCGGCTGTGCGAAATATTTCACTAGCATTCAATATCTCCGAAACTATTACCGATATCGCCCTGAAATTGTGTACGGTGATAAAGGTCACTACTAGAAGCTCGCCTATGAGACTTTCAAAAACCTGGTGACTACAAAACCAACATAGCTGTCAAGCGAAATTGAGACTTTTAAATAGACATTTCTCGCGATTTCGCTATCCTAACGTAATGAAACTTGGTACAGCAAATGTTTAAACGCATTGTAATGCACTGGAGTCTAATTTAGTTCAATTGTTAAATAACCTCAAAATGGCGGCTGTGCGAAATATTTCACTGACATTCTATATCTCTGAAACTATTACAGATATCCGTGTGTGTGTGTGATGTGTTTGTGTGTCCCCCACTAATTAAATCTGACCGGCTGGAGCGATTTCAATGAAACTCGGTAAGTTTATAGCACTATTCATGGCGACCTCGACCGTTCACTTCAAATTTTGTTACGTTTCATCAATCCAACATGGCGGCTGTGCGAAATATTTCACTATCATTCAATATCTCCGAAACTATTACCGATATCGCCCTGAAATTGTGTACGGTGATAAAGGGCAGTACTAGAAGCTCACCTATGAGACTTTCAAAAACCTGGTGACTACAAAACCAACATGGTGGTCAAGCGAATTTGAGACTTTAAAATAGACATTTCTCGCGATTTAACTATCCAAACGAAATGAAACTTGGTACAGCAAATGTTTAAACGCATTGTAATGCACTGGAGTCTAATTTAGTTCAATTGTTTCCATAACCTCAAAATGGCGGCTGTGCGAAATATTTCACTGACATTCAATATATCCGAAACTATTACAGATATCATCATGCAATTTTTTACGGTGATAAAGGGTACTGATACAAGTTTAGCTATTGCATACTTCATAAACCTGTATAGTACAAAACGACCATGGCGACCAAGCGAATTTGAAATATTTTAATGGACTTTTCTCGTGATTTAACTCTATGAGCGCAGTGAAATGTGGTACAGCAAGTGTTTAAACGCATCGTAATGCACTGGAGTCTAATTTACTTCAGTTGTTTACATAACCTCAAAATGGCGGCTGTGCGAAATATTTCACTGATCTTCTATATCTCCGAAACTATTACAGATATCATCATGCAATTTTGTACGGTGATAAAGTGTACCTATTGTATATTTCATAAACCTGTATAGTACAAAACGAACATGGCGACCAAGCGAATTTGAAATATTTTAATAGACTTTTCTCGTGATTTAACTCTATGAGCGCAATTAAATGTGTGAGAAATAGACTTTTCTCGCCTTTTAACTATCCAAACGTAATGAAACTTGGTACAGCAAATGTTTAAACGCATTGTAATGCACTGGATTCTAATTTAGTTCAATTGTTTACATAACCTCAGAATGGCGGCTGTGCGAAATATTTCACTGACATTCTAATTTCCGAAACTATTACAGATGTCCGTGTGTGTGTGCGTGTGTGTGGATGAGGTGTTTGTGTGTCCCCCACAAATAAAATCTAAACGGCTGGAGCGATTTCAATGAAACTCGGTAAGTTCATAGCACTATTCACGGCGACCATGACCGTTCCCTTCAAATTTTGTTACGTCTCACCAATCCAACATGGCGGCTGTGCGAAATATTTCTCTAGCATTTAATATCTCCGAAACTATTACCGATATCGCCCTGAAATTGTGTACGGTGATAAAGGGCACTACTAGAAGCTCACCTATGAGACTTTCAAAAACCTGGTGACTACAAAACCAACATGGCAGTCAAGCGAAATTGAGATTTTAAATAGACATTTCTCGCGATTTAACTATCCAAAGGTAATGAAACTTGGTACAGCAAATGTTTAAACGCATTGCAATGCAATGGAGTCTAATTTAGTTCAATTGTTTTCATAACCTCAAAATGGCGGCTGTGCGAAATATTTCACTGACATTCTATATATCCGAAACTTTTACAGATATCATCATGCAATTTTTTACGGTGATAAAGGGTACTGATACAAGTTTACCTATTGTATATTTCATAAGCCTGTATAGTACAAAACGAACATGGCGACCAAGAGAATTTGAATTATTTTAATAGACTTTTCTCGTGATTTAACTCTATGAGCGCAATTAAATGTGTGGGAAATAGACATTTCTCGCGATTTATCTATCCAAACGTAATGAAACTTGGTACAGCATATGTTTAAACGCATTGTAATGCACTGGATTCTAATTTAGTTCAATTGTTTACATAACCTCAAAATGGCGGCTGTGCGAAATATTTCACTGACATTCTAATCTCCGAAACTATTACAGATATCCGTGAGTGTGTGCGTGTGTGTGTGTGTGTGTGTGTGTGTGAGGTGTTTGTGTGTCCCCCACTAATAAAATCTAAACGGCTGGATCGATTTCAATGAAACTCGGTAAGTTCATAGCACTGTTCACGGCGTCCTTGACCGTTCCCTTCAAATGTTGTTACGTCTCATCAATCCAACATGGCGGCTGTGCGAAATATTTCACTAGCATTCAATATCTCCGAAACTATTACCGATATCGCCCTGAAATTGTGTACGGTGATAAAGCGCACTACTAGAAGCTCACCTATGAGACACTCAAAAACCTGGTGACTACAAAACCAACATAGCTGTCAAGCGAAATTGAGACATTTAAATAGACATTTCTCGCGATTTCACTATCCTTACGTGATGAAACTTGGTACAGCAAATGTTTAAACGCATTGTAATGCACTGGAGTCTAATTTAGTTCAATTGTTTACATACCTCAAAATGGCGGCTGTGCGAAATATTTCACTGACATTCTAATCTCCGAAACTATTACAGATATCCGTGTGTGTGTGCGTGTGGGTGTGTGTGTGAGAGGTGTGTTTGTGTCCCCCTTAAAAAATCTAAACGGCTGGTGCGATTTCAATAAAATTCGGTAAGTTCATAGAACTATTCCCGACGATCTCGACCGTGCCCTTCAAATTTTGTTCCGTCTCACCAATCCAACATGGCGGCTGTGCGAAATATTTCACTAGCATTCAATATCTCCGAAACTATTACCGATATCGCCCTGAAATTGTGTACGGTGATAAAGGTCACTACTAGAAGCTCGCCTATGAGACTTTCAAAAACCTGGTGACTACAAAACCAACATAGCTGTTAAGCGAAATTGAGACTTTTAAATAGACATTTCTCGCGATTTCACTATCCTAACGTAATGAAACTTGGTACAGCAAATTTTTAAACGCATTGTAATGCACTGGAGTCTAATTTAGTTCAATTGTTTACATAACCTCAAAATGGCGGCTGTGCGAAATATTTCACTGACATTCTATATCTCTGAAACTATTACAGATATCCGTGTGTGTGTGTGCTTGTGTGTGTGTGTGTGTGATGTGTTTGTGTGTCCCCCACTAATAAAATCTAAACGGCTGGAGCGATTTCAATGAAACTCGGTAAGTTTATAGCACTATTCACGGCGACCTCGACCGTTCCCTTCAAATTTTGTTACGATTCACCAATCCAACATGGCGGCTGTGCGAAATATTTCACTATCATTCAGTATCGCCGAAACTATTACCGATATCGCTCTGAAATTGTGTACGGAGATAAAGGGCACTACTAGAAGCTCACCTATGAGACTTTCAAAAACCTGGTGACTACAAAACCAACATACCTGCCAAGCGAAATGGAGACTTTTAAATAGACATTTCTCGCGATTTATCTATCCAAACGTAATGAAACTTGGTACAGCAAATGTTTAAACGCATTGTAATGCACTGGAGTCTAATTTAGTTCAATTGTTTTCATAACCTCAATATGGCGGCTGTGCGAAATATTTCACTGACATTCTAATCTCCGAAACTAGTACAGATATCCGTGTGTGTGTGTGTGTGTGAGAGAGAGGTGTGTGGGTTTCCCCATTAAAAAATCTAAACGGCTGGTGCGAATTCAATAAAACTCGGTAAGTTCATAGAACTATTCCCGACGAACTCGACCGTGCCCTTCAAATTTTGTTACGTCTCACCAATCCAACATGGCGGCTGTGCGAAATATTTCACTAGAATTCAATATCCCCGAAACTATTACCGATATCGCCCTGAAATTGTGTACGGTGATAAAGGTCACTACTAGAAGCTCGCCTATGAGACTTTCAAAAACCTGGTGACTACAAAACCAACATAGCTGCCAAGCGAAATGGAGACTTTTAAATAGACATTTCTCGCGATTTCACTATCCTAACGTAATGAAACTTGGTACAGCAAATGTTTAAACGCATTGTAATGCACTGGAGTCTAATTTAGTTCAATTGTTTACATAACCTCAAAATGGCGTCTGTGCGAAATATTTCAATGACATTCTATATCTCCGAAACTATTACAGACATCCGTGTGTGTGTGCGTGTGTGTGTGTGTGAGGTGTTTGTGTGTCCCCCACTAATAAAATCTAAACGGCTGGAGCGATTTCAATGAAACTCGGTAAGTTTATAGCACTATTCACGGCGACCTCGACCATTCCCTTCAAATTTTGATACTTTTCACCAATCCAACATGGCGACTGTGCAAATATTTCACTAGCATTCAATATCTCCGAAACTATTACCGATATCGCCCTGAAATTGTGTACGGTGATAAAGGACACTACTAGAAGCTCACCTATGAGACTTTCAGAAACCTGGTGACTACAAAACCAACATGGCGGTCAAGCGAATTTGAGACTTTTAAATAGACATTTCTCGCGATTTAACTATCCAAACGTAATGAAACTTGGTACAGCAAATGTTTAAACGCATTGTAATGCACTGGAGTCTAATTTAGTTCAATTGTTTTCATAACCTCAAAATGGCGGCTGTGCGAAATATTTCACTGACATTCTATATCTCCGAAACTATTACAGATATCATCATGCAAGTTTTTACGGTGATAAATGGTACTGATACAAGTTTACCTATTGTATATTTCATAAACCTGTGTAGTACAAAACGAACATGGCGACCAAGCGAATTTGAAATATTTTAATAGACTTTTCTCGTGATTTAACTCTATGAGCGCAGTGAAATGTGGTACAGCAAATGTTTAAACGCATCGTAATGCACTGGAGTCTAATTTACTTCAATTGTTTACATAACCACAAAATGGCGGCTGTGCGAAGTATTTCACTGACATTCTATATCTCTGAAACTATTACAGATATCCGTGTGTGTGTGCTTGTGTGTGAGTGTGTGTGATGTGTTTGTGTGTCCCCCACTAATAAAATCTAAACGGCTGGAGCTATTTCAATGAAACTCGGTAAGTTTATAGCACTATTCACGGCGACCTCGACCGTTCCCTTCAAATTTTGTTACGTTTCACCAATCCAACATGGCGGCTGTGCGAAATATTTCCCTATCATTCAATATCTCCGAAACTATTACCGATATCGCCCTGAAATTGTGTACGGGGATAAAGCGCACTACTAGAAGCTCACCTATGAGACACTCAAAAACCTGGTGACTACAAAACCAACATAGCTGTCAAGCGAAATTGAGACTTTTAAATAGACATTTCTCGCGATTTCACTATCCTTACGTGATGAAACTTGGTACAGCAAATGTTTAAACGCATTGTAATGCACTGGAGTCTAATTTAGTTCAATTGTTTACATAACCTCAAAATGGCGGCTGTGCGAAATATTCCACTGACATTCTAATCTCCGAAACTATTACAGATATCCGTGTGTGTGTGCGTGTGGGTGTGTGTGTGAGAGGTGTGTTTGTGTCCCCCTTAAAAAAATCTAAACGGCTGGTGCGATTTCAATAAAATTCGGTAAGTTCATAGAACTATTCCCGACGATCTCGACCGTGCCCTTCAAATTTTGTTACGTTCCACCAATCCAACATGGGGGCTGTGCGAAATATTTCACTAGCATTCAATATCTCCGAAACTATTACCGATATCGCCCTGAAATTGTGTACGGTGATAAAGGTCACTACTAGAAGCTCGCCTATGAGACTTTCAAAAACCTGGTGACTACAAAACCAACATAGCTGTTAAGCGAAATTGAGACTTTTAAATAGACATTTCTCGCGATTTCACTATCCTAACGTAATGAAACTTGGTACAGCAAATGTTTAAACGCATTGTAATGCACTGGAGTCTAATTTAGTTCAATTGTTTACATAACCTCAAAATGGCGGCTGTGCGAAATATTTCACTGACATTCTATATCTCTGAAACTATTACAGATATCCGTGTGTGTGTGTGCTTGTGTGTGTGTGTGTGTGATGTGTTTGTGTGTCCCCCACTAATAAAATCTAAACGGCTGGAGCGATTTCAATGAAACTCGGTAAGTTTATAGCACTATTCACGGCGACCTCGACCGTTCCCTTCAAATTTTGTTACGTTTCACCAATCCAACATGGCGGCTGTGCGAAATATTTCACTATCATTCAGTATCGCCGAAACTATTACCGATATCGCCCTGAAATTGTGTACGGTGATAAAGGGCACTACTAGAAGCTCACCTATGAGACTTTCAAAAACCTGGTGACTACAAAACCAACATGGCGGTCAAGCGAAATTGAGACTTTCAAATAGACATTTCTCGCGATTTATCTATCCAAACGTAATGAAACTTGGTACAGCAAATGTTTAAACGCATTGTAATGCACTGGAGTCTAATTTAGTTCAATTGTTTACATAACCTCACAATGGCGGCTGTGCGAAATATTTCACTGACATTCTAATCTCCGAAACTAGTACAGATATCCGTGTGTGTGTGTGTGTGAGAGAGAGAGGTGTGTGTGTTTCCCCATTAAAAAATCTAAACGGCTGGTGCGATTTCAATAAAACTCGGTAAGTTCATAGAACTATTCCCGACGAACTCGACCGTGCCCTTCAAATTTTGTTACGTCTCACCAATCCAACATGGCGGCTGTGCGAAATATTTCACTAGAATTCAATATCTCCGAAACTATTACCGATATCGCCCTGAAATTGTGTACGGTGATAAAGGTCACTACTAGAAGCTCGCCTATGAGACTTTCAAAAACCTGGTGACTACAAAACCAACATAGCTGCCAAGCGAAATGGAGACTTTTAAATAGACATTTCTCGCGATTTCACTATCCTAACGTAATGAAACTTGGTACAGCAAATGTTTAAACGCATTGTAATGCACTGGAGTCTAATTTAGTTCAATTGTTTACATAACCTCAAAATGGCGTCTGTGCGAAATATTTCAATGACATTCTATATCTCCGAAACTCTTACAGATATCCGTGTGTGTGTGCGTGTGTGTGTGTGTGAGGTGTTTGTGTGTCCCCCACTAATAAAATCTAAACGGCTGGAGCGATTTCAATGAAACTCGGTAAGTTTATAGCACTATTCACGGCGACCTCGACCATTCCCTTCAAATTTTGATACTTTTCACCAATCCAACATGGCGGCTGTGCAAATATTTCACTAGCATTCAATATCTCCGAAACTATTACCGATATCGCCCTGAAATTGTGTACGGTGATAAAGGACACTACTAGAAGCTCACCTATGAGACTTTCAGAAACCTGGTGACTACAAAACCAACATGGCGGTCAAGCGAATTTGAGACTTTTAAATAGACATTTCTCGCGATTTAACTATCCAAACGTATTGAAACTTGGTACAGCAAATGTTGAAACGCATTGTAATGCACTGGAGTCTAATTTAGTTCAATTGTTTTCATAACCTCAAAATGGCGGCTGTGCGAAATATTTCACTGACATTCTATATCTCCGAAACTATTACAGATATCATCATGCAAGTTTTTACGGTGATAAATGGTACTGATACAAGTTTACCTATTGTATATTTCATAAACCTGTGTAGTACAAAACGAACATGGCGACCAAGCGAATTTGAAATATTTTAATAGACTTTTCTCGTGATTTAACTCTATGAGCGCAGTGAAATGTGGTACAGCAAATGTTTAAACGCATCGTAATGCACTGGAGTCTAATTTACTTCAATTGTTTTCATAACCACAAAATGGCGGCTGTGCGAAATATTTCACTGACATTCTATATCTCTGAAACTATTACAGATATCCGTGTGTGTGTGCTTGTGTGTGAGTGTGTGTGATGTGTTTGTGTGTCCCCCACTAATAAAATCTAAACGGCTGGAGCGATTTCAATGAAACTCGGTAAGTTTATAGCACTATTCACGGCGACCTCGACCGTTCCCTTCAAATTTTGTTACGTTTCACCAATCCAACATGGCGGCTGTGCGAAATATTTCACTATCATTCAATATCTCCGAAACAATTACCGATATCGCCCTGAAATTGTGTACGGTGATAAAGCGCACTACTAGAAGCTCACCTATGAGACACTCAAAAACCTGGTGACTACAAAACCAACATAGCTGTCAAGCGAAATTGAGACTTTTAAATAGACATTTCTCGCGATTTCACTATCCTTACGTGATGAAACTTGGTACAGCAAATGTTTAAACGCATTGTAATGCACTGGAGTCTAATTTAGTTCAATTGTTTACATAACCTCAAAATGGCGGCTGTGCGAAATATTTCACTGACATTCTAATCTCCGAAACTATTACAGATATCCGTGTGTGTGTGCGTGTGGGTGTGTGTGTGAGAGGTGTGTTTGTGTCCCCCTTAAAAAAATCTAAACGGCTGGTGCGATTTCAATAAAATTCGGTAAGTTCATAGAACTATTCCCGACGATCTCGACCGTGCCCTTCAAATTTTGTTCCGTCTCACCAATCCAACATGGCGGCTGTGCGAAATATTTCACTAGCATTCAATATCTCCGAAACTATTACCGATATCGCCCTGAAATTGTGTACGGTGATAAAGGTCACTACTAGAAGCTCGCCTATGAGACTTTCAAAAACCTGGTGACTACAAAACCAACATAGCTGTTAAGCGAAATTGAGACTTTTAAATAGACATTTCTCGCGATTTCACTATCCTAACGTAATGAAACTTGGTACAGCAAATGTTTAAACGCATTGTAATGCACTGGAGTCTAATTTAGTTCAATTGTTTACATAACCTCAAAATGGCGGCTGTGCGAAATATTTCACTGACATTCTATATCTCTGAAACTATTACAGATATCCGTGTGTGTGTGTGCTTGTGTGTGTGTGTGTGTGATGTGTTTGTGTGTCCCCCACTAATAAAATCTAAACGGCTGGAGCGATTTCAATGAAACTCGGTAAGTTTATAGCACTATTCACGGCGACCTCGACCATTCCCTTCAAATTTTGATACTTTTCACCAATCCAACATGGCGGCTGTGCAAATATTTCACTAGCATTCAATATCTCCGAAACTATTACCGATATCGCCCTGAAATTGTGTACGGTGATAAAGGACACTACTAGAAGCTCACCTATGAGACTTTCAGAAACCTGGTGACTACAAAACCAACATGGCGGTCAAGCGAATTTGAGACTTTTAAATAGACATTTCTCGCGATTTAACTATCCAAACGTAATGAAACTTGGTACAGCAAATGTTTAAACGCATTGTAATGCACTGGAGTCTAATTTACTTCAATTGTTTACATAACCACAAAATGGCGGCTGTGCGAAATATTTCACTGACATTCTATATCTCTGAAACTATTACAGATATCCGTGTGTGTGTGCTTGTGTGTGAGTGTGTGTGATGTGTTTGTGTGTCCCCCACTAATAAAATCTAAACGGCTGGAGCGATTTCAATGAAACTCGGTAAGTTTATAGCACTTTTCACGGCGACCTCGACCGTTCCCTTCAAATTTTGTTACGTTTCACCAATCCAACATGGCGGCTGTGCGAAATATTTCACTATCTTTCAATATCTCCGAAACTATTACCGATATCGCCCTGAAATTGTGTACGGTGATAAAGCGCACTACTAGAAGCTCACCTATGAGACACTCAAAAACCTGGTGACTACAAAACCAACATAGCTGTCAAGCGAAATTGAGACTTTTAAATAGACATTTCTCGCGATTTCACTATCCTTACGTGATGAAACTTGGTACAGCAAATGTTTAAACGCATTGTAATGCACTGGAGTCTAATTTAGTTCAATTGTTTACATAACCTCAAAATGGCGGCTGTGCGAAATATTTCACTGACATTCTAATCTCCGAAACTATTGCAGATATCCGTGTGTGTGTGCGTGTGGGTGTGTGTGTGTGTGAGGTGTGTTTGTGTCCCCCTTAAAAAAATCTAAACGGCTGGTGCGATTTCAATAAAATTCGGTAAGTTCATAGAACTATTCCCGACAATCTCGACCGTGCCCTTCAAATTTTGTTCCGTCTCACCAATCCAACATGGCGGCTGTGCGAAATATTTCACTAGCATTCAATATCTCCGAAACTATTACCGATATCGCCCTGAAATTGTGTACGGTGATAAAGGTCACTACTAGAAGCTCGCCTATGAGACTTTCAAAAACCTGGTGACTACAAAACCAACATAGCTGTTAAGCGAAATTGAGACTTTTAAATAGACATTTCTCGCGATTTCACTATCCTAACGTAATGAAACTTGGTACAGCAAATGTTTAAACGCATTGTAATGCACTGGAGTCTAATTTAGTTCAATTGTTTACATAACCTCAAAATGGCGGCTGTGCGAAATATTTCACTGACATTCTATATCTCTGAAACTATTACAGATATCCGTGTGTGTGTTTGCTGGTGTGTGTGTGTGTGTGTGATGTGTTTGTGTGTCCCCCACTAATAAAATCTAAACGGCTGGAGCGATTTCAATGAAACTCGGTAAGTTTATAGCACTATTCACGGCGACCTCGACCGTTCCCTTCAAATTTTGTTACGTTTCACCAATCCAACATGGCGGCTGTGCGAAATATTTCACTATCATTCAGTATCGCCGAAACTATTACCGATATCGCCCTGAAATTGTGTACGGTGATAAAGGGCACTACTAGAAGCTCACCTATGAGACTTTCAAAAACCTGGTGACTACAAAACCAACATGGCGGTCAAGCGAAATTGAGACTTTCAAATAGACATTTCTCGCGATTTATCTATCCAAACGTAATGAAACTTGGTACAGCAAATGTTTAAACGCATTGTAATGCACTGGAGTCTAATTTAGTTCAATTGTTTACATAACCTCACAATGGCGGCTGTGTGAAATATTTCACTGACATTCTATTCTCCGAAACTAGTACAGATATCCGTGTGTGTGTGTGTGTGTGTGAGAGAGGTGTGTGTGTTTCCCCATTAAAAAATCTAAACGGCTGGTGCGATTTCAATAAAACTCGGTAAGTTCATAGAACTATTCCCGACGAACTCGACCGTGCCCTTCAAATTTTGTTACGTCTCACCAATCCAACATGGCGGCTGTGCGAAATATTTCACTAGAATTCAATATCTCCGAAACTATTACCGATATCGCCCTGAAATTGTGTACGGTGATAAAGGTCACTACTAGAAGCTCGCCTATGAGACTTTCAAAAACCTGGTGACTACAAAACCAACATAGCTGCCAAGCGAAATGGAGACTTTTAAATAGACATTTCTCGCGATTTCACTATCCTAACGTAATGAAACTTGGTACAGCAAATGTTTAAACGCATTGTAATGCACTGGAGTCTAATTTAGTTCAATTGTTTACATAACCTCAAAATGGCGTCTGTGCGAAATATTTCAATGACATTCTATATCTCCGAAACTATTACAGATATCCGTGTGTGTGTGCGTGTGTGTGTGTGAGGTGTTTGTGTGTCCCCCACTAATAAAATCTAAACGGCTGGAGCGATTTCAATGAAACTCGGTAAGTTTATAGCACTATTCACGGCGAACTCGACCATTCCCTTCAAATTTTGATACTTTTCACCAATCCAACATGGCGGCTGTGCAAATATTTCACTAGCATTCAATATCTCCGAAACTATTACCGATATCGCCCTGAAATTGTGTACGGTGATAAAGGACACTACTAGAAGCTCGCCTATGAGACTTTCAAAAACCTGGTGACTACAAAACCAACATAGCTGTTAAGCGAAATTGAGACTTTTAAATAGACATTTCTCGCGATTTCACTATCCTAACGTAATGAAACTTGGTACAGCAAATGTTTAAACGCATTGTAATGCACTGGAGTCTAATTTAGTTCAATTGTTTACATAACCTCAAAATGGCGGCTGTGCGAAATATTTCACTGACATTCTATATCTCTGAAACTATTACAGATATCCGTGTGTGTGTGTGCTTGTGTGTGTGTGTGTGTGATGTGTTTGTGTGTCCCCCACTAATAAAATCTAAACGGCTGGAGCGATTTCAATGAAACTCGGTAAGTTTATAGGACTATTCACGGCGACCTCGACCGTTCCCTTCAAATTTTGTTACGTTTCACCAATCCAACATGGCGGCTGTGCGAAATATTTCACTATCATTCAGTATCGCCGAAACTATTACCGATATCGCCCTGAAATTGTGTACGGTGATAAAGGGCACTACTAGAAGCTCACCTATGAGACTTTCAAAAACCTGGTGACTACAAAACCAACATAGCGGTCAAGCGAAATTGAGACTTTCAAATAGACATTTCTCGCGATTTATCTATCCAAACGTAATGAAACTTGGTACAGCAAATGTTTAAACGCATTGTAATGCACTGGAGTCTAATTTAGTTCAATTGTTTACATAACCTCACATTGGCGGCTGTGCGAAATATTTCACTGACATTCTAATCTCCGAAACTAGTACAGATATCCGTGTGTGTGTGTGTGTGTGTGTGTGTGTGAGATAGGTGTGTGTGTTTCCCCATTAAAAAATCTAAACGGCTGGTGCGATTTCAATAAAACTCGGTAAGTTCATAGAACTATTCCCGACGAACTCGACCGTGCCCTTCAAATTTTGTTACGTCTCACCAATCCAACATGGCGGCTGTGCGAAATATTTCACTAGAATTGAATATCTCCGAAACTATTACCGATATCGCCCTGAAATTGTGTACGGTGATAAAGGTCACTACTAGAAGCTCGCCTATGAGACTTTCAAAAACCTGGTGACTACAAAACCAACATAGCTGCCAAGCGAAATGGAGACATTAAAATAGACATTTCTCGCGATTTCACTATCCTAACGTAATGAAACTTGGTACAGCAAATGTTTAAACGCATTGTAATGCACTGGAGTCTAATTTAGTTCAATTGTTTACATAACCTCAAAATGGCGTCTGTGCGAAATATTTCAATGACATTCTATATCTCCGAAACTATTACAGATATCCGTGTGTGTGTGCGTGTGTGTGTGTGTGAGGTGTTTGTGTGTCCCCCACTAATAAAATCTAAACGGCTGGAGCGATTTCAATGAAACTCGGTAAGTTTATAGCACTATTCACGGCGACCTCGACCATTCCCTTCAAATTTTGATACTTTTCACCAATCCAACATGGCGGCTGTGCAAATATTTCACTAGCATTCAATATCTCCGAAACTATTACCGATATCGCCCTGAAATTGTGTACGGTGATAAAGGACACTACTAGAAGCTCACCTATGAGACTTTCAGAAACCATGTGACTACAAAACCAACATGGCGGTCAAGCGAATTTGAGACTTTTAAATAGACATTTCTCGCGATTTAACTATCCAAACGTAATGAAACTTGGTACAGCAAATGTTTAAACGCATTGTAATGCACTGGATTCTAATTTAGTTCTATTGTTTTCATAACCTCAAAATGGCGGCTGTGCGAAATATTTCACTGACATTCTATATCTCCGAAACTATTACAGATATCATCATGCAAGTTTTTACGGTGATAAATGGTACTGATACAAGTTTACCTATTGTATATTTCATAAACCTGTGTAGTACAAAACGAACATGGCGACCAAGCGAATTTGAAATATTTTAATAGACTTTTCTCGTGATTTAACTCTATGAGCGCAGTGAAATGTGGTACAGCAAATGTTTAAACGCATCGTAATGCACTGGAGTCTAATTTACTTCAATTGTTTACATAACCACAAAATGGCGGCTGTGCGAAATATTTCACTGACATTCTATATCTCTGAAACTATTACAGATATCCGTGTGTGTGTGCTTGTGTGTGAGTGTGTGTGATGTGTTTGTGTGTCCCCCACTAATAAAATCTAAACGGCTGGAGCGATTTCAATGAAACTCGGTAAGTTTATAGCACTTTTCACGGCGACCTCGACCGTTCCCTTCAAATTTTGTTACGTTTCACCAATCCAACATGGCGGCTGTGCGAAATATTTCACTATCATTCAATATCTCCGAAACTATTACCGATATCGCCCTGAAATTGTGTACGGTGATAAAGCGCACTACTAGAAGCTCACCTATGAGACACTCAAAAACCTGGTGACTACAAAACCAACATAGCTGTCAAGCGAAATTGAGACTTTTAAATAGACATTTCTCGCGATTTCACTATCCTTACGTGATGAAACTTGGTACAGCAAATGTTTAAACGCATTGTAATGCACTGGAGTCTAATTTAGTTCAATTGTTTACATAACCTCAAAATGGCGGCTGTGCGAAATATTTCACTGACATTCTAATCTCCGAAACTATTGCAGATATCCGTGTGTGTGTGCGTGTGGGTGTGTGTGTGTGTGAGGTGTGTTTGTGTCCCCCTTAAAAAAATCTAAACGGCTGGTGCGATTTCAATAAAATTCGGTAAGTTCATAGAACTATTCCCGACGATCTCGACCGTGCCCTTCAAATTTTGTTCCGTCTCACCAATCCAACATGGAGGCTGTGCGAAATATTTCACTAGCATTCAATATCTCCGAAACTATTACCGATATCGCCCTGAAATTGTGTACGGTGATAAAGGTCACTACTAGAAGCTCGCCTATGAGACTTTCAAAAACCTGGTGACTACAAAACCAACATAGCTGTTAAGCGAAATTGAGACTTTTAAATAGACATTTCTCGCGATTTCACTATCCTAACGTAATGAAACTTGGTACAGCAAATGTTTAAACGCATTGTAATGCACTGGAGTCTAATTTAGTTCAATTGTTTACATAACCTCAAAATGGCGGCTGTGCGAAATATTTCACTGACATTCTATATCTCTGAAACTATTACAGATATCCGTGTGTGTGTGTGCTGGTGTGTGTGTGTGTGTGATGTGTTTGTGTGTCCCCCACTAATAAAATCTAAACGGCTGGAGCGATTTCAATGAAACTCGGTAAGTTTATAGCACTATTCACGGCGACCTCGACCGTTCCCTTCAAATTTTGTTACGTTTCACCAATCCAACATGGCGGCTGTTCGAAATATTTCACTATCATTCAGTATCGCCGAAACTATTACCGATATCGCCCTGAAATTGTGTACGGTGATAAAGGGCACTACTAGAAGCTCACCTATTAGACTTTCAAAAACCTGGTGACTACAAAACCAACATGGCGGTCAAGCGAAATTGAGACTTTCAAATAGACATTTCTCGCGATTTATCTATCCAAACGTAATGAAACTTGGTACAGCAAATGTTTAAACGCATTGTAATGCACTGGAGTCTAATTTAGTTCAATTGTTTACATAACCTCACAATGGCGGCTGTGCGAAATATTTCACTGACATTCTATTCTCCGAAACTAGTACAGATATCCGTGTGTGTGTGTGTGTGTGTGAGAGAGGTGTGTGTGTTTCCCCATTAAAAAATCTAAACGGCTGGTGCGATTTCAATAAAACTCGGTAAGTTCATAGAACTATTCCCGACGAACTCGACCGTGCCCTTCAAATTTTGTTACGTCTCACCAATCCAACATGGCGGCTGTGCGAAATATTTCACTAGAATTCAATATCTCCGAAACTATTACCGATATCGCCCTGAAATTGTGTACGGTGATAAAGGTCACTACTAGAAGCTCGCCTATGAGACTTTCAAAAACCTGGTGACTACAAAACCAACATAGCTGCCAAGCGAAATGGAGACTTTTAAATAGACATTTCTCGCGATTTCACTATCCTAACGTAATGAAACTTGGTACAGCAAATGTTTAAACGCATTGTAATGCACTGGAGTCTAATTTAGTTCAATTGTTTACATAACCTCAAAATGGCGTCTGTGCGAAATATTTCAATGACATTCTATATCTCCGAAACTATTACAGATATCCGTGTGTGTGTGCGTGTGTGTGTGTGAGGTGTTTGTGTGTCCCCCACTAATAAAATCTAAACGGCTGGAGCGATTTCAATGAAACTCGGTAAGTTTATAGCACTATTCACGGCGACCTCGACCATTCCCTTCAAATTTTGATACTTTTCACCAATCCTACATGGCGGCTGTGCAAATATTTCACTAGCATTCAATATCTCCGAAACTATTACCGATATCGCCCTGAAATTGTGTACGGTGATAAAGGACACTACTAGAAGCTCACCTATGAGACTTTCAGAAACCTGGTGACTACAAAACCAACATGGCGGTCAAGCGAATTTGAGACTTTTAAATAGACATTTCTCGCGATTTAACTATCCAAACGTAATGAAACTTGGTACAGCAAATGTTTAAACGCATTGTAATGCACTGGAGTCTAATTTAGTTCAATTGTTTTCATAACCTCAAAATGGCGGCTGTGCGAAATATTTCACTGACATTCTATATCTCCGAAACTATTGCAGATATCATCATGCAAGTTTTTACGGTGATAAATGGTACTGATACGAGTTTACCTATTGTATATTTCATAAACCTGTGTAGTACAAAACGAACACGGCGACCAAGCGAATTTGAAATATTTTAATAGACTTTTCTCGTGATTTAACTCTATGAGCGCAGTGAAATGTGGTACAGCAAATGTTTAAACGCATCGTAATGCACTGGAGTCTAATTTACTTCAATTGTTTACATAACCACAAAATGGCGGCTGTGCGAAATATTTCACTGACATTCTATATCTCTGAAACTATTACAGATATCCGTGTGTGTGTGTGCTTGTGTGTGTGTGTGTGTGATGTGTTTGTGTGTCCCCCACTAATAAAATCTAAACGGCTGGAGCGATTTCAATGAAACTCGGTAAGTTTATAGCACTATTCACGGCGACCTCGACCGTTCCCTTCAAATTTTGTTACGTATCACCAATCCAACATGGCGGCTGTGCGAAATATTTCACTATCATTCAATATCGCCAAAACTATTACCGATATCGCCCTGAAATTGTGTACGGTGATAAAGGGCACTACTAGAAGCTCACCTATGAGACTTTCAAAAACCTGGTGACTACAAAACCAACATGGCGGTCAAGCGAAATTGAGACTTTTAAATAGACATTTCTCGCGATTTAACTATCCAAACGTAATGAAACTTGGTACAGCAAATGTTTAAACGCATTGTAATGCACTGGAGTCTAATTTAGTTCAATTGTTTACATAACCTCACAATGGCGGCTGTGCGAAATATTTCACTGACATTCTAATCTCCGAAACTAGTACAGATATCCGTGTGTGTGTGTGTGTGTGTGTGTGTGAGGTGTGTGTGTGTCCCCATTAAAAAATCTAAACGGCTGGTGCGATTTCAATAAAACTCGGTAAGTTCATAGAACTATTCGCCACGAACTCGACCGTGCCCTTCAAATTGTGTTACGTCTCACCATTCCAACATGGCGGCTGTGCGAAATATTTCACTAGCATTCAATATCTCCGAAACTATTACCGATATCGCCCTGAAATTGTGTACGGTGAGAAAGGTCACTACTAGAAGATCGCCTATGAGACTTTCAAAAACCTGGTGACTACAAAACCAACATAGCTGCCAAGCAAAATGGAGACTTTTAAATAGACATTTCTCGCGATTTCACTATCCTAACGTAATGAAACTTGGTACAGCAAATGCTTAAACGCATTGTAATGCACTGGAGTCTAATTTAGTTCAATTGTTTACATAACCTCAAAATGGCGTCTGTGCGAAATATTTCAATGACATTCTATATCTCCGAAACTATTACAGATATCCGTGTGTGTGTGCGTGTGTGTGTGTGTGAGGTGTTTGTGTGTCCCCCACTAATAAAATCTAAACGGCTGGAGCGATTTCAATGAAACTCGGTAAGTTTATAGCACTATTCACGGCGACCTCGACCATTCCCTTCAAATTTTGATACTTTTCACCAATCCAACTGGCGGCTGTGCGAAATGTTTCACTAGCATTCAATATCTCCGAAACTATTACCGATATCGCCCTGAAATTGTGTACGGTGATAAAGGGCACTACTAGAAGCTCACCTATGAGACTTTCAGAAACCTGGTGACTACAAAACCAACATGGCGGTCAAGCGAATTTGAGACTTTTAAATAGACATTTCTCGCGATTTAACTATCCAAACGTAATGAAACTTGGTACAGCAAATGTATAAACGCAATGTAATGCACTGGAGTCTAATTTAGTTCAATTGTTTTCATAACCTCTAAATGGCGGCTGTGCGAAATATTTCATTGACATTCTGTATCTCCGAAACTATTACAGATATCATCATGCAATTTTTTACGGTGATAAATGGTACTGATACAAGTTTACCAATTGTATATTTCATAAACCTGTATAGTACAAAACGAACATGGCGACCAAGCGAATTTGAAATATTTTAATAGACTTTTCTCGTGATTTAACTCTATGAGCGCAGTGAAATGTGGTACAGCAAATGTTTAAACGCATCGTAATGCACTGGAGTCTAATTTACTTCAATTGTTTACATAACCTCAAAATGGCGGCTGTGCGAAATATTTCACTGACATTCTATATCTCTGAAACTATTACAGATATCCGTGTGTGTGTGCTTGTGTGTGAGTGTGTGTGATGTGTTTGTGTGTCCCCCACTAATAAAATCTAAACGGCTGGAGCGATTTCAATGAAACTCGGTAAGTTTATAGCACTATTCACGGCGACCTCGACCGTTCCCTTTAAATTTTGTTACGTTTCACCAATCCAACGTGGCGGCTGTGCGAAATATTTCACTATCATTCAATATCTCCGAAACTATTACCGATATCGCCCTGAAATTGTGTACGGTGATAAAGGGCACTACTAGAAGCTCACCTATGAGACTTTCAAAAACCTGGTGACTACAAATCCAACATAGCTGTCAAGCGAAATTGAGACTTTTAAATAGACATTTCTCGCGATTTCACTATCCTAACGTAATGAAACTTGGTACAGCAAATGTTTAAACGCATTGTAATGCACTGGAGTCTAGTTTAGTTCAATTGTTTACATAACCTCAAAATGGCGGCTGTGCGAAATATTTCACTGACATTCTAATCTCCGAAACTATTACAGATATCCGTGTGTGTGTGAGAGGTGTGTTTGTGTCCCCCTTAAAAAAAATCTAAACGGCTGGTGCGATATCAATAAAACTCGGTAAGTTCATAGAACTATTCCCGGCGAACTCGACCGTGCCCTTCAAATTTTGTTCCGTCTCACCAATCCAACATGGCGGCTGTGCGAAATATTTCACTAGCATTCAATATCTCCGAAACTATTACCGATATCGCCCTGAAATTGTGTACGGTGATAAAGGTCACTACTAGAAGCTCGCCTATGAGACTTTCAAAAACCTGGTGACTACAAAACCAACATAGCTGTCAAGCGAAATTGAGACTTTTAAATAGACATTTCTCGCGATTTCGCTATCCTAACGTAATGAAACTTGGTACAGCAAATGTTTAAACGCATTGTAATGCACTGGAGTCTAATTTAGTTCAATTGTTAAATAACCTCAAAATGGCGGCTGTGCGAAATATTTCACTGACATTCTATATCTCTGAAACTATTACAGATATCCGTGTGTGTGTGTGTGTGATGTGTTTGTGTGTCCCCCACTAATTAAATCTGACCGGCTGGAGCGATTTCAATGAAACTCGGTAAGTTTATAGCACTATTCACGGCGACCTCGACCGTTCACTTCAAATTTTGTTACGTTTCACCAATCCAACATGGCGGCTGTGCGAAATATTTCACTATCATTCAATATCTCCGAAACTATTACCGATATCGCCCTGAAATTGTGTACGGTGATAAAGGGCAGCACTAGAAGCTCACCTATGAGACTTTCAAAAACCTGGTGACTACAAAACCAACATGGCGGTCAAGCGAATTTGAGACTTTTAAATAGACATTTCTCGCGATTTAACTATCCAAACGTAATGAAACTTGGTACAGCAAATGTTTAAACGCATTGTAATGCACTGGAGTCTAATTTAGTTCAATTGTTTTCATAACCTCAAAATGGCGGCTGTGCGAAATATTTCACTGACATTCTATATCTCCGAAACTATTACAGATATCATCATGCAATTTTTTACGGTGATAAAGGGTACTGATACAAGTTTAGCTATTGCATACTTCATAAACCTGTATAGTACAAAACGACCATGGCGACCAAGCGAATTTGAAATATTTTAATGGACTTTTCTCGTGATTTAACTCTATGAGCGCAGTGAAATGTGGTACAGCAAGTGTTTAAACGCATCGTATTGCACTGGAGTCTAATTTACTTCAGTTGTTTACATAACCTCAAAATGGCGGCTGTGCGAAATATTTCACTGATCTTCTATATCTCCGAAACTATTACAGATATCATCATGCAATTTTGTACGGTGATAAAGTGTACTGATACAAGTTTACCTATTGTATATTTCATAAACCTGTATAGTACAAAACGAACATGGCGACCAAGCGAATTTGAAATATTTTAATAGACTTTTCTCGTGATTTAACTCTATGAGCGCAATTAAATGTGTGAGAAATAGACTTTTCTCGCCATTTAACTATCCAAACGTAATGAAACTTGGTACAGCAAATGTTTAAACGCATTGTAATGCACTGGATTCTAATTTAGTTCAATTGTTTACATAACCTCAGAATGGCGGCTGTGCGAAATATTTCACTGACATTCTAATCTCCGAAACTATTACAGATGTCCGTGTGTGTGTGCGTGTGTGTGGGTGAGGTGTTTGTGTGTCCCCCACAAATAAAATCTAAACGGCTGGAGCGATTTCAATGAAACTCGGTAAGTTCATAGCACTATTCACGGCGACCATGACCGTTCCCTTCAAATTTTGTTACGTCTCACTAATCCAACATGGCGGCTGTGCGAAATATTTCTCTAGCATTTAATATCTCCGAAACTATTACCGATATCGCCCTGAAATTGTGTACGGTGATAAAGGGCACTACTAGAAGCTCACCTATGAGACTTTCAAAAACCTGGTGACTACAAAACCAACATGGCAGTCAAGCGAAATTGAGACTTTAAATAGACATTTCTCGCGATTTAACTATCCAAAGGTAATGAAACTTGGTACAGCAAATGTTTAAACGCATTGCAATGCAATGGAGTCTAATTTAGTTCAATTGTTTTCATAACCTCAAAATGGCGGCTGTGCGAAATATTTCACTGACATTCTATATATCCGAAACTCTTACAGATATCATCATGCAATTTTTTACGGTGATAAAGGGTACTGATACAAGTTTACCTATTGTATATTTCATAAGCCTGTATAGTACAAAACGAACATGGCGACTAAGAGAATTTGAAATATTTTAATAGACTTTTCTCGTGATTTAACTCTATGAGCGCAATTAAATGTGTGAGAAATAGACATTTCTCGCGATTTAACTATCCAAACGTAATGAAACTTGGTACAGCATATATTTAAACGCATTGTAATGCACTGGATTCTAATTTAGTTCAATTGTTTACATAACCTCAAAATGGCGGCTGTGCGAAATATTTCACTGACATTCTAATCTCCGAAACTATTACAGATATCCGTGAGTGTGTGCGTGTGTGTGTGTGTGTGTGAGGTGTTTGTGTGTCCCCCACTAATAAAATCTAAACGGCTGGAACGATTTCAATGAAACTCGGTAAGTTCATAGCACTGTTCACGGCGTCCTTGACCGTTCCCTTCAAATTTTGTTACGTCTCATCAATCCAACATGGCGGCTGTGCGAAATATTTCACTAGCATTCAATATCTCCGAAACTATTACGGATATCGGCCTGAAATTGTGTACGGTGATTAAGGGCACTACTGGAAGCTCACCTATGAGACTTTCAAAAACCTGGTGACTACAAAACCAACATGGCGGTCAAGCGAACTTGAGACTTTTAAATAGACATTTCTCGCGATTTCACTATCCAAACGTAATGAAACTTGGTACAGCAAATGTTTAAACGCATTGTAATGCACTGGAGTCTAATTTAGTTCAATTGTTTACATAACCTCAAAATGGCGGCTGTGCGAAATATTTCACTGACATTCTATATCTCTGAAACTATTACAGATATCCGTGTGTGTGTGCTTGTGTGTGAGTGTGTGTGATGTGTTTGTGTGTCCCCCACTAATAAAATCTAAACGGCTGGAGCGATTTCAATGAAACTCGGTAAGTTTATAGCACTATTCACGGCGACCTCGACCGTTCCCTTCAAATTTTGTTACGTTTCACCAATCCAACATGGCGGCTGTGCGAAATATTTCACTATCATTCAATATCTCCGAAACTATTACCGATATCGCCCTGAAATTGTGTACGGTGATAAAGCGCACTACTAGAAGCTCACCTATGAGACACTCAAAAACCTGGTGAGTACAAAACCAACATAGCTGTCAAGCGAAATTGAGACTTTTAAATAGACATTTCTCGCGATTTCACTATCCTTACGTGATGAAACTTGGTACAGCAAATGTTTAAACGCATTGTAATGCACTGGAGTCTAATTTAGTTCAATTGTTTACATAACCTCAAAATGGCGGCTGTGCGAAATATTTCACTGACATTCTAATCTCCGAAACTATTACAGATATCCGTGTGTGTGTGCGTGTGGCTGTGTGTGTGAGAGGTGTGTTTGTGTCCCCCTTAAAAAAATCTAAACGGCTGGTGCGATTTCAATAAAATTCGGTAAGTTCATAGAACTATTCCCGACGATCTCGACCGTGCCCTTCAAATTTTGTTCCGTCTCACCAATCCAACATGGCGGCTGTGCGAAATATTTCACTAGCATTCAATATCTCCGAAACTATTACCGATATCGCCCTGAATTTGTGTACGGTGATAAAGGTCACTACTAGAAGCTCGCCTATGAGACTTTCAAAAACCTGGTGACTACAAAACCAACATAGCTGCCAAGCGAAATGGAGACTTTTAAATAGACATTTCTCGCGATTTCACTATCCTAACGTAATGAAACTTGGTACAGCAAATGTTTAAACGCATTGTAATGCACTGGAGTCTAATTTAGTTCAATTGTTTACATAACCTCAAAATGGCGTCTGTGCGAAATATTTCACTGACAGTCTATATCTCCGAAACTATTACAGATATCATCATGCAAGTTTTTACGGTGATAAATGGTACTGATACAAGTTTACCTATTGTATATTTCATAAACCTGTGTAGTACAAAACGAACATGGCGACCAAGCGAATTTGAAATATTTTAATAGACTTTTCTCGTGATTTAACTCTATGAGCGCAGAGAAATGTGTGAGAAATATACATTTTCCGCGATTTAACTATCCAAACGTAATGAAACTTGCTACAGCAAATGTTTAAACGCATTGTAATGCACTGGAGTCTAATTTAGTTCAATTGTTTTCATAACCTCAAAATGGCGGCTGTGCGAAATATTTCACTGACATTCTAATCTCCGAAACTATTACAGATATCCGTGAGTGTGTGCGTGTGTGTGTGTGTGTGTGAGGTGTTTGTGTGTCCCCCACTAATAAAATCTAAACGGCTGGAACGATTTCAATGAAACTCGGTAAGTTCATAGCACTGTTTACGGCGACCTTGACCGTTCCCTTCAAATTTTGTTACGTCTCATCAATCCAACATGGCGGCTGTGCGAAATATTTCACTAGCATTCAATATCTCCGAAACTATTACCGATATCGCCCTGAAATTGTGTACGGTGATTAAGGGCACTACTGGAAGCTCACATATGAGACTTTCAAAAACCTGGTGACTACAAAACCAACATGGCGGTCAAGCGAAATTGAGACTTTTAAATAGACATTTCTGGCGATTTCACTATCCAAACGTAATGAAACTTGGTACAGCAAATGTTTAAACGCATTGTAATGCACTGGAGTCTAATTTAGTTCAATTCTTTACATAACCTCAAAATGGCGGCTGTGCGAAATATTTCACTGACATTCTAATCTCCGAAACTATTACAGATATCCGTGAGTGTGTGCGTGTGTGTGTGTGTGTGTGTGTGTGTGTGTGAGGTGTTTGTGTGTCCCTCACTAATAAAATCTAAACGGCTGGAACGATTTCAATGAAACTCGGTAAGTTTATAGCACTATTCACGGCGACCTCGAACGTTGCCATCAAATTTCGTTACGTTTCACCAATCCAACATGGCGGCTGTGCGAAATATTTCACTAGCATTCAATATCTCCGAAACTATTACAGATATCGCCCGGAAATTGTGTACGGTGATAAAGGGCACTAGTAGAAGCTCACCTATGAAACTTTCAGAAACCTGGTGACTACAAATCCAACATGGCGGTCAAGCGAAATTGAGACTTTAAATAGAGATTTCTCGCGATTTAACTATCCAAACGTAATGAAACTTTGTACAGCATATGTTTAAACGCATCGTAATGCACTGGATTCTAATTTAGTTCAATTGTTTACATAACCTCAAAATGGCGGCTGTGCGAAATATTTCACTGACATTCTAATCTCCGAAACTATTACAGATATCCGTGTGTGTGTGCGTGTGTGTGTGTGTGTGTGAGGTGTTTGTGTGTCCCCCACTAATAAAATCTAAACGGCTGGAACGATTTCAATGAAACTCGGTAAGTTCATAGCACTGTTCACGGCGACCTTGACCGTTCCCATCAAATTTTGTTACGTCTCATCAATCCAACATGGCGGCTGTGCGAAATATTTCACTAGCATTCAATATCTCCGAAACTATTACCGATATCGCCCTGAAATTGTGTACGGTGATAAAGGGCACTACTAGAAGCTTGCCTATGAGACTTTCAAAAACCTGGTGACTACAAAACCAACATAGCTGCCAAGCGAAATGGATTTTTAAATAGACATTTCTCGCGATTTCACTATCCTAACGTAATGAAACTTGGTACAGCAAATGTTTAAACGCATTGTAATGCACTGGAGTCTAATTTAGTTCAATTGTTTACATAACCTCAAAATGGCGTCTGTGCGAAATATTTCACTGACATTCTATATCTCCGAAACTATTACAGGTATCCGTGAGTGTGTGCGTGTGTGTGTGTGTGTGTGTGTGAGGTGTTTGTGTGTCCCTCACTAATAAAATCTAAACGGCTGGAACGATTTCAATGAAACTCGGTAAGTTTATAGCACTATTCACGGCGACCTCGAACGTTGCCATCAAATTTCGTTACGTTTCACCAATCCAACATGGCGGCTGTGCGAATATTTCACTAGCATTCAATATTTCCGAAACTATTACAGATATCGCCCGGAAATTGTGTACGGTGATAAAGGGCACTACTAGAAGCTCACCTATGAAACTTTCAGAAACCTGGTGACTACAAATCCAACATGGCGGTCAAGCGAAATTGAGACTTTAAATAGAGATTTCTCGCGATTTAACTATCCAAACGTAATGAAACTTTGTACAGCATATGTTTAAATGCATCGTAATGCACTGGATTCTAATTTAGTTCAATTGTTTACATAACCTCTAAATGGCGGCTGTGCGAAATATTTCACTGACATTCTAATCTCCGAAACTATTACAGATATCCGTGTGTGTGTGCGTGTGTGTGTGTGTGTGTGTGAGGTGTTTGTGTGTCCCCCACTAATAAAATCTAAACGGCTGGAACGATTTCAATGAAACTCGGTAAGTTCATAGCACTATTCACGGCGACCTCGACAGTTCCCTTCAAATTTTGTTACATTTCACCAATCCAACATGGCGGCTGTGCGAATTATTTCACTATCATTCAGTATCGCCGAAACTATTACCGATATCGCCCTGAAATTGTGTACGGTGATAAAGGGCACTACTAGAAGCTCACCTATGAGACTTTCAAAAACCTGGTGACTACAAAACCAACATGGCGGTCAAGCGAAATTGAGACTTTTAAATAGACATTTCTCGCGATTTAACTATCCAAACGTAATGAAACTTGGTACAGCAAATGTTTAAACGCATTGTAATACACTGGAGTCTAATTTAGTTCAATTGTTTACATAACCTCACAATGGCGGCTGTGCGAAATATTTCACTGACATTCTAATCTCCGAAACTAGTACAGATATCCGTGTGTGTGTGTGTGAGAGAGAGAGAGGTGTGTGTGTGTCCCAATTAAAAAATTTAAACGGCTGGTGCGATTTCAATAAAACTCGGTAAGTTCATAGAACTATTCCCGACGAACTCGACCGTGCCCTTCAAATTTTGTTACGTCTCACCAATCCAACATGGCGGCTGTGCGAAATATTTCACTAGAATTCAATATCTCCGAAACTATTACCGATATCGCCCTGAAATTGTGTACAGTGATAAAGGTCACTACTAGAAGCTCGCCTATGAGACTTTCAAAAACCTGGTGACTACAAAACCAACATAGCTGCCAAGCGAAATGGATTTTTAAATAGACATTTCTCGCGATTTCACTATCCTAACGTAATGAAACTTGGTACAGCAAATGTTTAAACGCATTGTAATGCACTGGAGTCTAATTTAGTTCAATTGTTTACATAACCTCAAAATGGCGTCTGTGCGAAATATTTCACTGACATTCTATATCTCCGAAACTATTACAGATATCCGTGTGTGTGTGCGTGTGTGTGTGTGTGAGGTGTTTGTGTGTCCCCCACTAATAAAATCTAAACGGCTGGAGCGATTTCAATGAAACTCGGTAAGTTTATAGCACTATTCACGGCGACCTCGACCATTCCCTTCAAATTTTGATACTTTTCACCAATCCAACATGGCGGCTGTGCGAAATATTTCACTAGCATTCAATATCTCCGAAACTATTACCGATATCGCCCTGAAATTGTGTACGGTGATAAAGGGCACTACTAGAAGCTCACCTATGAGACTTTCAGAAACCTGGTGACTACAAAACCAACATGGCGTCAAGCGAATTTGAGACTTTTAAATAGACATTTCTCGCGATTTAACTATCCAAACGTAATGAAACTTGGTACAGCAAATGTTTAAACGCATTGTAATGCACTGGAGTCTAATTTAGTTCAATTGTTTTCATAACCTCAAAATGGCGGCTGTGCGAAATATTTCACTGACAATCTATATCTCCGAAACTATTACAGATATCATCATGCAATTTTTTACGGTGATAAAGGGTACTGATACAAGTTTACCTATTGTATATTTCATAAGCCTGTATAGTACGAAACGAGCATGGCGACCAAGCGAATTTGAAATATTTTAATAGACGTTTCTCGTGATTTAGCTCTATGAGCGCAGTGAAATGTGGTACAGCAAATGTTTAAACGCATCGTAATGCACTGGAGTCTAATTTAGTTCAATTGTTTACATAACCTCACAATGGCGGCTGTGCGAAATATTTCACTGACATTCTAATCTCCGAAACTAGTACAGATATCCGTGTGTGTGTGTGTGTGTGTGTGTGTGTGTGTGAGGTGTGTGTGTGTCCCCATTAAAAAATCTAAACGGCTGGTGCGATTTCAATAAAACTCGGTAAGTTCATAGAACTATTCCCGACGAAATCGACCGTGCCCTTCAAATTTTGTTACGTCTCACCAATCCAACATGGCGGCTGTGCGAAATATTTCACTAGCATTCAATATCTCCGAAACTATTACCGATATCGCCCTGAAATTGTGTACGGTGATAAAGGTCACTACTAGAAGCTCGCCTATGAAACTTTCAAAAACCTGGTGACTACAAAACCAACATAGCTGCCAAGCGAAATGGAGACTTTTAAATAGACATTTCTCGCGATTTCACTATCCTAACGTAATGAAACTTGGTACAGCAAATGTTTAAACGCATTGTAATGCACTGGAGTCTAATTTAGTTCAATTGTTTACATAACCTCAAAATGGCGTCTGTGCGAAATATTTCACTGACATTCTATATCTCCGAAATTATTACAGATATCATCATGCAAGTTTTTACGGTGATAAATGGTACTGATACAAGTTTACCTATTGTATATTTCATAAACCTGTGTAGTACAAAACGAACATGGCGACCAAGCGAATTTGAAATATTTTAATAGACGTTTCTCGTGATTTAACTCTATGAGCGCAGTGAAATGTGGTACAGCAAATGTTTAAACGCATCGTAATGCACTGGAGTCTAATTTACTTCAATTGTTTACATAACCACAAAATGGAGGCTGTGCGAAATATTTCACTGTCATTCTATATCTTCGGAACTATTACATATATCATCATGCAATTTTGTACGGTGATAAATGGTACTGATACAAGTTTACCTATTGTATATTTCATAAACCTGTATAGTACAAAACGAACATGGCGACCAAGCGAATTTGAAATATTTTAATAGACTTTTCTCGTGATTTAACTCTATGAGCGCAGAGAAATGTGTGAGAAATATACATTTTCCGCGATTTAACTATCCAAACGTAATGAAACTTGCTACAGCAAATGTTTAAACGCATTGTAATGCACTGGAGTCTAATTTAGTTCAATTGTTTTCATAACCTCAAAATGGCGGCTGTGCGAAATATTTCACTGACATTCTATATATCCGAAACTATTACAGATATCATCATGCAATTTTTTACGGTGATAAAGGGTACTGATACAAGTTTACCTATTGTATATTTCATAAGCCTGTATAGTACAAAACGAGCATGGCGACCAAGAGAATTTGAAATATTTTAATAGACTTTTCTCGTGATTTAACTCTATGAGCGCAATTAAATGTGTGAGAAATAGACATTTCTCGCGATTTAACTATCCAAACGTAATGAAACTTGGTACAGCAAATGTTTAAACGCATTGCAATGCAATGGAGTCTAATTTAGTTCAATTGTTTTCATAACCTCAAAATGGCGGCTGTGCGAAATATTTCACTGACATTCTATATATCCGAAACTATTACAGATATCATCATGCAATTTTTTACGGTGATAAAAGGTACTGATACAAGTTTACCTATTGTATATTTCATAAGCCTGTATAGTACAAAACGAACATGGCGACCAAGAGAATTTGAAATATTTTAATAGACTTTTCTCGTGATTTAACTCTATGAGCGCAATTAAATGTGTGAGAAATAGACATTTCTCGCGATTTAACTATCCAAACGTAATGAAACTTGGTACAGCAAATGTTTAAACGCATTGTAATGCACTGGATTCTAATTTAGTTCAATTGTTTACATAACCTCAAAATGGCGGCTGTGCGAAATATTTCACTGACATTCTAATCTCCGAAACTATTACAGATATCCGTGAGTGTGTGCGTGTGTGTGTGTGTGTGTGTGAGGTGTTTGTGTGTCCCCCACTAATAAAATCTAAACGGCTGGAACGATTTCAATGAAACTCGGTAAGTTCATAGCACTGTTCACGGCGACCTTGACCGTTCCCTTCAAATTTTGTTACGTCTCATCAATCCAACATGGCGGCTGTGCGAAGTATTTCACTAGCATTCAATATCTCCGAAACTATTACCGATATCGCCCTGAAATTGTGTACGGTGATTAAGTGCACTACTGGAAGCTCACCTATGAGACTTTCAAAAACCTGGTGACTACAAAACCAACATGGCGGTCAAGCGAAATTGAGACTTTTAAATAGACATTTCTCGCGATTTCACTATCCAAACGTAATGAAACTTGGTACAGCAAATGTTTAAACGCATCGTAATGCACTGGAGTCTAATTTACTTCAATTGTTTACATAACCACAAAATGGAGGCTGTGCGAAATATTTCACTGTCATTCTATATCTTCGGAACTATTACATATATCATCATGCAATTTTGTACGGTGATAAATGGTACTGATACAAGTTTACCTATTGTATATTTCATAAACCTGTATAGTACAAAACGAACATGGCGACCAAGCGAATTTGAAATATTTTAATAGACTTTTCTCGTGATTTAACTCTATGAGCGCAGAGAAATGTGTGAGAAAAATACATTTTCCGCGATTTAACTATCCAAACGTAATGAAACTCGCTACAGCAAATGTTTAAACGCATTGTAATGCACTGGAGTCTAATTTAGTTCAATTGTTTTCATAACCTCAAAATGGCGGCTGTGCGAAATATTTCACTGACATTCTATATATCCGAAACTATTACAGATATCATCATGCAATTTTTTACGGTGATAAAGGGTACTGATACAAGTTTACCTATTGTATATTTCATAAGCCTGTATAGTACAAAACGAGCATGGCGACCAAGAGAATTTGAAATATTTTAATAGACTTTTCTCGTGATTTAACTCTATGAGCGCAATTAAATATGTGAGAAATAGACATTTCTCGCGATTTAACTATCCAAACGTAATGAAACTTGGTACAGCAAATGTTTAAACGCATTGCAATGCAATGGAGTCTAATTTAGTTCAATTGTTTTCATAACCTCAAAATGGCGGCTGTGCGAAATATTTCACTGACATTCTATATATCCGAAACTATTACAGATATCATCATGCAATTTTTTACGGTGATAAAAGGTACTGATACAAGTTTACCTATTGTATATTTCATAAGCCTGTATAGTACAAAACGAACATGGCGACCAAGAGAATTTGAAATATTTTAATAGACTTTTCTCGTGATTTAACTCTATGAGCGCAATTAAATGTGTGAGAAATAGACATTTCTCGCGATTTAACTATCCAAACGTAATGAAACTTGGTACAGCAAATGTTTAAACGCATTGTAATGCACTGGATTCTAATTTAGTTCAATTGTTTACATAACCTCAAAATGGCGGCTGTGCGAAATATTTCACTGACATTCTAATCTCCGAAACTATTACAGATATCCGTGAGTGTGTGCGTGTGTGTGTGTGTGTGTGTGAGGTGTTTGTGTGTCCCCCACTAATAAAATCTAAACGGCTGGAACGATTTCAATGAAACTCGGTAAGTTCATAGCACTGTTCACGGCGACCTTGACCGTTCCCTTCAAATTTTGTTACGTCTCATCAATCCAACATGGCGGCTGTGCGAAGTATTTCACTAGCATTCAATATCTCCGAAACTATTACCGATATCGCCCTGAAATTGTGTACGGTGATTAAGTGCACTACTGGAAGCTCACCTATGAGACTTTCAAAAACCTGGTGACTACAAAACCAACATGGCGGTCAAGCGAAATTGAGACTTTTAAATAGACATTTCTCGCGATTTCACTATCCAAACGTAATGAAACTTGGTACAGCAAATGTTTAAACGCATTGTAATGCACTGGAGTCTAATTTAGTTCAATTGTTTACATAACCTCAAAATGGCGGCTGTGCGAAATATTTCACTGACATTCTATATCTCTGAAACTATTACAGATATCCGTGTGTGTGTGCTTGTGTGTGAGTGTGTGTGATGTGTTTGTGTGTCCCCCACTAATAAAATCTAAACGGCTGGAGCGAATTTAATGAAACTCGGTAAGTTTATAGCACTATTCACGGCGACCTCGACCGTTCCCTTCAAATTTTGTTACGTTTCACCAATCCAACATGGCGGCTGTGCGAAGTATTTCACTATCATTCAATATCTCCGAAACTATTACCGATATCGCCCTGAAATTGTGTACGGTGATAAAGGGCACTACTAGAAGCTCACCTATGAGACACTCAAAAACCTGGTGACTACAAAACCAACATAGCTGTCAAGCGAAATTGAGACTTTTAAATAGACATTTCTCGCGATTTCACTATCCTTACGTAATGAAACTTGGTACAGCAAATGTTTAAACGCATTGTAATGCACTGGAGTCTAATTTAGTTCAATTGTTTACATAACCTCACAATGGCGGCTGTGCGAAATATTTCACTGACATTCTAATCTCCGAAACTAGTACAGATATCCGTGTGTGTGTGTGTGTGTGTGTGTGTGTGTGAGGTGTGTGTGTGTCCCCATTAAAAAATCTAAACGGCTGGTGCGATTTCAATAAAACTCGGTAAGTTCATAGAACTATTCCCGACGAACTCGACCGTGCCCTTCAAATTTTGTTACGTCTCACCAATCCAACATGGCGGCTGTGCGAAATATTTCACTAGCATTCAATATCTCCGAAACTATTACCGATATCGCCCTGAAATTGTGTACGGTGATAAAGGTCACTACTAGAAGCTCGCCTATGAAACTTTCAAAAACCTGGTGACTACAAAACCAACATAGCTGCCAAGCGAAATGGAGACTTTTAAATAGACATTTCTCGCGATTTCACTATCCTAACGTAATGAAACTTGGTACAGCAAATGTTTAAACGCATTGTAATGCACTGGAGTCTAATTTAGTTCAATTGTTTACATAACCTCAAAATGGCGTCTGTGCGAAATATTTCACTGACATTCTATATCTCCGAAACTATTACAGATATCATCATGCAAGTTTTTACGGTGATAAATGGTACTGATACAAGTTTACCTATTGTATATTTCATAAACCTGTGTAGTACAAAACGAACATGGCGACCAAGCGAATTTGAAATATTTTAATAGACTTTTCTCGTGATTTAACTCTATGAGCGCAGTGAAATGTGGTACAGCAAATGTTTAAACGCATCGTAATGCACTGGAGTCTAATTTACTTCAATTGTTTACATAACCACAAAATGGAGGCTGTGCGAAATATTTCACTGTCATTCTATATCTTCGGAACTATTACATATATCATCATGCAATTTTGTACGGTGATAAATGGTACTGATACAAGTTTACCTATTGTATATTTCATAAACCTGTATAGTACAAAACGAACATGTCGACCAAGCGAATTTGAAATATTTTAATAGACTTTTCTCGTGATTTAACTCTATGAGCGCAGAGAAATGTGTCAGAAATATACATTTTCCGCGATTTAACTATCCAAACGTAATGAAACTTGCTACAGCAAATGTTTAAACGCATTGTAATGCACTGGAGTCTAATTTAGTTCAATTGTTTTCATAACCTCAAAATGGCGGCTGTGCGAAATATTTCACTGACATTCTATATATCCGAAACTATTACAGATATCATCATGCAATTTTTTACGGTGATAAAGGGTACTGATACAAGTTTACCTATTGTATATTTCATAAGCCTGTATAGTACAAAACGTACATGGCGACCAAGCGAATTTGAAATATTTTAATAGACTTTTCTCGTGATTTATCTCTATGAGCGCAGTAAAATGTGGTACAGCAAATGTTTAAATGCATCGTAATGCACTGCAGTCTAATTTAGTTCAATTGTTTACATAACCTCAATATGGCGGCTGTGCGAAATATTTCACTGACATTCTAATCTCCGAAACTATTACAGATATCCGTGAGTGTGTGCGTGTGTGTGTGTGTGTGAGGTGTTTGTGTGTCCCCCACTAATAAAATCTAAACGGCTGGAACGATTTCAATGAAACTCGGTAAGTTCATAGCACTGTTCACGGCGACCTTGACCGTTCCCTTCAAATTTTGTTACGTCTCATCAATCCAACATGGCGGCTGTGCGAAATATTTCACTAGCATTCAATATCTCCGAAACTATTACCGATATCGCCCTGAAATTGTGTACGGTGATTAAGGGCACTACTGGAAGCTCACATATGGGACTTTCAAAAACCTGGTGGCTACAAAACCAACATGGCGGTCAAGCGAAATTGAGACTTTTAAATAGACATTTCTCGCGATTTCACTATCCAAACGTAATGAAAATCGGTACAGCAAATGTTTAAACGCATTGTAATGCACTGGAGTCTAATTTAGTTCAATTCTTTACATAACCTCAAAATGGCGGCTGTGCGAAATATTTCACTGACATTCTAATCTCCGAAACTATTACAGATATCCGTGAGTGTGTGCGTGTGTGTGTGTGTGTGTGAGGTGTTTGTGTGTCCCCCACTAATAAAATCTAAACGGCTGGAACGATTTCAATGAAACTCGGTAAGTTTATAGCACTATTCACGGCGACCTCGACCGTTGCCATCAAATTTCGTTACGTTTCACCAATCCAACATGGCGGCTGTGCGAAATATTTAACTAGCATTCAATATCTCCGAAACTATTACAGATATCGCCCGGAAATTGTGTACGGTGATAAAGGGCACTACTAGAAGCTCACCTATGAAACTTTCAGAAACCTGGTGACTACAAATCCAACATGGCGGTCAAGCGAAATTGAGACTTTAAATAGAGATTTCTCGCGATTTAACTATCCAAACGTAATGAAACTTTGTACAGCATATGTTTAAACGCATCGTAATGCACTGGATTCTAATTTAGTTCAATTGTTTACATAACCTCAAAATGGCGGCTGTGCGAAATATTTCACTGACATTCTAATCTCCGAAACTATTACAGATATCCGTGTGTGTGTGCGTGTGTGTGTGTGTGTGAGGTGTTTGTGTGTCCCCCACTAATAAAATCTAAACGGCTGGAACGATTTCAATGAAACTCGGTAAGCTCATAGCACTGTTCACGGCGACCTTGACCGTTCCCATCAAATTTTGTTACGTCTCATCAATCCAACATGGCGGCTGTGCGAAATATTTCACTAGCATTCATTATCTCCGAAACTATTACCGATATCGCCCTGAAATTGTGTACGGTGATAAAGGGCACTACTAGAAGCTCACCTATGAGACTTTCAAAAAACTGGTGACTACAAAACCAACATGGCGGTCAAGCGAAATTGAGACTTTTAAATAGACATTTCTCGCGATTTCACTATCCAAACGTAATGAAACTTGGTACAGCAAATGTTTAAACGCATTGTAATGCACTGGAGTCTAATTTAGTTCAATTGTTTACATAACCTCAAAATGGCGGCTGTGCGAATTATTTCACTGACATTCTATATCTCTGAAACTATTACAGATATCCGTGTGTGTGTGCTTGTGTGTGAGTGTGTGTGATGTGTTTGTGTTTCCCCCACTAATAAAATCTAAACGGCTGGAGCGATTTCAATGAAACTCGGTAAGTTTATAGCACTATTCACGGCGACCTCGACCATTCCCTTCAAATTTTGTTACGTTTCACCAATCCAACATGGCGGCTGTGCGAAATATTTCACTATCATTCAATATCTCCGAAACTATTACCGATATCGCCCTGAAATTGTGTACGGTGATAAAGGGCACTACCAGAAGCTCACCTATGAGACTTTCAAAAACCTGGTGACTACAAAACCAACAATGCTGTCAAGCGAATTTGCGACTTTTATATAGACATTTCTCGCGATTTCACTATCCTAACGTAATGAAACTTGGTACAGCAAATGTTTAAACGCATTGTAATGCACTGGAGTCTAATTTAGTTCAATTGTTTACATAACCTCAAAATGGCGGCTGTGCGAAATATTTCACTGACATTCTATATTTCTGAAACTATTACAGCTATCCGTGTGTGTGTGCTTGTGTGTGTGTGTGTGTGTGTGTGATGTGTTTGTGTCCCCCACTAATTAAATCTGACCGGCTGGAGGGATTTCAATGAAACTCGGTAAGTTTGTGCCACTATTCACGGCGACCTCGACCGTTCCCTTCAAATTTTGTTACGTTTTACCAATCCAACATGGCGGCTGTGCGAAATATTTCACTATCATTCAATATCTCCGAAACTATTACCGATATCGCCCTGAAATTGTGTACGGTAATAAAGGGCACCACTAGAAGCTCACCTATGAGACTTTCAAAAACCTGGTGACTACAAAACCAACATGGCGGCCAAGCGAAATTGAGACTTTTAAATAGACATTTCTCGCGATTTAACTATCCAAACGTAATGAAACTTGGTACAGTAAATGTTTAAACGCATTGTAATGCACTGGAGTCTAATTTAGTTCAATTGTTTTCATAACCTCAATATGGCGGCTGTGCGAAATATATCACTGACATTCTATATCTCCGAAACTATTACAGATATCATCATGCAATTTTTTACGGTGATAAAGGGTACTGATACAAGTTTACCTATTGTATACTTCATAAACCTGTATAGTACAAAACGACCATGGCGACCAAGCGAATTTGAAATATTTTAATGGACTTTTCTCGTGATTTAACTCTATGAGCGCAGTGAAATGTGGTACAGCAAATGTTTAAACGCATCGTAATGCACTGGAGTCAAAATTTACTTCAGTTGTTTACATAACCTCAAAATGGCGGCTGTGCGAAATATTTCACTGATATTCTATATCTCCGAATCTATTACAGATATCATCATGCAATTTTGTACGGTGATAAATGGTACTGATACAAGTTTACCTATTGTACATTTCATAAACCTGTATAGTACAAAACGAACATGGCGACCAAGCGAATTTGAAATACTTTAATAGACTTTTCTCGTGATTTAACTCTATGAGCGCAATTAAATGTGTGAGAAATAGACTTTTCTCGCCATTTAACTATCCAAACGTAATGAAACTTGGTACAGCAAATGTTTAAACGCATTGTAATGCACTGGATTCTAATTTAGTTCAATTGTTTACATAACCTCAGAATGGCGGCTGTGCGAAATATTTCACTGACATTCTAATCTCCGAAACTATTACAGATGTCCGTGTGTGTGTGCTTGTGTGTGGGTGAGGTGTTTGTGTGTCCCCCACTAATAAAATCTAAACGGCTGGAGCGATTTCAATTAAACTCGGTAAGTTTATAGCACTATTCACGGCGACCATGACCGTTCCCTTCAAATTTTGTTACGTCTCACCAATCCAACATGGCGGCTGTGCGAAATATTTCACTAGCATTTAATATCTCCGAAACTATTACCGATATCGTCCTGAAATTGTGTACGGTGATAAAGGGCACTACTAGAAGCTCACCTATGAGACTTTCAAAAACCTGGTGACTACAAAACCAACATGGCAGTCAAGCGAAATTGAGAATTTAAATAGACATTTCTCGCGATTTAACTATCCAAACGTAATGAAACTTGGTACAGCAAATGTTTAAACGCATTTCAATGCAATGGAGTCTAATTTAGTTCAATTGTTTTCATAACCTCAAAATGGCGGCTGTGCGAAATATTTAACTGACATTCTATATCTCCGAAACTATAACAGATATCATCATGCAATTTTTTACGGTGATAAAATGTACTGATACAAGTTTACCTATTGTATATTTCATAAGCCTGTATATTACAAAACGAACATGGCGACCAAGAGAATTTGAAATATTTTAATAGACTTTTCTCGTGATTTAACTCAATGAGCGCAATTAAATGTGTGAGAAATAGACATTTCTCGCGATTTAACTATCCAAACGTAATGAAACTTGGTACAGCATATGTTTAAACGCATTCTAATGCACTGGATACTAATTTAGTTCAATTGTTTACATAACCTCAGAATGGCGGCTGTGCGAAATATTTCACTGACATTCTAATCTCCGAAACAATTACAGATATCCGTGTGTGTGTGCGTGTGTGTGTGTGTGTGAGGTGTTTGTGTGTCCCCCACTAATAAAATCTAAACGGCTGGAACGATTTCAATGAAACTCGGTATGTTCATAGCACTGTTCCCGGCGACCTTGACCGTTCCCTTCAAATTTTGTTACGTCTCAACAATCCAACATGGCGGCTGTGCGAAATATTTCACTAGCATTCAATATCTCCGAAACTATTTCCGATATCGCCCTGAAATTGTGTACGGTGATAAAGGGCACGACTAGAAGCTCACCTATGAGTATTTCAAAAACCTGATGACTACAAAACCAACATGGCGGTCAAGCGAAATTGAGACTTTTAAATAGACATTTCTCGCGATTTCACTATCCAAACGTAATGAAATTTGGTACAGCAAATGTTTAAACGCATTGTAATGCACTGGAGTCTAATTTAGTTCAATTGTTTACATAACCTCAAAATGGCGGCTGTGCGAAATATTTCACTGACATTCTATATCTCTGAAACTATTACAGATATCCGTGTGTGTGTGCTTGTGTGTGAGTGTGTATGATGTGTTTGTGTTTCCCCCACTAATAAAATCTAAACGGCTGGAGCGATTTCAATGAAACTCGGTAAGTTTATAGCACTATTCACGGCGACCTCGACCGTTCCCTTCAAATTTTGTTACGTTTCACCAATCCAACATGGCGGCTGTGTGAAATATTTCACTGACATTCTATATCTCCGAAACTATTACAGATATCATCATGCAATTTTTTACGGTGATAAAGGGTACTGATACAAGTTTAGCTATTGTATACTTCATAAACCTGTATAGTACAAAACGACCATGGCGACCAAGCGAATTTGAAATATTTTAATGGACTTTTCTCGTGATTTAACTCTATGAGCGCAGTGAAATGTGGTACAGCATGTGTTTAAACGCATCGTAATGCACTGGAGTCTAATTTACTTCAGTTGTTTACATAACCTCAAAATGGCGGCTGTGCGAAATATTTCACTGATATTCTATATCTCCGAAACTATTACAGATATCATCATGCAATTTTGTACGGTGATAAAGTGTACTGATACAAGGTTACCCATTGTATATTTCATAAACCTGTATAGTACAAAACGAACATGGCGACCAAGCGAATTTGAAATATTTTAATAGACTTTTCTCGTGATTTAACTCTATGAGCGCAATTAAATGTGTGAGAAATAGACTTTTCTCGCCTTTTAACTATCCAAACGTAATGAAACTTGGTACAGCAAATGTTTAAACGCATTGTAATGCACTGGATTCTAATTTAGTTCAATTGTTTACATAACCTCAGAATGGCGGCTGTGCGAAATATTTCACTGACATTCTAATCTCCGAAACAATTACAGATGTCCGTGTGTGTGTGCGTGTGTGTGTGGGTGAGGTGTTTGTGTGTCCCCCACTAATAAAATCTAAACGGCTGGAGTGATTTGAATGAAACTCGGTAAGTTCATAGCATTTTTCACGGCGACCATGACCGTTCCCTTCAAATTTTGTTACGTCTCACCAATCCAACATGGCGGCTGTGCGAAATATTTCACTAGCATTTAATATCTCCGAAACTATTACCGATATCGCCCTGAAATTGTTTACGGTGATAAAGGGCACTACTAGAAGCTAACCTATGAGACTTTCAATAACCTGGTGACTACAAAACCAACATGGCGGTCAAGCGAAATTGAGACTTTTCAATAGACATTTCTCGCGATTTCACTATCCAAACGTAATGAAACTTGGTACAGCAAATGTTTAAACGCATTGTAATGCACTGGAGTATAATTTAGTTCAATTGTTTACATAACCTCACAATGGCGGCTGTGCGAAATATTTCACTGACATTCTAATCTCCGAAACTAGTACAGATATCCGTGTGTGTGTGCGTGTGTGTGTGTGAGAGAGGTGTGTGTGTGTCCCCATTATAAAAATCTAAACGGCTGGTGCGATTTCAATAAAACTCGGTAAGTTCATAGAACTATTCCCGGCGAACTCGACCGTGCCCTTCAAATTTTGTAACGTCTCACCAATCCAACATGGCGGCTGTGCGAAATATTTCACTAGCATTCAATAACTCCGAAACTATTACCGATATCGCCCTGAAATTGTGTACGGCGATAAAGGTCACTACTAGAAGCTCGCCTATGAGACTTTCAAAAACCTGGCTACTACAAAACCAAGATGGCGGTCAAGCGAATTTGAGACTTTTAAATAGACATTTCTCGCGATTTCACTATCCTAACGTAATTAAACTTGGTACAGCAAAGGTTTAAACGCATTGTAATGCACTGGATTCTAATTTAGTTCAATTGTTTACATAACCTCAAAATGGCGGCTGTGCGAAATATTTCACTGACGTTCTAATCTCCGAAACTATTACAGATATCCGTGTGTGTGTGTGCGTGTGTGTGTGTGTGTGTGTGAGGTGTTTGTGTGTCCCCCACTAATAAAATCTAAACGGCTGGAACGATTTCAATGAAACTCGGTAAGTTCATAGCACTGTTCACGGCGACCTTAACCGTTCCCTTCAAATTTTGTTACGTCTCACCAATCCAACATGGCGGCTGTGCGAAATATTTCACTAGCATTCAATATCTCCGAAACTATTACCGATATCGCCCTGAAATTGTGTACGGTGATAAAGGGCACTACTAGAAGCTCACCTATGAGACTTTCAAAAACCTGGTGACTACAAAACCAACATGGCGGTCAAGCGAAATTGAGACTTTTAAATAGACATTTCTCGCGATTTCACTATCCAAACGTAATGAAACTTGGTACAGCAAATGTTTAAACGCATTGTAATGCACTGGAGTCTAATTTAGTTCAATTGTTTACATAACCTCAAAATGGCGGCTGTGCGAAATATTTCACTGACATTCTAATCTCCGAAACCATTACAGATATCCGTGTGTGTGTGCGTGTGTGTGTGTGTGTGTGTGTGAGGTGTTTGTGTGTCCCCGACTAATAAAATCTAAACGGCTGGAACGATTTCAATGAAACTCGGTAAGTTCATAGAACTATTCCCGGCGAACTCGACCGTGCCCTTCTAATTTTGTTCCGTCTCACCAATCCAACATGGTGGCTGTGTGAAATATTTCACTAGCATTCAATATCTCCGAAACTATTACAGATATCGCCCTGAAATTGTGTACGGTAATAAAGGTCACTACTAGAAGCTCGCCTATGAGACTTTCAAAAACCTGGTGACTACAAAACCAACATAGCTGTCAAGCGAAATTGAGACTTTTAAATAGACATTTCTCGCGATTTTACTATCCTAACGTAATGAAACTTGGTACAGCAAATGTTTAAACGCATTGTAATGCACTGGAGTCTAATTTAGTTCAATTGTTTACATAACCTCAAAATGGCGGCTGTGCGAAATATTTCACTGACATTCTACATCTCTGAAACTATTACAGATATCCGTGTGTGTGTGCTTGTGTGTGTGTGTGTGTGTGTGATGTGTTTGTGTGTCCCCCACTAATAAAATCTAAACGGTTGGAGCGATATCAATGAAACTCGGTAAGTTTATAGCACTATTCACGGCGACCTTGACCGTTCCCTTCAAATTTTGTTACGTTTCACCAATCCAACATGGCGGCTGTGCGAAATATTTCACTATCATTCAATATCTCCGAAACTATTACCGATATCGCCCTGAAACTGTGTACGGTGATAAAGGGCACTACTAGAAATTCACCTATGAGTCTTTCAAAAACCTTTTGACTACAAAACCAACATGGCGGTCAAGCGAAATTGAGACTTTTAAATAGACATTTCTCGCGATTTCACTATCCAAACGTAATGAAACCTGGTACAGCAAATGTTTAAACGCTTTGTAATGCACTGGAGTCTAATTTAGTTCAATTGTTTTCATAACCTCAAAATGGCGGCTGTGCGAAATATTTACTGACATTCTATATCTCCGAAACTATTACAGATATCATCATGCAATTTTGTACGGTGATAAAGAGTACTGATACAACTTTTCCTATTTTATATTTCATAAACGTATATAGTACAAAACGAACATGGCGACCAAGCGAATTTGAAATATTTTAATAGACTTTTCTCGTGATTTAACTCTATGAGCGCAGTGAAATGTGGTACAGCAAATGTTTAAACGCATCGTAATGCACTGGAGTCTAATTTACTTCAATTGTTTACATAACCTCAAAATGGCGGCTGTGCGAAATATTTCACTGATATTCTATATCTCCGAAACTATTACAGATATCATCATGCAATTTTGTACGGTGATAAAGGGTACTGATACAAGTTTACCTCTTGGATATTTCATAAACCTCTATAGTAAAAAACGAACATGGCGACCAAGCCAATTTGAAATATTTTAATAGACTTTTCTCGTGATTTAACTCTATGAGCGCAATTAAATGTGTGAGATATAGACTTTTCTCGTGATTTAACTATCCAATTGTAATGAAACTTGGTACAGCAAATGTTTAAACGCATTGTAATGCACTGGATTCTAATTTAGTTCAATTGTTTACAAAAGTCAGAATGGCGGCTGTGCGAAATATTTCACTGACATTCTAATCTCCGAAACTATTACAGATATCCGTGTGTGTGTGTGCGTGTGTGTGTGTGTGAGAGATGTTTGTGTGTCCCCCACTAATGAAATCTAAACGGCTGGAGCGATTTCAATGAAACTCGGAAAGTTCATAGCACTATTCCCGGCGACCTTGGCCGCCCCCTTCCAATTTTGTTACGTCTCACCAATCCAACATGGCGGATGTGCGAAATATTTCACTAGCATTCAATATCTCCGAAACTATTACCGATATCGCCCTGAAATTGTGTACGGTGATAATGGTCACTACTAGAAGCTCGCCTATGAGACTTTCAAAAACCTGGTGACTACAAAACCAACATGGCTGTCAAGCGAAATTGAGATTTTTAAATAGACATTTCTCGCGATTTCTCTATCCTAACGTAATGAAACTTGGTACAGCAAAGGTTAAACGCATAGTAATGCACTGGAACCTAATTTCGTTCAATTGTTTACATATCCTCAAAATGGCGGCTGTGCGAAATATTTCACTGACATTCTATATCTCCGAAACTATTACAGATATCATCAGGCAATTTTTTACGGTGATAAAGGGTACTGATACAAGTTTACCTATTGTATATTTCATAAACCTGTATAGTACAAAACGAACATGGCGACCAAGCGAATTTGAAATATTTTAATAGACTTTTCTCGTGATTTAACTCTATGAGCGCAGTGAAATGTGGTACAGCAAATGTTTAAACGCATCTTAATGCACTGGAGTCTAATTTACTTCAATTGTTTACATAACCTCAAAATGGCGGCTGTGCGAGATATTTCACTGATATTCTATATCTCCGAAACTATTACAGATATCATCATGCAATTTTGTACGGTGATAAAGGGTACTGATACAAGTTTACCTATTGTATATTTCATAAACCTGTATAGTACAAAACGAACATGGCGACCAAGCGAATTTGAAATATTTTAATAGACTTTTCTCGTGATTTATCTCTATGAGCGCAGTAAAATGTGGTACAGCAAATGTTTAAATGCATTGTAATGCACTGCAGTCTAATTTAGTTCAATTGTTTACATAACCTCAATATGGCGGCTGTGCGAAATATTTCACTGACATTCTATATCTCCGAAACTATTACAGATATCATCATGCAATTTTGTACGGTGATAAAGGGTACTGATACATCTTTACCTATTTTATATTTCATAAACCTGTATAGTACAAAACGAACATGGCGACCAATCGAATTTGAAATATTTTAATAGACTTTTCTCGTGATTTAACTCCATGAGCGCAGTGAAATGTGGTACAGCAAATGTTTAACACTCCAGTGGGCACGCGGTTTGCCGTATCGCGAGTGGGCGCGTGGAGGACAGGTGTCCTCCACTTTGTTTTGCCATTTCACCCTATGAAATGTATATTTAGCGATTATGATTTTTTGTTTTGGGTTAGGTAGGAATATATGAAACACATTTTTCATAAAAAAGAGTGTATGCTAAAAAATATTAAGAAAGAAATACATAATTATGGTAAATGAATCAAAATCGTGTAAAAGTTATGTTATAAATATTACTAAAATGAGTATAAGTTTCATGATATCAATGAAAAATTATAAAAATTAAGTGTTGTTAATTATTTCTAGTTTGAAAATGCAAATTGGTTTCGTAGTATAAAAAAATAAAAGTATATACGGTACCTAATTTTCCATCTTAGTGAAGCATTTAGAAACAGCTTTTTTGGAACCCAAACAAACTGCTTTTGACTTCTCTTGACTTATCCGGTAGAAAGTTTGTGGGAACTGCTGTTTTGTTTTTTCTCAGAGTAGCAATCATAGTTTTTTCTTCTTCTTCGCGTAGCTTTATTGCCAAGGGCACAGATGCGAACCAATTGTCACAGGTAATATTCCTATTGGTTCCTGAAATAGGCTGCATCAATCTCAAACCAAGTCTGACGTGTTGTGCTTCTTCTAAAAGGTTTGTAGCATAGAAGGTTGTTTTGGAAACCAAAGCAAACGATATTTATCCAATACTTTGCAGGTTTACTAGGCAAATAAACACGGAAGGGACACTTTCCTCCAAATGAATCTAGCTGTTCATCAATGGTAAGGTAGTCGGTTGGTTTTTATGCATTCTTGCAATTGAGCACGAACATTTCAAAGATTTCTCGAAAAGCAGCTAGTTTGTCAACAATTTTCCTTTGATCTCTGTTGTGTACGTTATCAAATCTCAGACAAAGTAAAAGAAATCAATACCTCTTTGCGCTCATGGTTACATAAATAGCCTCTACTCCCGTGCCGTGTGAATTATCCCACATTTCAAATAAGTTTCTTCTTCCAGCCTTCAAAATCCCAGCAGATACAATATAGGTCTACCAATCAATGCACGAATTTCTCGGGAAACAGTGGGCCTAGTACCTCTTTCTCTGACAAACTGAGGGCGAATTTTAGTTATGTAAACGTTAGTACAATCAACTATTCTTTTTCTCCATTTCATCATCAATATTACAATGTGACGCAGCTTCTGGAGTGACAGTATTTTTCGCAGACCATTGAGGTCCTGGTATAATGTTATGTCTGGGCAACTTGAGGTTCTAAGTACCACCTTGATGTGCGAACTCTGGCTCGACGAAAGAAACAGGAGGGCCTCTTTCTTTACCACTTCTATTTCCTCAAATTCATCTGGAACATCAACCCATTGATTTCACTTCCACTGGTCATTATTATTTTCACACTTAAACTATTTCAATTAAACCGTTGTGACTTTCAAAACTATGAAATGAAATGAAAATACCACAGCAATATCCGAAAAAAACTGTAACGCCAGTGGGCGCGCGGAGGACAAGTGTCCTCCACTTCTGCACAGAGCAAATAAACACGAGGTCACGGCGACAATAGGCGAGCATAAAAGCTGACGATGCACTGACGGACGGAGGATGAGTGGCAAGGAAGGTATATAGCCGCTCAAGGTCTCAAGTGTTGCCCTCCCTTGTAGCCACAAAAAACAAAATCACTGGAGGACACCTGTACTCCGCGCGCCCACTGGAGTGTTAAATGCATCGTAATGCACTGCAGTCTAAGTTAGTTCAATTGTTTACAAAACCTCAAAATGGCGGCTGTGCGAAATATTTCACTGACATTCTATATCTCCGAAACTATTACAGATATCCGTATGTGTGTGCGTGTGTGTGTGTGTGTGTGAGGTGTTTGTGTGTCCCCCACTAATAACATCTAAACGGCTGGAGCGATTTCAATGAAACTCGGTAAGTTCATAGAACTATTCCCGGTGACCTCGACCGTGCCCTTCAAATTTTGTTACGTCTCACCTATCCAACATGGCGGCTGTGCGAAATATTTCACTAGCATTCAATATCTCCGAAACTATAACGGATATCGCCCTGAAATTGTGTATGGTGATAAAGGGCACTACTAGAAATTCACCTATGAGTCTTTCAAAAACCTTTTGACTACAAAACCAACATGGCGGTCAAGCGAAATTGAGACTATTAAATAGACATTTCTCGCGATTTCACTATCCAAACGTAATGAAACATGGTACAGCAAATGTTTAAAGGCACTGTAATGCACTGGAGTATATTTTAGTTCAATTGTTTACATAACCTCAAAATGGCGGCTGTGCGAAATATTTCACTGACATTCTAATCTCCGAAACTATTACAGATATCCGTGTGTGTGTGCTTGTGTGTGTGTGTGTGTGTGTGTGTGAGGTGTGTGTATCCCCCCCTACAAAAATCTAAATGGCTGGAGCGATTTCAATAAAACTCGGTAAATTCATAGAACTATTCCCGGCGTCCTTGACCGTGCCCTTCAAATTTTGTTACGTCTCACCAATCCAGCATGGCGGCAGTGCGAAATATTTCACTAGCATTCAATATCTCCGAAACTTTTACCGATATCGCCCTGAAATTGTGTACGGTGATAAAGGTCACTACTAGAAGCTCGCCTATGAGACTTTCAAAAACCTGGTGACTACAAAACCAACATGGCGGTCAAGCGAATTTGAGACTTTTAAATAGACATTTCTCGCGATTTCACTATCCTAACGTAATTAAACTTGGTACAGCAATCTTTAAACGCATTGTAATGCACTGGAGTCTAATTTAGTTCAATTGTTTACAAAACCACAAAATGGCGGCTGTGCGAAATATTTCACTGTCATTTTATATCTACGAAACTATTACAGATATCATCATGCAATTATGTACGGTGATAAATGGTACTGATACAAGTTTACCTATTGTATATTTCATAACCCTGTATAGTACAAAACGAAAATGGCGACCAAGCGAAGTTGAAATATTTTAATAGACTTTTCTCGTGATTTAACTCTATGAGCCCAGTGAAATGTGGTACAGCAAATGTTTAAACGCACCGTAATGCACTGGAGTCCAATTTACTTCAATTGTTTACATAACCTCAAAATGGCGGCTGTGCGAAATATTTCACTGATATTCTATATCTCCGAAACCATTACAGATATCATCATGCAATTTTGTACGGTGATAAATGGTACTGATACAAGTTTACCAATTGTATATTTCATAAGCCTGTATAGTACAAAACGAACATGGCGACCAAGCGAATTTGAAATATTTTAATAGACTTTTCTCGTGATTTAACTCTATGAGCGCAGTGAAATGTGTGAGAAATAGACATTTCTCGCGATTTAACTATCCAAACGTAATGAAACTTGGTAGAGCAAATGTTTAAACGCATTGTAATGAACTGGAGTCTAATTTAGTTCAATTGTTTACATAACCTCAAAATTGCGGCTGTGCGAAATATTTCACTGACATTCTATATCTCCGAAACTATTACAGATATCCGTGTGTGTGTGTGAGGTGTTTGTGTGTCCCACACTAATAAAATCTAAACGGCTGGAGCGATTTCAATGAAACTCGGTAAGTTTATAGCGCTATGCACGGCGACCTCGACCGTTCCCTTCAAATTTTGTTACGTCTCACCAATCCAACATGGCGGCTGTGCGAATTATTTCACTAGCATTCAATATCTCCGAAACTATTACCGATATCGCCCTGAAATTTTGTACGGTGATTAAGGGCACAACTAGAAGCTCACCAATGAGACTTTCAAAAACCTGGTGACTACAAAACCAACATGGCGGTCAAGCGAAATTGAGACTTTAAATAGACATTTCTCGCGATTTAACTATCCAAACGTAATGAAGCATGGTACAGCAACTGTTTAAAAGCATTATAATGCACTGGAGTCTAATTTAGTTCAATTGTTTTCATAACCTCAAAATGGCGGCTGTGCGAAATATTTCACTGACATTCTATATCTCCGAAACTATTACAGATATCATCAGGCAATTTTTACGGTGATAAAGGGTACTGATACAAGTTTACCTATTGTATATTTCATAAACCTGTATAGTACAAAACGAACATGGCGACCAAGCGAATTTGAAATATTTTAATAGACTTTTCTCGTGATTTAACTCTATGAGCGCAGTGAAATGTGGTACAGCAAATGTTTAAACGCATCGTAATGCACTGGAGTCTAATTTACTTCAATTGTTTACATAACCTCAAAATGGCGGCTGTGCGAGATATTTCACTGATATTCTATATCTCCGAAACTATTACAGATATCATCATGCAATTTTGTACGGTGATAAAGGGTACTGATACAAGTTTACCTATTGTATATTTCATAAACCTGTATAGTACAAAACGAACATGGCGACCAAGCGAATTTGAAATATTTTAATAGACTTTTCTCGTGATTTATCTCTATGAGCGCAGTAAAATGTGGTACAGCAAATGTTTAAATGCATCGTAATGCACTGCAGTCTAATTTAGTTCAATTGTTTACATAACCTCAATATGGCGGCTGTGCGAAATATTTCACTGACATTCTATATCTCCGAAACTATTACAGATATCATCATGCAATTTTGTACGGTGATAAAGGGTACTGATACAACTTTACCTATTTTATATTTCATAAACCTGTATAGTACAAAACGAACATGGCGACCAATCGAATTTGAAATATTTTAATAGACTTTTCTCGTGATTTAACTCCATGAGCGCAGTGAAATGTGGTACAGCAAATGTTTAACACTCCAGTGGGCACGCGGTTTGCCGTATCGCGAGTGGGCGCGTGGAGGACAGGTGTCCTCCACTTTGTTTTGCCATTTTACCCTATGAAATGTATATTTAGCGATTATGATTTTTTGTTTTGGGTTAGGTAGGAATATATAAAACACATTTTTCATAAAAAAGAGTGTATGCTAAAAAATATTAAGAAAGAAATACATAATTATGGTAAATCAATCAAAATCGTGTAAAAGTTATGTTATAAATATTACTAAAATGAGTATAAGTTTCATGTTATCAATGAAAAATTATAAAAAATAAGTGTTGTTAATTATTTCTAGTTTGAAAATGCAAATTGGTTTCGTAGTATAAAAAAATTAAAGTATATACGGTACCTAATTTTCCATCTTAGTGAAGCATTTAGAAACAGCTTTTTTGGAACCCAAACAAACTGCTTTTGACTTCTCTTGACTTATCCGGTAGAAAGTTTGTGGGAACTGCTGTTTTGTTTTTTCTCAGAGTAGCAATCATAGTTTTTTCTTCTTCTTCGCGTAGCTTTATTGCCAAGGGCACAGATGCGAACCAATTGTCACAGGTAATATTCCTATTGGTTCCTGAAATAGGCTGCATCAATCTCAAACCAAGTCTGACGTGTTGTGCTTCTTCTAAAAGGTTTGTAGCATAGAAGGTTGTTTTGGAAACCAAAGCAAACGATATTTATCCCATACTTTGCAGGTTTACTAGGCAAATAAACACGGAAGGGACAGTTTCCTCCAAATGAATCTAGCTGTTCATCAATGGTAAGGTAGTCGGTTGGTTTTTATGCATTCTTGCAATTGAGCACGAACATTTCAAAGATTTCTCGAAAAGCAGCTAGTTTGTCAACAATTTTCCTTTGATCTCTGTTGTGTACGTTATCAAATCTCAGACAAAGTAAAAGAAATCAATACCTCTTTGCGCTCATGGTTACATAAATAGCCTCTACTCCCGTGCCGTGTGAATTATCCCACATTTCAAATAAGTTTCTTCTTCCAGCCTTCAAAATCCCAGCAGATACAATATAGGTCTACCAATCAATGCACGAATTTCTCGGGAAACAGTGGGCCTAGTACCTCTTTCTCTGACAAACTGAGGGCGAATTTTAGTTATGTAAACGTTAGTACAATCAACTATTCTTTTTCTCCATTTCATCATCAATATTACAATGTGACGCAGCTTCTGGAGTGACAGTATTTTTCGCAGACCATTGAGGTCCTGGTATAATGTTATGTCTGGGCAACTTGAGGTTCTAAGTACCACCTTGATGTGCGAACTCTGGCTCGACGAAAGAAACAGGAGGGCCTCCTTCTTTACCACTTCTATTTCCTCAGATTCATCTGGAACATCAACCCATTGATTTCACTTCCACTGGTCATTATTATTTTCACACTTAAACTATTTCAATTAAACCGTTGTGACTTTCAAAACTATGAAATGAAATGAAAATACCACAGCAATATCCGAAAAAAACTGTAACGCCAGTGGGCGCGCGGAGGACAAGTGTCCTCCACTTCTGCACAGAGCAAATAAACACGAGGTCACGGCGACAATAGGCGAGCATAAAAGCTGACGATGCACTGACGGACGGAGGATGAGTGGCAAGGAAGGTATATAGCCGCTCAAGGTCTCAAGTGTTGCCCTCCCTTGTAGCCACAAAAAACAAAATCACTGGAGGACACCTGTACTCCGCGCGCCCACTGGAGTGTTAAATGCATCGTAATGCACTGCAGTCTAAGTTAGTTCAATTGTTTACAAAACCTCAAAATGGCGGCTGTGCGAAATATTTCACTGACATTCTATATCTCCGAAACTATTACAGATATCCGTATGTGTGTGCGTGTGTGTGTGTGTGTGTGAGGTGTTTGTGTGTCCCCCACTAATAACATCTAAACGGCTGGAGCGGTTTCAATGAAACTCGGTAAGTTCATAGAACTATTCGCGGTGACCTCGACCGTGCCCTTCAAATTTTGTTACGTCTCACCTATCCAACATGGCGGCTGTGCGAAATATTTCACTAGCATTCAATATCTCCGAAACTATAACGGATATCGCCCTGAAATTGTGTATGGTGATAAAGGGCACTACTAGAAATTCACCTATGAGTCTTTCAAAAACCTTTTGACTACAAAACCAACATGGCGGTCAAGCGAAATTGAGACTATTAAATAGACATTTCTCGCGATTTCACTATCCAAACGTAATGAAACATGGTACAGCAAATGTTTAAAGGCACTGTAATGCACTGGAGTATATTTTAGTTCAATTGTTTACATAACCTCAAAATGGCGGCTGTGCGAAATATTTCACTGACATTCTAATCTCCGAAACTATTACAGATATCCGTGTGTGTGTGCTTGTGTGTGTGTGTGTGTGTGTGTGTGTGTGAGGTGTGTGTATCCCCCCCTACAAAAATCTAAATGGCTGGAGCGATTTCAATAAAACTCGGTAAATTCATAGAACTATTCCCGGCGTCCTTGACCGTGCCCTTCAAATTTTGTTACGTCTCACCAATCCAGCATGGCGGCAGTGCGAAATATTTCACTAGCATTCAATATCTCCGAAACTTTTACCGATATCGCCCTGAAATTGTGTACGGTGATAAAGGTCACTACTAGAAGCTCGCCTATGAGACTTTCAAAAACCTGGTGACTACAAAACCAACATGGCGGTCAAGCGAATTTGAGACTTTTAAATAGACATTTCTCGCGATTTCACTATCCTAACGTAATTAAACTTGGTACAGCAATCTTTAAACGCATTGTAATGCACTGGAGTCTAATTTAGTTCAATTGTTTACAAAACCACAAAATGGCGGCTGTGCGAAGTATTTCACTGTCATTTTATATCTACGAAACTATTACAGATATCATCATGCAATTATGTACGGTGATAAATGGTACTGATACAAGTTTACCTATTGTATATTTCATAACCCTGTATAGTACAAAACGAAAATGGCGACCAAGCGAAGTTGAAATATTTTAATAGACTTTTCTCGTGATTTAACTCTATGAGCCCAGTGAAATGTGGTACAGCAAATGTTTAAACGCACCGTAATGCACTGGAGTCCAATTTACTTCAATTGTTTACATAACCTCAAAATGGCGGCTGTGCGAAATATTTCACTGATATTCTATATCTCCGAAACCATTACAGATATCATCATGCAATTTTGTACGGTGATAAATGGTACTGATACAAGTTTACCAATTGTATATTTCATAAGCCTGTATAGTACAAAACGAACATGGCGACCAAGCGAATTTGAAATATTTTAATAGACTTTTCTCGTGATTTAACTCTATGAGCGCAGTGAAATGTGTGAGAAATAGACATTTCTCGCGATTTAACTATCCAAACGTAATGAAACTTGGTAGAGCAAATGTTTAAACGCATTGTAATGAACTGGAGTCTAATTTAGTTCAATTGTTTACATAACCTCAAAATTGCGGCTGTGCGAAATATTTCACTGACATTCTATATCTCCGAAACTATTACAGATATCCGTGTGTGTGTGTGAGGTGTTTGTGTGTCCCACACTAATAAAATCTAAACGGCTGGAGCGATTTCAATGAAACTCGGTAAGTTTATAGCGCTATGCACGGCGACCTCGACCGTTCCCTTCAAATTTTGTTACGTCTCACCAATCCAACATGGCGGCTGTGCGAATTATTTCACTAGCATTCAATATCTCCGAAACTATTACCGATATCGCCCTGAAATTTTGTACGGTGATTAAGGGCACAACTAGAAGCTCACCAATGAGACTTTCAAAAACCTGGTGACTACAAAACCAACATGGCGGTCAAGCGAAATTGAGACTTTAAATAGACATTTCTCGCGATTTAACTATCCAAACGTAATGAAGCATGGTACAGCAACTGTTTAAAAGCATTATAATGCACTGGAGTCTAATTTAGTTCAATTGTTTTCATAACCTCAAAATGGCGGCTGTGCGAAATATTTCACTGACATTCTATATCTCCGAAACTATTACAGATATCATCAGGCAATTTTTACGGTGATAAAGGGTACTGATACAAGTTTACCTATTGTATATTTCATAAACCTGTATAGTACAAAACGAACATGGCGACCAAGCGAATTTGAAATATTTTAATAGACTTTTCTCGTGATTTAACTCTATGAGCGCAGTGAAATGTGGTACAGCAAATGTTTAAACGCATCGTAATGCACTGGAGTCTAATTTACTTCAATTGTTTACATAACCTCAAAATGGCGGCTGTGCGAGATATTTCACTGATATTCTATATCTCCGAAACTATTACAGATATCATCATGCAATTTTGTACGGTGATAAAGGGTACTGATACAAGTTTACCTATTGTATATTTCATAAACCTGTATAGTACAAAACGAACATGGCGACCAAGCGAATTTGAAATATTTTAATAGACTTTTCTCGTGATTTATCTCTATGAGCGCAGTAAAATGTGGTACAGCAAATGTTTAAATGCATCGTAATGCACTGCAGTCTAATTTAGTTCAATTGTTTACATAACCTCAATATGGCGGCTGTGCGAAATATTTCACTGACATTCTATATCTCCGAAACTATTACAGATATCATCATGCAATTTTGTACGGTGATAAAGGGTACTGATACAACTTTACCTATTTTATATTTCATAAACCTGTATAGTACAAAACGAACATGGCGACCAATCGAATTTGAAATATTTTAATAGACTTTTCTCGTGATTTAACTCCATGAGCGCAGTGAAATGTGGTACAGCAAATGTTTAACACTCCAGTGGGCACGCGGTTTGCCGTATCGCGAGTGGGCGCGTGGAGGACAGGTGTCCTCCACTTTGTTTTGCCATTTTACCCTATGAAATGTATATTTAGCGATTATGATTTTTTGTTTTGGGTTAGGTAGGCATATATAAAACACATTTTTCATAAAAAAGAGTGTATGCTAAAAAATATTAAGAAAGAAATACATAATTATGGTAAATCAATCAAAATCGTGTAAAAGTTATGTTATAAATATTACTAAAATGAGTATAAGTTTCATGTTATCAATGAAAAATTATAAAAAATAAGTGTTGTTAATTATTTCTAGTTTGAAAATGCAAATTGGTTTCGTAGTATAAAAAAATTAAAGTATATACGGTACCTAATTTTCCATCTTAGTGAAGCATTTAGAAACAGCTTTTTTGGAACCCAAACAAACTGCTTTTGACTTCTCTTGACTTATCCGGTAGAAAGTTTGTGGGAACTGCTGTTTTGTTTTTTCTCAGAGTAGCAATCATAGTTTTTTCTTCTTCTTCGCGTAGCTTTATTGCCAAGGGCACAGATGCGAACCAATTGTCACAGGTAATATTCCTATTGGTTCCTGAAATAGGCTGCATCAATCTCAAACCAAGTCTGACGTGTTGTGCTTCTTCTAAAAGGTTTGTAGCATAGAAGGTTGTTTTGGAAACCAAAGCAAACGATATTTATCCCATACTTTGCAGGTTTACTAGGCAAATAAACACGGAAGGGACAGTTTCCTCCAAATGAATCTAGCTGTTCATCAATGGTAAGGTAGTCGGTTGGTTTTTATGCATTCTTGCAATTGAGCACGAACATTTCAAAGATTTCTCGAAAAGCAGCTAGTTTGTCAACAATTTTCCTTTGATCTCTGTTGTGTACGTTATCAAATCTCAGACAAAGTAAAAGAAATCAATACCTCTTTGCGCTCATGGTTACATAAATAGCCTCTACTCCCGTGCCGTGTGAATTATCCCACATTTCAAATAAGTTTCTTCTTCCAGCCTTCAAAATCCCAGCAGATACAATATAGGTCTACCAATCAATGCACGAATTTCTCGGGAAACAGTGGGCCTAGTACCTCTTTCTCTGACAAACTGAGGGCGAATTTTAGTTATGTAAACGTTAGTACAATCAACTATTCTTTTTCTCCATTTCATCATCAATATTACAATGTGACGCAGCTTCTGGAGTGACAGTATTTTTCGCAGACCATTGAGGTCCTGGTATAATGTTATGTCTGGGCAACTTGAGGTTCTAAGTACCACCTTGATGTGCGAACTCTGGCTCGACGAAAGAAACAGGAGGGCCTCCTTCTTTACCACTTCTATTTCCTCAGATTCATCTGGAACATCAACCCATTGATTTCACTTCCACTGGTCATTATTATTTTCACACTTAAACTATTTCAATTAAACCGTTGTGACTTTCAAAACTATGAAATGAAATGAAAATACCACAGCAATATCCGAAAAAAACTGTAACGCCAGTGGGCGCGCGGAGGACAAGTGTCCTCCACTTCTGCACAGAGCAAATAAACACGAGGTCACGGCGACAATAGGCGAGCATAAAAGCTGACGATGCACTGACGGACGGAGGATGAGTGGCAAGGAAGGTATATAGCCGCTCAAGGTCTCAAGTGTTGCCCTCCCTTGTAGCCACAAAAAACAAAAACACTGGAGGACACCTGTACTCCGCGCGCCCACTGGAGTGTTAAATGCATCGTAATGCACTGCAGTCTAAGTTAGTTCAATTGTTTACAAAACCTCAAAATGGCGGCTGTGCGAAATATTTCACTGACATTCTATATCTCCGAAACTATTACAGATATCCGTATGTGTGTGCGTGTGTGTGTGTGTGTGTGAGGTGTTTGTGTGTCCCCAACTAATAACATCTAAACGGCTGGAGCGATTTCAATGAAACTCGGTAAGTTCATAGAACTATTCCCGGCGACCTCGACCGTGCCCTTCAAATTTTGTTACGTCTCACCAATCCAACATGGCGGCTGTGCGAAATATTTCACTAGCATTCAATATCTCCGAAACTATAACGGATATCGCCCTGAAATTGTGTACGGTGATAAAGGGCACTTCTAGAAATTCACCTATGAGTCTTTCAAAAACCTTTTGACTACAAAACCAACATGGCGGTCAAGCGAATTTGAGACTTTTAAATAGACATTTCTCGCGATTTCACTATCCTAACGTAATTAAACTTGGTACAGCAATCTTTAAACGCATTGTAATGCACTGGAGTCTAATTTAGTTCAATTGTTTACAAAACCACAAAATGGCGGCTGTGCGAAATATTTCACTGTCATTCTATATCTACGAAACTATTACAGATATCATCATGCAATTATGTACGGTGATAAATGGTACTGATACAAGTTTACCTATTGTATATTTCATAAACCTGTATAGTACAAAACGAAAATGGCGACCAAGCGAAATTGAAATATTTTAATAGACTTTTCTCGTGATTTAACTCTATGAGCCCAGTGAAATGTGGTACAGCAAATGTTTAAACGCACCGTAATGCACTGGAGTCCAATTTACTTCAATTATTTACATAACCTCAAAATGGCGGCTGTGCGAAATATTTCACTGATATTCTATATCTCCGAAACCATTACAGATATCATCATGCAATTTTGTACGGTGATAAATGGTACTGATACAAGTTTACCAATTGTATATTTCATAAACCTGTATAGTACAAAACGAACATGGCGACCAAGCGAATTTGAAATATTTTAATAGACTTTTCTCGTGATTTAACTCTATGAGCGCAGTGAAATGTGTGAGAAATAGACATTTCTCGCGATTTAACTATCCAAACTTAATGAAACTTGGTAGAGCAAATTTTTAAACGCATTGTAATGAACTGGAGTCTAATTTAGTTCAATTGTTTACATAACCTCAAAATTGCGGCTGTACGAAATATTTCACTGACATTCTATATCTCCGAAACTATTACAGATATCCGTGTGTGTGTGCGTGTGTGTGTGTGAGGTGTTTGTGTGTCCCACACTAATAAAATCTAAACGGCTGGAACGATTTCAATGAAACTCGGTAAGTTTATAGCGCTATTCACGGCGACCTCGACCGTTCCCTTCAAATTTTGTTACGTTTCACCAATCCAACATGGCGGCTGTGCGAATTATTTCACTAGCATTCAATATCTCCGAAACTATTACCGATATCGCCCTGAAATTTTGTACGGTGATTAAGGGCACAACTAGAAGCTCACCAATGAGACTTTCAAAAACCTGGTGACTACAAAACCAACATGGCGGTCAAGCGAAATTGAGACTTTTAAATAGACATTTCTCGCGATTTAACTATCCAAACGTAATGAAGCATGGTACAGCAACTGTTTAAAAGCATTATAATGCACTGGAGTCTAATTTAGTTCAATTGTTTTCATAACCTCAAAATGGCGGCTGTGCGAAATATTTCACTGACATTCTATATCTCCGAAACTATTACAGATATCATCAGGCAATTTTTTACGGTGATAAAGGGTACTGATACAAGTTTACCTATTGTATATTTCATAAACCTGTATAGTACAAAACGAACATGGCGACCAAGCGAATTTGAAATATTTTAATAGACTTTTCTCGTGATTTAACTCTATGAGCGCAGTGAAATGTGGTACAGCAAATGTTTAAACGCATCGTAATGCACTGGAGTCTAATTTACTTCAATTGTTTACATAACCTCAAAATGGCGGCTGTGCGAGATATTTCACTGATATTCTATATCTCCGAAACTATTACAGATATCATCATGCAATTTTGTACGGTGATAAAGGGTACTGATACAAGTTTACCTATTGTATATTTCATAAACCTGTATAGTACAAAACGAACATGGCGACCAAGCGAATTTGAAATATTTTAATAGACTTTTCTCGTGATTTATCTCTATGAGCGCAGTAAAATGTGGTACAGCAAATGTTTAAATGCATCGTAATGCACTGCAGTCTAATTTAGTTCAATTGTTTACATAACCTCAATATGGCGGCTGTGCGAAATATTTCACTGACATTCTATATCTCCGAAACTATTACAGATATCATCATGCAATTTTGTACGGTGATAAAGGGTACTGATACAACTTTACCTATTTTATATTTCATAAACCTGTATAGTACAAAACGAACATGGCGACCAATCGAATTTGAAATATTTTAATAGACTTTTCTCGTGATTTAACTCCATGAGCGCAGTGAAATGTGGTACAGCAAATGTTTAACACTCCAGTGGGCACGCGGTTTGCCGTATCGCGAGTGGGCGCGTGGAGGACAGGTGTCCTCCACTTTGTTTTGCCATTTCACCCTATGAAATGTATATTTAGCGATTATGATTTTTTGTTTTGGGTTAGGTAGGAATATATAAAACACATTTTTCATAAAAAAGAGTGTATGCTAAAAAATATTAAGAAAGAAATACTTAATTATGGTAAATCAATCAAAATCGTGTAAAAGTTATGTTATAAATATTACTAAAATGAGTATAAGTTTCATGTTATCAATGAAAAATTATAAAAAATAAGTGTTGTTAATTATTTCTAGTTTGAAAATGCAAATTGGTTTCGTAGTATAAAAAAATAAAAGTATATACGGTACCTAATTTTCCATCTTAGTGAAGCATTTAGAAACAGCTTTTTTGGAACCCAAACAAACTGCTTTTGACTTCTCTTGACTTATCCGGTAGAAAGTTTGTGGGAACTGCTGTTTTGTTTTTTCTCAGAGTAGCAATCATAGTTTTTTCTTCTTCTTCGCGTAGCTTTATTGCCAAGGGCACAGATGCGAACCAATTGTCTCAGGTAATATTCCTATTGGTTCCTGAAATAGGCTGCATCAATCTCAAACCAAGTCTGACGTGTTGTGCTTCTTCTAAAAGGTTTGTAGCATAGAAGGTTGTTTTGGAAACCAAAGCAAACGATATTTATCCCATACTTTGCAGGTTTACTAGGCAAATAAACACGGAAGGTAAAGTTTCCTCCAAATGAATCTAGCTGTTCATCAATGGTAAGGTAGTCGGTTGGTTTTTATGCATTCTTGCAATTGAGCACGAACATTTCAAAGATTTCTCGAAAAGCAGCTAGTTTGTCAACAATTTTCCTTTGATCTCTGTTGTGTACGTTATCAAATCTCAGACAAAGTAAAAGAAATCAATACCTCTTTGCGCTCATGGTTACATAAATAGCCTCTACTCCCGTGCCGTGTGAATTATCCCACATTTCAAATAAGTTTCTTCTTCCAGCCTTCAAAATCCCAGCAGATACAATATAGGTCTACCAATCAATGCACGAATTTCTCGGGAAACAGTGGGCCTAGTACCTCTTTCTCTGACAAACTGAGGGCGAATTTTAGTTATGTAAACGTTAGTACAATCAACTATTCTTTTTCTCCATTTCATCATCAATATTACAATGTGACGCAGCTTCTGGAGTGACAGTATTTTTCGCAGACCATTGAGGTCCTGGTATAATGTTATGTCTGGGCAACTTGAGGTTCTAAGTACCACCTTGATGTGCGAACTCTGGCTCGACGAAAGAAACAGGAGGGCCTCCTTCTTTACCACTTCTATTTCCTCAGATTCATCTGGAACATCAACCCATTGATTTCACTTCCACTGGTCATTATTATTTTCACACTTAAACTATTTCAATTAAACCGTTGTGACTTTCAAAACTATGAAATGAAATGAAAATACCACAGCAATATCCGAAAAAAACTGTAACGCCAGTGGGCGCGCGGAGGACAAGTGTCCTCCACTTCTGCACAGAGCAAATAAACACGAGGTCACGGCGACAATAGGCGAGCATAAAAGCTGACGATGCACTGACGGACGGAGGATGAGTGGCAAGGAAGGTATATAGCCGCTCAAGGTCTCAAGTGTTGCCCTCCCTTGTAGCCACAAAAAACAAAATCACTGGAGGACACCTGTACTCCGCGCGCCCACTGGAGTGTTAAATGCATCGTAATGCACTGCAGTCTAAGTTAGTTCAATTGTTTACAAAACCTCAAAATGGCGGCTGTGCGAAATATTTCACTGACATTCTATATCTCCGAAACTATTACAGATATCCGTATGTGTGTGCGTGTGTGTGTGTGTGTGTGAGGTGTTTGTGTGTCCCCCACTAATAACATCTAAACGGCTGGAGCGATTTCAATGAAACTCGGTAAGTTCATAGAACTATTCCCGGCGACCTCGACCGTGCCCTTCAAATTTTGTTACGTCTCACCAATCCAACATGGCGGCTGTGCGAAATATTTCACTAGCATTCAATATCTCCGAAACTATAACGGATATCGCCCTGAAATTGTGTACGGTGATAAAGGGCACTTCTAGAAATTCACCTATGAGTCTTTCAAAAACCTTTTGACTACAAAACCAACATGGCGGTCAAGCGAATTTGAGACTTTTAAATAGACATTTCTCGCGATTTCACTATCCTAACGTAATTAAACTTGGTACAGCAATCTTTAAACGCATTGTAATGCACTGGAGTCTAATTTAGTTCAATTGTTTACAAAACCACAAAATGGCGGCTGTGCGAAATATTTCACTGTCATTCTATATCTACGAAACTATTACAGATATCATCATGCAATTATGTACGGTGATAAATGGTACTGATACAAGTTTACCTATTGTATATTTCATAAACCTGTATAGTACAAAACGAAAATGGCGACCAAGCGAAATTGAAATATTTTAATAGACTTTTCTCGTGATTTAACTCTATGAGCCCAGTGAAATGTGGTACAGCAAATGTTTAAACGCACCGTAATGCACTGGAGTCCAATTTACTTCAATTATTTACATAACCTCAAAATGGCGGCTGTGCGAAATATTTCACTGATATTCTATATCTCCGAAACCATTACAGATATCATCATGCAATTTTGTACGGTGATAAATGGTACTGATACAAGTTTACCAATTGTATATTTCATAAACCTGTATAGTACAAAACGAACATGGCGACCAAGCGAATTTGAAATATTTTAATAGACTTTTCTCGTGATTTAACTCTATGAGCGCAATTAAATGTGTGAGAAATAGACATTTCTCGCGATTTAACTATCCAAACGTAATTAAACTTGGTAGAGCAAATGTTTAAACGCATTGTAATGAACTGGAGTCTAATTTAGTTCAATTGTTTACATAACCTCAAAATTGCGGCTGTACGAAATATTTCACTGACATTCTATATCTCCGAAACTATTACAGATATCATCATGCAATTTTTTACGGTGATAAAGGGTAATGATACAAGTTTACCTATTGTATATTTCATAAGCCTGTATAGTACAAAACGAACATGGCGACCAAGCGAATTTGAAATATTTTAATAGACTTTTCTCGTGATTTAACTCTATGAGCGCAATTAAATGTGTGAGAAATAGACATTTCTCGCGATTTAACTATCCAAACGTAATGAAACTTGGTACAGCATATGTTTAAACGCATTGTAATGCACTGGATACTAATTTAGTTCAATTGTTTACATAACCTCAAAATGGCGGCTGTGCGAAATATTTCACTGACATTCTAATCTCCGAAACTATTACAGATATCCGTGTGCGTGTGCGTGTGGGTGTGTGTGTGTGTGAGGTGTTTGTGTGTCCCCCACTAATAAAATCTAAACGGCTGGAACGATTTCAATGAAACTCGGTAAGTTCATAGAACTATTCCCGGCGACCTCGACCGTGCCCTTCAAATTTTGTTACGTCTCACCAATCCAACATGGCGGCTGTGCGAATTATTTCACTAGCATTCAATATCTCCGAAACTATAACGGATATCGCCCTGAAATTGTGTACGGTGATAAAGGGTACTACTAGAAATTCACCTATGAGTCTTTCAAAAACGTTTTGACTACAAAACCAACATGGCGGTCAAGCGAAATTGAGACTTTTAAATAGACATTTCTCGCGATATCACTATCCAAACGTAATGAAACTTGGTACAGCAAATGTTTAAACGCACTGTAATGCACTGGAGTCTATTTTAGTTCAATTGTTTACATAACCTCAAAATGGCGGCTGTGCGAAATATTTCACTGACATTCTAATCTCCGAAACTATTACAGATATCCGTGTGTGTGTGCTTGTGTGTGTGTGTGTGTGAGAGGTGTGTGTATCCCCCCCCCCCTACAAAAATCTAAACGGCTGGAGCGATTTCAATAAAACTCGGTAAGTTCATAGAACTATTCCCGGCGTCCTTGACCGTGCCCTTCAAATTTTGTTACGTCTCACCAATCCAGCATGGCGGCTGTGCGAAATATTTCACTAGCATTCAATATCTCCGAAACTTTTACCGATATCGCCCTGAAATTGTGTACGGTGATAAAGGTCACTACTAGAAGCTCGCCTATGAGACTTTCAAAAACCTGATGACTACAAAACCAACATGGCGGTCAAGCGAATTTGAGACTTTTAAATAGACATTTCTCGCGATTTCACTATCCTAACGTAATTAAACTTGGCACAGCAATCTTTAAACGCATTGTAATGCACTGGAGTCTAATTTAGTTCAATTGTTTAAAAAACCACAAAATGGCGGCTGTGCGAAATATTTCACTGTCATTCTATATCTACGAAACTATTACAGATATCATCATGCAATTTTGTACGGTGATAAATGGTACTGATACAAGTTTACCTATTGTATATTTCATAAACCTGTATAGTACAAAACGAAAATGACGACCAAGCGAAATTGAAATATTTTAATAGACTTTTCTCGTGATTTAACTCTATGAGCCCAGTGAAATGTGGTACAGCAAATGTTTAAACGCACCGTAATGCACTGGAGTCCAATTTACTTCAATTGTTTACATAACCTCAAAATGGCGGCTGTGCGAAATATTTCACTGATATTCTATATCTCCGAAACCATTACAGATATCATCATGCAATTTTGTACGGTGATAAATGGTACTGATACAAGTCTACCTATTGTATATTTCATAAACCTGTATAGTACCAAACGAACATGGCGACCAAGCGAATTTGAAATATTTTAATAGACTTTCCTCGTGATTTAACTCTATGAGCGCAGTGAAATGTGTGAGAAATAGACATTTCTCGCGATTTAACTATCCAAACGTAATGAAACTGGGTAGAGCAAATGTTTAAACGCATTGTAATGAACTGGAGTCTAATTTAGTTCAATTGTTTACATAACCTCAAAATTGCGGCTGTGCGAAATATTTCACTGACATTCTATATCTCCGAAACTATTACAGATATCCGTGTGTGTGTGCGTGTGTGTGTGTGAGGTGTTTGTGTGTCCCCCACTAATAAAATCTAAACGGCTGGAACGATTTCAATTAAACTCGGTATGTTCATAGCACTGTTCACGGGGACCTAGACCGTTCCCTTCAAATTTTGTTACGTCTCACCAATCCAACATGGCGGCTGTGCGAAATATTTCACTAGCATTCAATATCTCCGAAACTATAACGGATATCGCCCTGAAATTGTGTACGGTGATAAAGGGCACTTCTAGAAATTCACCTATGAGTCTTTCAAAAACCTTTTGACTACAAAACCAACATGGCGGTCAAGCGAATTTGAGACTTTTAAATAGACATTTCTCGCGATTTCACTATCCTAACGTAATTAAACTTGGTACAGCAATCTTTAAACGCATTGTAATGCACTGGAGTCTAATTTAGTTCAATTGTTTACAAAACCACAAAATGGCGGCTGTGCGAAATATTTCACTGTCATTCTATATCTACGAAACTATTACAGATATCATCATGCAATTATGTACGGTGATAAATGGTACTGATACAAGTTTACCTATTGTATATTTCATAAACCTGTATAGTACAAAACGAAAATGGCGACCAAGCGAAATTGAAATATTTTAATAGACTTTTCTCGTGATTTAACTCTATGAGCCCAGTGAAATGTGGTACAGCAAATGTTTAAACGCACCGTAATGCACTGGAGTCCAATTTACTTCAATTATTTACATAACCTCAAAATGGCGGCTGTGCGAAATATTTCACTGATATTCTATATCTCCGAAACCATTACAGATATCATCATGCAATTTTGTACGGTGATAAATGGTACTGATACAAGTTTACCAATTGTATATTTCATAAACCTGTATAGTACAAAACGAACATGGCGACCAAGCGAATTTGAAATATTTTAATAGACTTTTCTCGTGATTTAACTCTATGAGCGCAATTAAATGTGTGAGAAATAGACATTTCTCGCGATTTAACTATCCAAACGTAATTAAACTTGGTAGAGCAAATGTTTAAACGCATTGTAATGAACTGGAGTCTAATTTAGTTCAATTGTTTACATAACCTCAAAATTGCGGCTGTACGAAATATTTCACTGACATTCTATATCTCCGAAACTATTACAGATATCATCATGCAATTTTTTACGGTGATAAAGGGTAATGATACAAGTTTACCTATTGTATATTTCATAAGCCTGTATAGTACAAAACGAACATGGCGACCAAGCGAATTTGAAATATTTTAATAGACTTTTCTCGTGATTTAACTCTATGAGCGCAATTAAATGTGTGAGAAATAGACATTTCTCGCGATTTAACTATCCAAACGTAATGAAACTTGGTACAGCATATGTTTAAACGCATTGTAATGCACTGGATACTAATTTAGTTCAATTGTTTACATAACCTCAAAATGGCGGCTGTGCGAAATATTTCACTGACATTCTAATCTCCGAAACTATTACAGATATCCGTGTGCGTGTGCGTGTGGGTGTGTGTGTGTGTGAGGTGTTTGTGTGTCCCCCACTAATAAAATCTAAACGGCTGGAACGATTTCAATGAAACTCGGTAAGTTCATAGAACTATTCCCGGCGACCTCGACCGTGCCCTTCAAATTTTGTTACGTCTCACCAATCCAACATGGCGGCTGTGCGAATTATTTCACTAGCATTCAATATCTCCGAAACTATAACGGATATCGCCCTGAAATTGTGTACGGTGATAAAGGGTACTACTAGAAATTCACCTATGAGTCTTTCAAAAACGTTTTGACTACAAAACCAACATGGCGGTCAAGCGAAATTGAGACTTTTAAATAGACATTTCTCGCGATATCACTATCCAAACGTAATGAAACTTGGTACAGCAAATGTTTAAACGCACTGTAATGCACTGGAGTCTATTTTAGTTCAATTGTTTACATAACCTCAAAATGGCGGCTGTGCGAAATATTTCACTGACATTCTAATCTCCGAAACTATTACAGATATCCGTGTGTGTGTGCTTGTGTGTGTGTGTGTGTGAGAGGTGTGTGTATCCCCCCCCCCCTACAAAAATCTAAACGGCTGGAGCGATTTCAATAAAACTCGGTAAGTTCATAGAACTATTCCCGGCGTCCTTGACCGTGCCCTTCAAATTTTGTTACGTCTCACCAATCCAGCATGGCGGCTGTGCGAAATATTTCACTAGCATTCAATATCTCCGAAACTTTTACCGATATCGCCCTGAAATTGTGTACGGTGATAAAGGTCACTACTAGAAGCTCGCCTATGAGACTTTCAAAAACCTGATGACTACAAAACCAACATGGCGGTCAAGCGAATTTGAGACTTTTAAATAGACATTTCTCGCGATTTCACTATCCTAACGTAATTAAACTTGGCACAGCAATCTTTAAACGCATTGTAATGCACTGGAGTCTAATTTAGTTCAATTGTTTAAAAAACCACAAAATGGCGGCTGTGCGAAATATTTCACTGTCATTCTATATCTACGAAACTATTACAGATATCATCATGCAATTTTGTACGGTGATAAATGGTACTGATACAAGTTTACCTATTGTATATTTCATAAACCTGTATAGTACAAAACGAAAATGACGACCAAGCGAAATTGAAATATTTTAATAGACTTTTCTCGTGATTTAACTCTATGAGCCCAGTGAAATGTGGTACAGCAAATGTTTAAACGCACCGTAATGCACTGGAGTCCAATTTACTTCAATTGTTTACATAACCTCAAAATGGCGGCTGTGCGAAATATTTCACTGATATTCTATATCTCCGAAACCATTACAGATATCATCATGCAATTTTGTACGGTGATAAATGGTACTGATACAAGTCTACCTATTGTATATTTCATAAACCTGTATAGTACCAAACGAACATGGCGACCAAGCGAATTTGAAATATTTTAATAGACTTTCCTCGTGATTTAACTCTATGAGCGCAGTGAAATGTGTGAGAAATAGACATTTCTCGCGATTTAACTATCCAAACGTAATGAAACTGGGTAGAGCAAATGTTTAAACGCATTGTAATGAACTGGAGTCTAATTTAGTTCAATTGTTTACATAACCTCAAAATTGCGGCTGTGCGAAATATTTCACTGACATTCTATATCTCCGAAACTATTACAGATATCCGTGTGTGTGTGCGTGTGTGTGTGTGAGGTGTTTGTGTGTCCCCCACTAATAAAATCTAAACGGCTGGAACGATTTCAATTAAACTCGGTATGTTCATAGCACTGTTCACGGGGACCTAGACCGTTCCCTTCAAATTTTGTTACGTCTCACCAATCCAACATGGCGGCTGTGCGAAATATTTCAATGACATTCTATATCTCCGAAATTATTACTGATATCATCATGCAATTTTTACGGTGATAAAGGGTACTGATACAAGTTTACCTATTGTATATTTCATAAACCTGTATAGTACAAAACGAACATGGCGAACAAGCGAATTTGAAATATTTTAATAGACTTTTCTCGTGATTTAACTCTCTGAGCGCAGTGAAATGTGGTACAGCAAATGTATAAACGCATCGTAATGCACTGGAGTCTAATTTACTTCAATTGTTTTCATAACCTCAAAATGGCGGCTGTGCGAAATATTTCACTGAAATTCTATATCTCCGAATCTATTACAGATATCATCATGCAATTTTGTACGGTGATAAAGGGTACTGATACAAGTTTACCTATTGTATATTTCATAAACCTGTATAGTACCAAACGAACATGGCGACCAAGCGAATTTGAAATATTTTAATAGACTTTCCTCGTGATTTAACTCTATGAGCGCAATTAAATGTGTGATAAATAGACATTTCTCGCGATTTAACTATCCAAACCTAATGAAACCTGGTACAGCATATGTTTAAACGCATTGTAATGCACTGGATTCTAATTTAGTTCAATTGTTTACATAACCTCAAAATGGCGGCTGTGCGAAATATTTCACTGACATTCTAATCTCCGAAACTATTACAGATATCCGTGTGTGTGTGCGTGTGTGTGTGTGTGTGTGTGTGTGAGGTGTTTGTGTATCCCCCACTAATAAAATCTAAACGGCTGGAGCGATTTCAATGAAACTCGGTAAGTGCATAGCACTATTCACGGCGACCTTGACCGTTCTTTTCAAATTTTGTTACGTTTCACCAATCCAACATGGCGGCTGTGCGAAATATTTACTGACATTCTATATCTCCGAAACTATTACAGATATCATCTTGCAATTTTGTACGGTGATAAAGGGTACTGATACAACTTTTCCTATTTTATATTTCATAAACCTGTATAGTACAAAACGAACATGGCGACCAAGCGAATTTGAAATATTTTAATAGACTTTTCTCGTGATTTAACTCTATGAGCGCAGTGAAATGTGGTACAGCAAATGTTTAAACGCATCGTAATGCACTGGAGTCTAATTTACTTCAAATGTTTACATAACCTCAAAATGGCGGCTGTGCGAAATATTTCACTGACATTCTAATCTCCGAAACTATTAGAGATATCCGTGTGTGTGTGTGCGTGTGTGTGTGTGAGAGGTGATTGTGTGTCCCCCACTAATAAAATCTAAACGGCTGGAGCTATTTCAATGAAACTCGGTAAGTTCATAGCACTATTCCCGGCGACCTTGACTGCCCCCTTCCAATTTTGTTACGTCTCACCAATCCAACATGGCGGATGTGCGAAATATTTCACTAGCATTCAATATCTCCGAAACTATTACCGATATCGCCCTGAAATTGTGTACGGTGATAAAGGGCACTACTAGAAGCTCACCTATGAGACGTTCAAAAACCTGGTGACTACATAACCAACATGGCGGTCAAGCGAAATTGAGACTTTTAAATAGACATTTCTCGCGATTTCACTATCCTAACGTAATAAAACTTGGTACAGCAAAAGTTTAAATGCATAGTAATGCACTGGAACCTAATTTCGTTCAATTGTTTACATAACCACAAAATGGCGGCTGTGCGAAATATTTCACTGTCATTCTATATCTACGAAACTATTACATATATCATCATGAAAATTTGTACGGTGATAAATGGTACTGATACAAGTTTACCTATTGTATATTTCATAAACCTGTATAGTACAAAACGAACATGGCGACCAAGCGAATTTGAAATATTTTAATAGACTTTTCTCGTGATTTAACTCTTTGAGCGCAGTGAAATGTGGTACAGCAAATGTTTAAACGCATCGTAATGCACTGGAGTCTAATTTACTTCAATTGTTTACATAACCTCAAAATGGCGGCTGTGCGAGATATTTCACTGATATTCTATATCTCCGAAACTATTACAGATACCATCATGCAATTTTGTACGGTGATAAAGGGTACTGATACAAGTTTACCTATTGTATATTTCATAAACCTGTATAGTACAAAACGAACATGGCGACCAAGCGAATTTGAAATATTTTAATAGACTTTTCTCGTGATTTATCTCTATGAGCGCAGTAAAATGTGGTACCACAAATGTTTAAATGCATCGTAATGCACTGCAGTCTAATTTAGTTCAATTGTTTACATAACCTCAATATGGCGGCTGTGCGAAATATTTCACTGACATTCTATATCTCCGAAACTATTACAGATATCATCATGCAATTTTGTACGGTGATAAAGGGTACTGATACAACTTTACCTATTTTATATTTCATAAACCTGTATAGTACAAAACAAACATGGCGACCAATCGAATTTGAAATATTTTAATAGACTTTTCTCGTGATTTAACTCCATGAGCGCAGTGAAATTTGGTACAGCAAATGTTTAAATGCATCGTAATGCACTGCAGTCTAATTTAGTTCAATTGTTTACAAAACCTCAAAATGGCGGCTGTGCGAAATATTTCACTGACATTCTATATCTCCGAAACTATTACAGATATCCGTATGTGTGTGCGTGTGTGTGTGTGTGTGAGAGCTGTTTGTGTGTCCCCACTTATAACATCTAAACGGCTGGAGCGATTTCAATGAAACTCGGTAAGTTCATAGAACAATTCCCGGCGTCCTTGACTGTGCCCTTTAAATTTTGTTACGTCTCACCAATCCAGCATGGCGGCTGTGCGAAATATTTCACTAGCATGCAATATCTCCGAAACTTTTACCGATATCGCCCTGAAATTGTGTACGGTGATAAAGGTCACTACTAGAAGCTCGCCTATGAGTCTTCCAAAAACCTGGTGACTACAAAAACCAACATGGCGGTCAAGCGCATTTGAGACTTTTAAATAGACATTTCTCGCGATTTCACTATCCTAACGTAATTAAACTTGGTACAGCAAAGGTTTAAACGCATTGTAATGCACTGGAGTCTAATTTAGTTCAATTGTTTACAAAACCACAAAATGGCGGCTGTGCGAAATATTTCACTGTCATTCTATATCTACGAAACTATTACAGATATCATCATGCAATTTTGTACGGTCATAAATGGTACTGATACAAGTTTACCTATTGTATATTTCATAAACCTGTATAGTACAAAACGAACATGGCGACCAAGCGAAATTGAAATATTTTAATAGACTTTTCTCGTGATTTAACTCTATGAGCGCAATTAAATGTGTGAGAAATAGACATTTCTCGCGATTTAACTATCCAAACGTAATGAAACTTGGTACAGCATATGTTTAAACGCATTGTAATGCACTGGATTCTAATTTACTTCAATTGTTTACATAACCTCAAAATGGCGGCTGTGCGAAATATTTCACTGACATTCTAATATCCGAAACTATTACAGATATCCGTGTGTGTGTGCGTGTGTGTGTGTGTGTGTGTGGTGTTTGTGTGTCCCCCAATAATAAAATCTAAACGGCTGGAGCGATTTCACTGAAACTCGGTAAGTTCATAGAACTATTCCCGGCGACCTTGACCGTGCCCTACAAATTTTGTTACGTCTCACCAATCCTACATGGCGGCTGTGCGAAATATTTCACTAGCATTCAATATCTCCGAAACTTTTACCGATATCGCCCTGAAATTGTGTACGGTGATAAAGGTCACTACTAGAAGCTCGCCTATGAGACTTTCAAAAACCTGGTGACTACAAAACCAACATGGCGGTCAAGAGATATTGAGACTTTTAAATAGACATTTCTCGCGATTTCACTATCCTAAGTTAATGAAACTTGGTACAGCAAAGGTTTAAACGCGTTGTAATGCAATGGAGTCTAATTTAGTTCAATTTTTTACATAACCTCGAAATTGCGGCTGTGCGAAATATTTCACTGACATTCTAATCTCCGAAACTATTACAGATATCCGTGTGTGTGTGCGTGTGTGTGTGTGTGTGTGAGGTGTGTTTGTGTCCCCCTTAAAAAATCTAAACGGCTGGTGCGATTTCAATAAAACTCGGTAAGTTCATAGAACTATTCCCGGCGAACTCGACCGTGCCCATCAAATTTTGTTCTGTCTCACCAATCCAACATGGCGGCTGTGCGAAATATTTCACTAGCATTCAATATCTCCGAAACTATTACCGATATCGCCCTGAAATTGTGTACGGTGATAAAGGTCACTACTAGCAGCTCGCCTATGAGACTTTCAAAAACCTGGTGACTACAAAACCAACATAGCTGTCAAGCGAAATTGAGACTTTTAAATATACATTTCTCGCGATTTCACTATCCTAACGTAATGAAACTTGGTACAGCAAATGTTTAAACGCATTGTAATGCACTGGAGTCTAATTAAGTTCAATTGTTTACATATCCTCAAAATGGCGGCTGTGCGAAATATTTCACTGACATTCTATATCTCGGAAACTATTACAGATATCCGTGTGTGTGTGCTTGTGTGTGTGTGTGTGTGATGTGTTTGTGTGTCCCCCACTAATAAAATCTAAACGGTTGGAGCGACTTCAATGAAACTCGGTAAGTTTATAGCACTATTCACGGCGACCTCGAGCGTTCCCTTCAAATTTTGTTACGTCTCACCAATCCAGCATGGCGGCTGTGCGAAATATTTCATTAGCATTCAATATCTCCGAAACGTTTACCGATTTCGCCCTGAAATTGTGTACGGTGATAAAGGTCACTACTAGAAGCTCGCCTATGAGTCTTTCAAAAACCTGGTCACTACAAAACCAACATGGCGGTCAAGCGAATTTGAGACTTTTAAATAGACATTTCTCGCGATTTCTCTATCCTAACGTAATTAAGCTTGGTACAGCAAAGGTTTAAACGCATCGTAATGCACTGGAGTCCAATTTAGTTCAATTGTTTACAAAACCACAAAATGGCGGCTGTGCGAAATATTTCACTGTAATTCTATATCTACGAAACTATTACAGATATCATCATGCAATTTTGTACGGTGATAAATGGTACTGATACAAGTTTACCTATTGTATATTTCATAAACCTGTATAGTACAAAACGAACATGGCGACCAAGCGAAATTGAAATATTTTAATAGACTTTTCTCGTGATTTAACTCTATGAGCCCAGTGAAATGTGGTACAGCAAATGTCTAAACGCACCGTAATGCACTGGAGTCTAATTTACTTCAATTGTTTACATAACCTCAAAATGGCGGCTGTGCGAAATATTTCACTGATATTCTGTATCTCCGAAACAATTACAGATATCATCATGCAATTTTGTACGGTGATAAAGGGTACTGATACAAGTTTACCTATTGTATAATTCATAAACCTGTATAGTACAAAACGAACATGGCGACCAAGCGAATTTGAAATATGTTAATAGACTTTTCTCGTGATTTAACTCTATGAGCGCAATTAAATGTGTGAGAAATAGACATTTCTCGCGATTTAACTATCCAAACGTAATGAAACTTGGTACAGCATATGTTTAAACGCATTGTAATGCACTGGATTCTAATTTAGTTCAATTGTTTACATAACCTCAAAATGGCGGCTGTGGAAATATTTCACTGACATTCTAATCTCCGAAACTATTACAGATATCCGTGTGTGTGTGCGTGTGTGTGTGTGTGTGTGTCGTGTTTGTGTGTCCCCCAATAATAAAATCTAAACGGCTGGAGCGATTTCAATGAAACTCGGTAAGTTCATAGCACTATTCACGGCGACCTTGACCGTTCCCTTCAAATTTTGTTACGTCTCACCAATCCAACCTGGCGGGTGTGCGAAATACTTCACTAGCATTCAATATCTCCGAAACTATTACCTATATCGCCCTGAAATTCTGTACGGTGATAAAGGGCACTACTTGAAGCTCACCTATGAGACTTTCAAAGACCTGGTGACTACAAAACCAACATGGCGGTCAAGCGAAATTGAGACTTTTAAATAGACATTTCTCGCGATTTCACTATCCAAACGTAATGAAACTTGGTACAGCAAATGTTTAAACGCACAGTAATGCACTGGAGTCTAATTTAGTTCAATTGTTTACATAACCTCAAAATGGCGGCTGTGCGAAATATTTCACTGACAGTCTAATCTCCGAAACTATTACAGATATCCGTGTGTGTGTGCGTGTGTGTGTGTGTGTGTGTGTGTGTGTGTGAGGTGTGTGTGTGTGTCCCCTAAAAAAATCTAAACGGCTGGAGCGATTACAATAAAACTCGGTAAGTTCATAGGACTATTCCCGGCGACCTTGACCGTGCCCTACAAATTTTGTTACGTCTCACCAATCCAACATGGCGGCTGTGCGAAATATTTTACTAGCATTCAATATCTCCGAAACTTTTACCGATATCGCCCAGAAATTGTGTACGGTGATAAAGGTCACTACTAGAAGCTCGCCTATGAGACTTTCAAAAACCTGGTGACTACAAGACCAACATGGCGGTCAAGAGAAATTGAGACTTTCAAATAGACATTTCTCGCGATTTCACTATCCTAAGTTAATGAAACTTGGTACAGCAAAAGTTTAAACGCATTGTAATGCAATGGAGTCTAATTTAGTTCAATTGTTTACATAACCACAAAATGGCGGCTGTGCGAAATATTTCACTGTCATTCTGTATCTACGAGACTATTACAGATATCATCATGCAATTTTGTACGGTTATAAATGGTACTGATACAAGTTTACCTATTGTATATTTCATAAAACTGTATAGTACAAAACGAACATGGCGACCAAGCGAATTTGAAATATTTTAATAGACTTTTCTCGTGATTTAACTCTATGAGCGCAGTAAAATGTGTGAGAAATAGACATTTCTCGCGATTTAACTATCCAAACGTAATGAAACTTGGTACAGCAAATGTTTAAACGCATTGTAATGAACTTGAGTCTAATTTAGTTCAATTGTTTACATAACCTCAAAATTGTGGCTGTGCGAAATATTTCACTGACATTCTATATCTCCGAAACTATTACATATATCCGTGTGTGTGCGTGTGTGTGTGTGTGTGAGGTGTATGTGTGTGTCCCCTAAAAAAATCTAAACGGCTGGAGCGATTACAATAAAACTCGGTAAGTTCATAGAACTATTCCCGGCGAACTCGCCCGTTCCCTTCAAATTTTGTTACGTTTCACCAATCCAACATGGCGGCTGTGCGAAATATTTCACTAGCATTCAATATCTCCGAAACTATTACCGATATCGCCCTGAAATTTTGTACGGTGAAAAAGGGCACTACTAGAAGCTCAACTATGAGACTTTCAAAAACCTGGTGACTACAAAACCAACATGGCGGTCAAGCGAATTTGAGACTTTTAAATAGACTTTTCACGCGATTTAACTATTCAAACGTATTGAAGCATGGTACAGCAAATGTCTAAACGCATTGTAATGCACTGGAGTCTAATTTAGTTCAATTGTTTTCATAACCTCAAAATGGCGGCTGTGCGAAATATTTCACTGACATTCTATATCTCCGAAACTATTACAGATATCATCATGCAATTTTTTACCGTGATAAAGGGTACTGATATAAGTTTACCTATTGTATATTTCATAAACCTGTATAGTACAAAACGAACATGGCGACCAAGCGAATTTGAAATATTTTAATAGACTTTTCTCGTGATTTAACTCTATGAGCGCAGTGAAATGTGGTACTGCAAATGTTTAAACGCATCGTAATGCACTGGAGTCTAATTTAGTTCAATTGTTTACATAACCTAAAAATGGCGGCTGTGCGAAATATTTCACTGATATTCTATATCTCCGAAACTATTACAGGTAACATCATGCAATTTTTTACCGTGATAAAGGGTACTGATATAAGTTTACCTATTGTATATTTCATAAACCTGTATAGTACAAAACGAACATGGAGACCAAGCGAATTTGAAATATTTTAATAGACTTTTCTCGTGATTTAGCTCTATGAGCGCAATTAAATGTGTGAGAAATAGACATTTCTCGCGATTTAACTATCCAAACGTAATGATACTTGGTACAGCAAATGTTTAAACGCATTGTAATGCACTGGATTCTAATTTAGTTCAATTGTTTACATAACCTCAACATGGCGGCTGTGCGAAATATTTCACTGACATTCTAATCTCCGAAACTATTACAGATATCCGTGTGTGTGCGCGTGTGTGTGTGTCCCCCTTAAAAAAATCTAAACGGCTGGGGCGATTTCAATAAAACTCGGTAAGTTCATAGAACTATTCCTGGCGAACTCGACCGTGCCCTTCAAATATTATTACGTCTCACCAATCCAACATGGCGGCTGTTCGAAATATTTCACTAGCATTCAATATCTCCGAAACTATTACCGATATCGCCCGGAAATTGTGTACGGTGATAAAGGGCACTACTAGAATCTCACCTATGAGACTTCCAGAAACCTGGTGACTACAAAACCAACATGGCGGTCAAGCGAAATTGAGACTTTTAAAGAGACATTTCTCGCGATTTAACTATCCAAACGTAATGAAACTTGGCACAGCAAATGTTTAAACGCATTTTAATGCACTGGAGTCTAATTTAGTTCAATTGTTTTCATAACCTTAATATGGCGGCTGTGCAAATATTTCACTGACATTGTATATCTCCGAAACCATTACAGATATCATCATGCAATTTTTTACGGTGATAAAGGGTACTGATACAAGTTTACCTATTGTATATTTCATAAACCTGTAGAGTACAAAACTAACATGGCGACCAAGCGAATTTGAAATATTTTAATAGACTTTACTCGTGATTTAAATCTATGAGCGCAGTGAAATGTGGTACAGCAAAAGTTTAAACGCATCGTAATGCACAGGAGTCTAATTTATTTCAATTGTTTACATAACCTCAAAATGGCGGCTGTGCGAAATATTTCACTGATATTCTATATCTCCGAAACTATTACAGATATCATCATGCAATTTTGTACGGTGATAAAGGGTACTGATACAAGTTTACCTATTGTATATTTCATAAACCTGTATAGTACAAAACGAACATGGCGACCAAGCGAATTGGAAATATTTTAATAGAATTTTCTCGTGATTTAACTCTATGAGCGCAATTAAAATTGTGAGAAATAGACATTTCTCGCGATTTAACTATCCAAACGTAATGAAACTTGGTACAGCAAATGTTTAAACGCATTGTAATGCACTGGATCCTAATTTAGTTCAATTGTTTACAAGAGTTTAGTGCTTTTCAGTCGGTCAACACGAATGTACCCAATAGAGATGGGTTATGCCCTAATCCTGAAATAAATTACATGAGATAAAAAAAACACTAGGATGACCAGTTTCGATCGTCAAGCGATCATCATCAGATCCAATACACTTAGGCTATAAAATCTATGTTTGAAATACAGGTGAAAATATTTACAATATGTACAATTATTTAGTTGCAGTATTGGTACTGCAACTGTCAGTGTATGCTAAATGCAGTATATATGTTAGGTGAAATGCTAAATGGTGATGGCTATCCGGAGATTGTACTTTAGAGAGATTATATGGTTGTAAACTATGGTTAAACTATAAAATTTTAGGCTAACTACTTATCTGATTGTCTTCCGTACTACAGCTATTCGCAGTTTCCGTGCTCACTTGAACTCGCTGTGCGGTCGACTGCGGTGGTTATCTTAACGACTGGTTTTTCCCTGCCTTCCCCCCCCTGTCCCTACGTGCTGTGGGGAGTGATCGCGATGTGTTTATGTGAGGTGTTGCCAACCTAGATAAGATGTATGTTATTGAATGAGGTGGATCTACAACTATTAAAGACCGTGGATTAGTCCTCGCCACGCGTGGAGCATAACCCATTCGAACTAAGCGTTGACGGTCTTATGAGGACGTCCCGGCACCTTTAATACTGCCTCTAATATGGGCCTTGGTTTATTGCAGAAGAAAAGTACATCGTACACCTGATCCAGATAACATTTACCTATTAAAAAACCCCTAATTTCCCCCCTTTTTTTATCTAGCTTGGCTGTGTCGCTAAATTGTGTTTTGTTTCCGACAGGGTGTGTTTTTTAGTAGCGTGAAGAGGGGTGAGCTCTCCATGAACGTGTGTTCATTTAGATTGTTGGGATTGTTTCGTTTGGCTAGGTGTATCTCGATTGCTTCCTTTATGTCAAGAGCTCTGCCTTTCGATTCGTGATGGATTATTTTAAGGTCCGACTCTATGTTGGTAAAGCTATGCCCTGCGTCATACATATGTTCGCACACGGCTGAATGTGTTCCGTATCTTATCGCATTTCTATGTTCATTATAACGTGTGTCTACTCGCCTTCCATTCTGCCCGATGTAATTAGCTTGGCAATCGGTGTCTTGGCACGTTATAGAATATACCCCTGACCTTGAATACGGGTCACGTTTATTTAGATTACTATTTAGGAGGTGCCTAGCGGTTGTGTTTTTCGTCGTGAAAGCTATCTTTATGCCTTGCTTTTTGAATAGGTTAGTGATTTTATATGTATTCGCATTGACATAGTTGAAACGCGCAAATTTTTTCTCATTACTGTCCGGTTTGGGAATCGTTTTATCTTTATTTTTATGTTTGGCTATAATTTGATTTATTTTGCTTGGCGAGAAGTTGTTTTCCTTTGCTATTTGCATAATAGTTCTTATTTCCTTATTATAGTTGTCTTTTGACATGGGTATGTTTAAAGCCCTGTGCACCATTGAATTGAAACCCGCTAGTTTGTGCGTACTGGGGTGATTAGACTGATTGTCGATTGCATGCGAGGTTTGTGTTGCTTTCCGGAATATGGAATATGAAAGGTCGTTGTCTTTACGTTCAATAGTTATATCGAGATAATTTATTTTCCGGTCTATTTCGGATTCCTTAGTGAATTTGATAGAATGGTGAAGGCTATTAATGGATTGGAGAATTGTTTCTTCGCTTGTTAGTTCAGTATCGTAGATGCAAATTACATCATCTACGTATCTTTTCCATATTACTATTCCCTTTGTTGAAGTCTTTTCTAAGAACGCATTTTCTAGTGCATTGATGAAGATGTCAGCGATTAACCCACTTAGTGGCGATCCCATTGCTAGGCCTTCTCTCTGTGTGTATATTTTATTGTCGAATTGAAACACATTTTGGGTGAGAACGACCCTCAGTAATCTCACAATCTCTTCAATTTCTTTTACCGAATTGTTGGATTTTAAGTTGTTTTCGATAGTGTTGATTGCTTCAATAATCGGAATATTGGTGTACATGTTAGTTACGTCGAAGGATACTAGCCTGAAGCTAGGTTTCATTTGTAAGGTGTTCAATGCTGTTACTAGTTCTGTTGTGTTCTTTACAGAGTTGTTTTTGTCGTTGGAAAGACGGCATTTTAAGATTTTTAGTAACTCTTTGCTGATTTTGTAATTAGGGGCATTCCTACAATTGACTATTGGTCTCATTGGGCATTCCTTTTTGTGTATTTTTGGTTGTCCCCTCAATGACGGTATTTTCGGGTTCATGTTTATTAGTTTTGATTTTTCAGCTTTGGTCAGTATGTATTCTGTTTCTTTTAGCGCACTTTTTATTTGTTTTTGGAATTTGTTGGTGGGGTCTTTTGTTAATTCCTTGATTTCGTTGTTGTTTAGGAATTCGACTGCGAATAGCTGTAGTACGGAAGACAATCAGATAAGTAGTTAGCCTAAAATTTTATAGTTTAACCATAGTTTACAACCATATAATCTCTCTAAAGTACAATCTCCGGATAGCCATCACCATTTAGCATTTCACCTAACATATATACTGCATTTAGCATACACTGACAGTTGCAGTACCAATACTGCAACTAAATAATTGTACATATTGTAAATATTTTCACCTGTATTTCAAACATAGATTTTATAGCCTAAGTGTATTGGATCTGATGATGATCGCTTGACGATCGAAACTGGTCATCCTAGTGTTTTATTAATCTCATGTAATTTATTTCAGGATTAGGGCATAACCCATCTCTTTTGGGTACATTCGTGTTGACCGACTGAAAAGCACTAAACTCTTGTTTACTAAGGCAACACTGAAAATATGGCTTCAAACACCACAATGTTCAATTGTTTACATAACGTCAAAATGGCGGCTGTGCGAATTATTTCACTGACATTCTAATCTCCGAAACTATTACAGATATCCGTGTGTGTGTGCGTGTGTGTGTGTGAGAGAGAGAGAGGTGTGTGTGTGTGTCCCTTAAAAAATCTAAACGGCTGGTGCGATTTCAATAAAACTCGGTAAGTTCATAGAACTATTCCCGGCGAACTAGACCGTGCCCTTCAAATTTTGTTACGTCTCACCAATCCAACATGGCGTCTGTGCTAAATATTTCACTATCATTCAATATCTCCGAAACTATTACCGATATCGCCCTGAAATTGTGTACGGTGATAAAGGTCACTACTAGAAGCTCGCCTATGAGACTTTCAAAAACCTGGTGACTACAAAACAACCATGGCGGTCAAGCGAAATTGAGACTTTTAAATAGACATTTCTCGCGATTTCACTATTCTCACGTAAAGAAACATGGTACAGCAAATGTTTAAACGCACTGTAATGCACTGGAGTCTAATTTAGTTCAATTGTTTACATAACCTCAAAATGGCGGCTGTGCGAAATATTTCACTGACATTCTATATCTCCGAAACTATTACAGATATCCGTGTGTGAGTGCGTGTGTGTGTGTGTGTGTGTGAGGTGTTTGTGTGTCCCCCACTAATAAAATCTAAACGGCTGCAGCGATTGCAATGAAACTCGGTAAGTTTATAGCACTATTTGCGGCGACCTCGACCGTTCCCGTCAAATTTTGTTACGTTTCGCCAATCCAACATGGCGTCTGTGCAAAATATTTCACTATCATTCAATATCTCCGAAACTATTACCGATATCGCCCTGAAATTGTGTACGGTGATAAAGGTCTCTACTAGAAGTTCACCTATGAGACTTTCAAAAACCTGGTGACTACAAAACCAACATGGCGGTCAAGCGAAATTAAGACTTTTAATAGACATTTCTCGCGATTTAACTATCCAAACGTAATGAAATTTGGTACAGCAAATGATTAAACGCATTGTAATGCACTGGAGTCTAATTTTGATCAATTGTTTTCATAACCTCAAAATGGCGGCTGTGCGAATTATTTCACTGACATTCTATATCTCCGAAACTAATACAGATATCATCATGCAATTATTTACGGTGATAAAGGGTACTGATACAAGTTTACCCATTGTATACTTCATAAACCTGTATAGTACAAAACGAACATGGAGACCAAGCGAATTTGAAATATTGTAATAGACTTTTCTCGTGATTTAACTCTATGAGCGCAGTGAAATGTGGTACAGCAAATGTTTAAACGCATCGTAATGCACTGGAGTCTAATTTACTTCAATTGTTTACATAACCTCAAAATGGCGGCTGTGCGAAATATTTCACTGATATTCTATATCTCCGAAACTATTACAGATATCATCATGCAATTTTGTACGGTGATAAAGTGTATTGATACAAGTCTACCTATTGTATATTTCATAAACCTGTATAGAATAAAAGGAACATGGCGACCAAGCGAATTTGAAATATTTTAATAGACTTTTCTCGTGATTTAACTCTATGAGCGCAATTAAATGTGTGAGAAATATACTTTTCTCGCGATTTAACTATCCAAACGTAATGAAACTTGGTACAGCAAATGTTTAAACGAATTGTAATGCACTGGAGTCTAATTTAGTTCAATTGTTCTCATAACCTCAAAATGGCGGCTGTGCGAAATATTTCACTGACATTCTATATCTCCGAAACTATTACAGATATCATCATGCAATTTTTTACGGTGATAAAGGGTACTGATACAAGTTTACCTATTGTATATTTCATGAACCTGTATAGTACAAAACGAACATGGCGACCAAGCGAATTTGAAATATTTTAATAGACTTTTCTCGTGATTTAACTCTATGAGCGCAGTGAAATGTGGTACAGCAAATGTTTAAACGCATCGTAATGCACTGGAGTCTAATTTACTTCAATTGTTTACATAACCAAAAAATGGCGGCTGTGCGAAATATTTCACTGTCATTCTATATCTAGGAAACTATTACATATATCATCATGCAATTTTGTACGGTGATAAATGGTACTGATACAAGTTTACCTATTGTATATTTCATAAACCTGTATAGTGCAAAACGAACATGGCGACCAAGCGAATTAGAAATATGTTAATAGACTTTTCTCGTGATTTAACACTATGAGCGCAGAGAAATGTGTGAGAAATAGACATTTTCCGCGATTTAACTATCCAAACGTAATGAAACATGCTACAGCAAATGTTTAAACGCATTGTAATGCACTGGAGTCTAATTTAGTTCAATTGTTTACATAACCTCAAAATGGCGGCTGTGCGAAATATTTCACTGACATTCTAATCTCCGATACTATTACAGATATCCGTGTGTTTGTGCGTGTGTGTGTGTGTGTGTGTGTGAGTTGTTTGTGTGTCCCCCACTAATAAAATCTAAACGGCTGGAGCGATTTCAATGAAACTCGGTAAGTTCATAGAACTATTCACGGCGACCTTGACCGTTCCCTTCAATTATGTTTCGTTTCACCAATCCAACATGGCGGCTGTGCGAAATATTTCACTAGCATTCAATATCTCCGAAACTATTACCGATATCGACCTGAAATTGTGTAGGGTGATGAAGGGCACTACTAGAAGCTCACCTATGAGACTTTCAGAAACCTGGTGACTACAAAACCAACATGGCGATCAAGCGAAATTGAGATTTTAAATAGAGATTTCTCGCGATTTAACTATCCAAACGTAATGAAACTTGGTACAGCAAATGTTTAAACGCATTGTAATGCAATGGAGTTTAATTTAGTTCAATTGTTTTCATAACCTCAAAATGGCGGCTGTGCGAAATATTTCACTGACATTCTATACCTCCGAAACTATTACAGATATCATCATGCAATTTTTTACGTTGAAAAAGGGTACTGATACAAGTTTACCTATAGTATATTTCATAAACCTGTATAGTTCAAAACGAACATGGCGACCAAGCGAATTTGAAATATTTTAATAGACTTTTCTCGCGATTTAACTCTATGAGCGCAGTGAAATGTGGTACAGCAAATGTTTAAACGCATCGTAATGCACTGGATTCTAATTTAGTTCAATTGTTTACATTACCTCAAAATGGCGGCTGTGCGAAATATTTCACTGACATTCTAATCTCCGATACTATTACAGATATCCGTGTGTTTGTGCGTGTGTGTGTGTGTGTGTGTGTGTGTGAGTTGTTTGTGTGTCCCCCACTAATAAAATCTAAACGGCTGGAGCGATTTCAATGAAACTCGGTAAGTTCATAGAACTATTCACGGCGACCTTGACCGTTCCCTTCAATTTTGTTTCGTTTCACCAATCCAACATGGCGGCTGTGCGAAATATTTCACTAGCATTCAATATCTCCGAAACTATTACCGATATCGACCTGAAATTGTGTAGGGTGATAAAGGGCACTACTAGAAGCTCACCTATGAGACTTTCAAAAACCTGGTCACTACAAAACCAACATGGGGGTCAAGCGAAATTGAGACTTTTAAATAGACATTTCTCGCGATTTAACTATCCAAACGTAATGAAACTTGGCACAGCAAATGTTTAAACGCATTTTAATGCACTGGAGTCTAATTTAGTTCAATTGTTTTCATAACCTTAAAATGGCGGCTGTGCAAATATTTCACTGACATTGTATATCTCCGAAACCATTACAGATATCATCATGCAATTTTTTACGGTGATAAAGGGTACTGATACAAGTTTACCTATTGTATATTTCATAAACCTGTGTAGTACAAAACGAACATGGCGACCAAGCGAATTTGAAATATTTTCATAGACTTTACTCGTGATTTAAATCTATGAGCGCAGTGAAATGTGGTACAGCAAATGTTTAAACGCATCGTAATGCACAGGAGTCTAATTTAGTTCAATTGTTTACATAACCTCAAAATGGTGGCTGTGCGAAATATTTCACTGATATTCTATATCTCCGAAACTATTACAGATATCATCATGCAATTTTGTACGGTGATAAAGGGTACTGATACAAGTTTACCTATTGTATATTTCATAAACCTGTATAGTACAAAACGAACATGGCGACCAAGCGAATTTGAAATATTTTAATAGACTTTTCTCGTGATTTAACTCTATGAGCGCAATTAAAAGTGTGAGAAATAGACATTTCTCGCGATTTAACTATCCAAACGTAATGAAACTTGGTACAGCAAATGTTTAAACGCATTGTAATGCACTGGATTCTAATTTAGTTCAATTGTTTACATAACGTCAAAATGGCGGCTGTGCGAAATATTTCACTGACATTCTAATCTCCGAAACTATTACAGATATCCGTGTGTGTGTGCGTGTGTGTGTGTGTGTGTGTGTGAGGTGTTTGTGTGTCCCCCACTAATAAAATCTAAACGGCTGGAGCGATTTCAATGAACCTCGGTAAGTTCATAGCACTATTCACGGCGACATTGACCGTTTCCTTCAAATTTTGTTACGATTCACCAATCCAACATGGCGGCTGTGCGAAATATTTCACTAGCATTTAATATCTCCGAAACTATTACAGATATCATCATGCAATTTTGTACGGTGATAAAGGGTACTGATACAACTTTACCTATTTTATATTTCATAAACCTGTATAGTACAAAAGAACATGGCGAACAAGCGAATTTGAAATATGTTAATAGACTTTTCTCGTGATTTAACTCTATGAGCGCAGTGAAATGTGGTACAGCAAATGCTTAAATGCATCGTAATGCACTGCAGTCTAATTTAGTTCAATTGTTTACACAACCTCAAAATGGGGGTTGTGCGAAATATTTCACTGACATTCTATATCTCCGAAACTATTACAGATATCCGTGTGCGTGTGTGTGTGTGTGTGTGAGGAGTTTGTGTGTCCCCCACTAATAACATCTAAACGGCTCAAGCGATTTCAATGAAATTCGGTAAGTTCTTAGAACTAATCCCGGCGACATCGACCGTGCCCTTCAAATTTTGTTACGTCTCACCAATCCAACATGGCGGCTGTGCGAAATATTTCAGTAGCATTCAATATCTCCGAAACTATAACCGATATCGCCCTGAAATTGTGTACGGTGATAAAGGGCACTACTAGAAATCAACCTATGAGACTTTCAAAAACCTGTTGACTACAAAACCAACATGGCGGTCAAGCGAAATTGAGACTTTTAAATAGACATTTCTCGCGATTTCACTATCCAAACGTAATGAAACTTGGTACAGCAAATGTTTAAACGCACTGCAATGCACTGGAGTCTAATTTAGTTCAATTGTTTACATAACCTCAAAATGGCGGCTGTGCGGAATATTTCACTGACATTCTAATCTCCGAAACTATTACAGATATCCGTGTGTGTGTGCGTGTGTGTGTGTGTGTGAGAGGTGTGTGTGTGTGTCCCCCCTAAAATAATCTAAACGGCAGGAGCGATTTCAATAAATCTCGGTAAGTTCATAGAACTATTCCCGGCGACCTTGACCGTGCCTTTCAAATTTTGTTACGTCTCACCAATCCAACATGACGGCTGTGCGAAATATTTCACTGTCATTCTATATCTACGAACCTTTTACAGATATCATCATGCAATTTTGTACGGTGATAAATGGTACTGATACAAGTTTACCAATTTATATTTCATTAACCTGTATAGTACAAAACGAACATGGCGACCAAGCGAATTTGAAATATTTTAATAGACTTTTCTCGTGATTTAACTCTATGAGCGCAGTGAAATGTGGTACAGCAAATGTTTCAACGCATCGTAATGCACTGGAGTCTAATTTACTTCAATTGTTTACATAACCTCAAAATGGCGGCTGTGCGAAATATTTCACTGATATTCTATATCTCCGAAACTATTACAGATATCATCATGCAATTTTGTACGGTGACAAAGGGTACTGATACAAGTTTACCTATTGTATATTTCATAAACCTGTTTAGTACAAAACGAACATGGCGACCAAGCGAATTTGAAATATTTTAATAGAATTTCTCGTGATTTAACTCTATGAGCGCAATTAAATTTGTGAGAAATAGACTTTTCTCGCGATTTAACTATCCAAACGTAATGAAATTTCGTACAGCAAATGTTTAAACGCATTGTAATGCACTGGATTCTAATTTAGTTCAAATGTTTACAAAACCTCAGAATGGCGGCTGTGCGAAATATTTCACTGTCATTCTAATCTCCGAAACTATTACAGATATCCGTGTGTGTGTGTGCGTGTGTGTGTGAGAGAGGTGTTTGTGTGTCCCCCACTAATAAAATCTAAACGGCTGGAGCGATTTCAATGAAACTCGGTAAGTTCATAGCACTATTCACGGCGACCTTGACCGTTCCCTTCAAATTTTGTTACGTCTCACCAATCCAACATGGCGTTTGTGCGAATTATTTCACTAGCATTCAATATCTCCGAAACTATTACCGATATCGCCCTGAAATTGTGTACGGTGATAATGGGCACTACTAGAAGCTCACCTATGAGACATTCAAAAACCTGGTGACTAAATAACCAACATGTCGGTCCAGCGAAATTGAGACATTTAAATAGACATTTCTCGCGATTTCACTACCCAAACGTATTGAAACTTGGTACAGCAAATGTTTAAACGCATTGTAATGCATGGAGTCTAATTTAGTTCAATTGTTTACATAACCTCAAAATGGCGGCTGTGCGAAATATTTCACTGACATTCTAATCTCCGAAACAATTACAGATATCCGTGTGTGTGTGCGTGTGTGTGTGTGCGCGCGAGAGGTGTGTGTGTGTGTCCCCCTAAAAAAAATCTAAACGGCTGGTGCGATTTCAATAAAACTCGGTAAGTTCATAGAACTATTCCCGGCGACCTCGACCGTGTCCTTCTAATTTTGTTACGTGTCACCAATCCAACATGGCGGCTGTGCGAAAATATTTCACTAGCATTCAATATCTCCGAAACTATTACCGATATCGCCCTGAAATTGTGTACGGTGATAAAGGTCCCTACTAGAAGCTCGCCTATGAGACTTTCAAAAACCTGGTGACTACAAAACCAACATGGCTGTCAAGCGAAATTGAGACTTTTAAATAGACATTTCTCGCGATTTCACTATCCTAACGTAATGAAACTTGGTACAGCAAAAGTTTAAACGCATTGTAATGCACTGGAACCTAATTTCGTTCAATTGTTTACATAACCACAATATGGCGGCTGTGCGAAATATTTCACTGTCATTCTATATCTACGAAACTATTACATATATCATCATGCAAATTTGTACGGTGATAAATGGTACTGATACAAGTTTACCTATTGTATATTTCAAGAACCTGTATAGTACAAAACGAACATGGCGACCAAGCGAATTTGAAATATTTTAATAGACTTTTCTCGTGATTTAACTCTATGAGCGCAGATAAATGTGTGAGAAATAGACATTTTTCGCGATTTAACTATCCAAACGTAATGAAACTTGCTACAGCAAATGTTTAAACGCATTGTAATGCACTGGATTCTAATTTAGTTCAATTGTTTACAAAACCTCAGAATGGCGGCTGTGCGAAATATTTCACTGACATTCTAATCTCCGAAACTATTACAGATATCCGTGTGTGTGTGTGCGTGTGTGTGAGAGAGAGGTGATTGTGTGTCCCCCACTAATAAAATCTAAACGGCTGGAGCGATTTCAATGAAACTCGGTAAGTTCATAGCACAATTCACGGCGACCTTGACCGTTCCCTTCAATTTTGTTACGTTTCACCAATCCAACATAGCGGCTGTGCGAAATATTTCACTAGCATTCAATATCTCCGAAAATATTACCGATATCGCCCTGAAATTGTGTACGGTGATAAAGGGCACTACTAGAAGCTCACCTATGAGACATTCAAAAACCTGGTGACTACAAAACCAACATGGCGGGCAAGCGAAATTGAGACTTTTAAATAGACATTTCTCGCGATTTAACTATCCAAACGTAATGAAACTTGGTAGAGCAAATGTTTAGACGAATTGTAATGCACTGGAGTCTAATTTAGTTCAATTGTTTTCATAACCTCAAAATGGCGGCTGTGCAAATATTTCACTGACATTGTATATCTCCGAAACCATTACAGATATCATCATGCAATTTTTTACGGTGATAAAGGGTACTGATACAAGTTTACCTATTGTATATTTCATAAATCTGTATAGTACAAAACGAACATGGCGACCAAGCGAATTTGAAATATTTTAATAGACTTTACTCATGATTTAACTCTATGAGCGCAGTGAAATGTGGTACAGCAGATGTTTAAACGCATCGTAATGCACAGGAGTCTAATTTAGTTCAATTGTTTACATAACCTCAAAATGGCGGCTGTGCGAAATATTTCACTGATATTCTATATCTCCGAAACTATTACAGATATCAACATGCAATTTTGTACGGAGATAAAGGGTACTGATACAAGTTTATCTATTGTATATTTCATAAACCTGTATAGTACAAAACGAACATGGCGACCAAGAGAATTTGAAATATATTAATAGACTTTTCTCGAGATTTAACTCTATGAGCGCCATTAAAAGTGTGAGAAATAGGCATTTCTCGCGATTTAACTATCCAAACGTAATGAAACTTGGTACAGCAAATGTTTAAACGCAGTGCAATGCACTGGAGTCTAATTTAGTTCAATTGTTTACATAACCTCAAAATGGCGGCTTTGCGAAATATTTCACTGACATTCTAATCTCCGAAACTATTACAGATATCCGTGTGTGTGTGCGCGCGTGTGTGTGTGTGTGTGAGAGGTGTTTGTGGGTCCCCCACTACTAAAATCTAAACGGCTGGAGCGATTTCAATGAAACTCGGTGAGTTCATAGCACTATTTACGGCGACCTTGACCGTTCCCTTCACATTTTGTTACGTCTCACCAATCCAACATGGCGGCTGTGCGAAATATTTCACTACCATTCAATATCTCCGAAACTATTACCGATATCGCCCTGAAATTGTGTACGGTGATAAAGGGCACTACTAGAAGCTCACCTATGAGACATTCAAAAACCTGTTGACTACAAAACCAACATGGCGGTCAAGCGAAATTGGGACTTTTAAATAGACATTTCTCGAGATTTCACTATCCAAACGTAATGAAACTTGGTACAACAAATGTTTAAACGCATTGTAATGCACTGGAGTCTAATTTAGTTCAATTGTTTACATAACCTCAAAATGGCGGCTGTGCGAAATATTTCACTGACTTTCTAATCTCCGAAACTATTACAGATATCCGTGTGTGTGTGCATGTGTGTGTGTGTGTGTGAGGTGTGTGTGTGTCCCTCCAAAAAATATTAACGGCTTGAGCGATTTCAATAAAACTCGGTAAGTTCATAGAACTATTCCCGGCGATCTCGACCGTGCCCTTCAAATTTTGTTACGTTCCACCAATCCAACATGGGGGCTGTGCGAACTATTTCACTAGCATTCCATATCTCCGAAACTATTACCGATATCGCCCTGAAATTGTGTACGGTGATAAAGGTCTCTACTAGAAGCTCGCCTATGAGACTTTCAAAAACCTGGTGACTACAAAACCAACATGGCGGTCAAGCGAAATTGAGACTTTTAAATAGACATTTCTCGCGATTTAACTATCCAAACGTAATGAAACTTGGTACAGCAAATGTTAAAATGCATTGTAATGCACTGGAGTCTAATTTAGTTCAATTGTTTTCATATCCTCAAAATGGCGGCTGTGCGAAATATTTCACTGACATTCTATATCTCCGAAACTATTACAGATATCATAATGCAATTTTTTACGGTGATAAAGGGTACTGATACAAGTTTACCTATTGTATATTTCATAAAACTGTAGAGTACAAAACGAACATGGCGACCAAGCGAATTTGAAATATGTTAATAGACTTTCCTCGTGATTTAACTCTATGAGCGCAGTGAAATGTGGTACAGCAAATGTTTAAACGCATCGGAATGCACTGGAGTCTAATTTACTTCAATTGTTTACATAAACTCAAAATGGCGCCTGTGCGAATTATTTCACTGATATTCTATATCTCCGAAAATATTACAGATATCATCATGCAATTTTGTACGGTGATAAAGGGTACTGATACAAGTTCACCTATTGTGTATTTCATAAACCTCTATAGTACAAAACGAACATGGCGACCAAGCGAATTTTAAATATTTTAATAGACGTTTCTCGTGATTTAACTCTATGAGCGCAATTAAATGTGTGAGAAATAGACTTTTCTCGCGATTTAACTATCCAATCGTAATGAAACTTTGTACAGCAAATGTTTAAACGCATTGTAATGCACTGGATTCTAATTTAGTTCAATTGTTTACCAAACCTCAGAGTGGCGGCTGTGCGAAATATTTCACTGACATTCTAATCTCCGAAACTATTACAGATATCCCTGTGTGTGTGTGCGTGTGTGTGAGAGAGAGGTGATTGTGTGTCCCCCACTAATAAAATCTAAACGGCTGGAGCGATTTCAATGAAACTCGGTAAGTTCATAGCACTATTCACGGCGACCTTGACCGTCCCCTTCCAATTTTGTTACGTCTCACCAATCCAACATGGCGGCTGTGCGAACTATTTCACTAGAATTCAATATCTCCGAAACTATTACCGATATCGCCCTGAAATTGTGTACGGTGATAAAGGGCACTACTAGAAGCTCACCTAAGAGACTTTCAAAAACCTGGTGACTACAAAACCAACATGGCGGTCAAGCGAATTTGAGACTATTAAATAGACATTTCTCGCGATTTAACTATCCAATCATAATGAAACATGGTACAGCAAATGTATAAACGCATTGTAATGCACTGGAGTCTAATTTAGTTCAATTGTTTTCATAACCTCAAAATGGCGGCTGTGCGAAATATTTCACTGACATTCTATATCTCCGAAACTATTACAGATATCATCATGCAATTTTTTACGGTGCTAAAGTATACTGATACAAGTTTACTTATTGTATATTTCATAAACCTGTATAGTACAAAACGAACATGGCGACCAAGCGAATTTGAAATATTTTAATAGACTTTTCTCGGGATTTAACTCTATGAGCGCAGTGAAATGTGGTACAGCAAATGCTTAAACGCATCGTAATGCACTGGAGTCTAATTTAGTTCAATTGTTTACATTACCTCAAAATGGCGGCTGTGCGAAATATTTCACTGACATTCTAATCTCCGATACTATTACAGATATCCGTGTGTGTGTGCGCGTGTGTGTGTGTGTGTGCGAGGTGTTTGTGTGTCCCCAACTAATAAAATCTAAACGGCTGGAGCGATTTCAATGAAACTCGGTAAGCTCATAGCACTATTCATGGCGACCTTGACCTTTCCCTTCAAGTTTTGTTACGTTTCACCAATAACCATTGCGGCTGTGCGAAATATTTCACTAGCATTCAATATCTCCGAAACTATTACGGATATCGCCCTGAAATTGTGTACGGTGATAAAGGGCACTACTAGAAGCTCACCTATGAGACTTACAACAACCTGGTGACTACAAAACCAACATGGCGGTCAAGCGAAATTGAGACTTTTAAATAGACATTTCTCGCGATTTAACTATCCAAACGTAATGAAACTTGGTACAGCAAATGTTTAAACGTATTGTAATGCACTGGAGTCTAATTTAGTTCAATTGTTTTCATAACCTCAAAATGGCGGCTGTGCGAAATATTTCAATGACATTCTATATCTCCGAAACTATTACAGATATCATCATGCAATTTTTACGGTGATAAAGGGTACTGATACAAGTTTACCTATTGTATATTTCATAAACCTGTATAGTACAAAACGAACATGGCGACCAAGCGAATTTGAAATATTTTAATAGACTTTTCTCGTGATTTAACTCTATGAGCGCAGTGAAACTTGGTACAGCAAATGTTTAAACGCACTGCAATGCACTGGAGTCTAATTTAGTTCAATTCTTTACATAACCTCAAAATGGCGGCTGTGCGAAATATTTCACTGACATTCTAATCTCCGAAACTATTACAGATATCCGTGTGTGCGTGTGTGTGTGTGTGCGTGAGGTGTGTGTGTGTCCCCCCCCTAAAAATCTAAACGGCTGGAGCGATTTCAATAAAACTCGGTAAGTTCATAGAACTATTCCCGGCGACCTTGACCGTGCCCTTCAAATTTTGTTACGTCTCACCAATCCAACATGGCGGCTGTGCGAAATATTTCACTAGCATTCAATATCTCCGAATCTATAACCGATATCGCCCTGAAATTCTGTACGGTGCTAAAGGGCACTACTAGAAATTCAAGTATGAGACTTTCAAAAACCTGTTGACTACAAAACCAACATAGCGGTCAAGCGAAATTGAGACTTTTAAATAGACATTTCTCGCGATTTCACTATCCAAACGTAATGAAACTTGGTACAGCAAATGTTTAAACGCACTGCAATGCACTGGAGTCTAATTTAGTGCAATTCTTTACATAACCTCAAAATGGCGGCTGTGCGAAATATTTCACTGACATTCTAATCTCCGAAACTATTACAGATATCCGTGTGTGTGTGCGCGTGTGTGTGGGTGTGTGAGAGGTGTTTGTGTGTCCCCCACTAATAAAATCTAAACGGCTGGAGCGATTTCAATGAAGCTCGGTAAGTTCATAGCACTATTCACGGCGACCTTGACCGTTCCCTTCAAATTTTGTTACGTCTCACCAATCCAACATGGCGGCTGTGCGAATTATTTCACTAGCACTCAATATCTCCGAAACTATTACCGATATCGCCCTGAAATTGTAAACGGTGATAAAGGGCACTACTAGAAGCTCACCTATGAGACTTTCAACAACCTGGTGACTACAAAACCAACATGGCGGTCAAGCGAAATTGAGACTTTTAAATAGACATTTCTCGCGATTTAACTATCCAAACGTAATGAAACCTGGTACAGCAAATGTTTAAACGCATTGTAATGCACTGGATTCTAATTTAGTTCAATTGTTTCATAACCTCAAAATGACGGCTGTGCGAAATATTTCACTGACTTTCTTATCTCCGAAACTATTACAGATATCCGTGTGTGTGTGCGTGTGTGTGTGCGTGTGTGTGTGTGAGGTGTGTGTGTGTGTGTGTGTCCCCAAAAAAATCTTAACGGCTGGAGCGATTTCAATAAAACTCGGTATGTTCATAGAACTATTCCCGGCGATCTCGACCGTGCCCTTCAAATTTTGTTACGTCTCACCAATCCAACATGGCGGCTGTGCGAAATATTTCACTAGCATTCAATATCTCCGAAGCTATTACCGATATCGCCCTGAAATTGTAAACGGTGATAAAGGGCACTACTAGAAGCTCACCTATGAGACTTTCAACAACCTGGTGACTACAAAACCAACATGGCGGTCAAGCGAAATTGAGACTTTTAAATAGACATTTCTCGCGATTTAACTATCCAAACGTAATGAAACCTGGTACAGCAAATGTTTAAACGCATTGTAATGCACTGGATTCTAATTTAGTTCAATTGTTTCATAACCTCAAAATGGCGGCTGTGCGAAATATTTCAATGACATTCTATATCTCCGAAACTATTACAGATACCATCATGCAATTTTTACGGTGATAAAGGGTACTGATACAAGTTTACCTATTGTATATTTCATAAACCTGTATAGTACAAAACGAACATGGCGACCAAGCGAATTTGAAATATTTTAATAGACTTTTCTCGTGATTTAACTCTATGAGCGCAGTGAAATGTGGTACAGCAAATGTATAAACGCATCGTAATGCACTGGAGTCTAATTTACTTCAATTGTTTTCTTAACCTCAAAATGGCGGCTGTGCGAAATATTCACTGAAATTCTATATCTCCGAAACTATTACAGATATCATCATGCAATTTTGTACGGTGATAAAGGGTACTGATACAAGTTTACCTATTGTATATTTCATAAACCTGTATAGTACAAAACGAACATGGCGACCAAGCGAATTTGAAATATTTTAATAGACTTTTCTCGTGATTTAACTCTATGAGCGCAGTGAAATGTGGTACAGCAAATGTTTAAATGCATCGTAATGCACTGGAGTCTAATTTAGTTCAATTCTTTACATAACCTCAAAATGGCGGCTGTGCGAAATATTTCACTGACATTCTATATCTCCGAAACTATTACAGATATCCGTGTATGGGTGGGTGTGTGTGTGTGCGTGTGTGTGTGTGTGTGAGAGAGAGGTGTTTGTGGGTCCCCCACTAATAAAATATAAGCGGCTGGAGCGATTTCAATGAAACTCGGTAAGTTCATAGAACTATTCCCGGCGACCTCGACCGTGCCCTTCAAATTTTGTTACGTCTCACCAATACAACATGGCGGTTGTGCGAAATATTTCACTAGCATTCAATATCTCCGAAACTATTACCGATATCGCCCTGAAATTGTGTACGGTGATAAAGAGCACTACTAGAAATTCACCTATGAGATGTTCAAAAACCTGTTGACTACAAAACCAACATGGCGGTCAAGCGAAATTGTGACATTTAAATAGACATTTCTCGCGATTTCACTATCCAAACGTAATGAAACTTGGTACAGCAAATGATTAAACGCATTGTAATGCACTGGAGTCTAATTTAGTTCAATTGTTTACATAACCACAAAATGGCGACTGTGCGAAATATTTCACTGACATTCTAATCTCCGAAACTATTACAGATATCCGTGTGTGTGTGTGCGTGTGTGTGTGTGTGTGAGAGAGGTGTGTGTGTGTGTCCCCTAAAAAAATCTAAACGGCTGGAGCGATTTCAATAAAACTCGGTAAGTTCATAGAACTATTCCCGGCGACCTTGACCGTGCCCTTCAAATTTTGTTACGTCTCACCAATCCAACATGGCGGCTGTGCGAAATATTTCACTAGCATTCAATATCTCCGAAACTATTTCCGATATTGCCCTGAAATTGTGTACGGTGATAAAGGGCACGACTAGAAGCTCACCTATGAGTATTTCAAAAACCTGATGACTACAAAACCAACATAGCGGTCAAGCGAAATTGAGACTTTTAAATAGACATTTCTCGCGATTTCACTATCCAAACGTAATGAAACTTGGTACAGCAAATGTTTAAACGCACTGCAATGCACTGGAGTCTAATTTAGTTCAATTCTTTACATAACCTCAAAATGGCGGCTGTGCGAAATATTTCACTGACATTCTAATCTCCGAAACTATTACAGATATCCGTGTGTGTGTGCGCGTGTGTGTGTGTGAGAGAGGTGTTTGTGTGTCCCCCACTAATAAAATCTAAACGGCTGGAGCGATTTCAATGAAACTCGGTAAGTTCATAGCACTATTCACGGCGACCTTGACCGTTCCCTTCAAATTTTGTTACGTCTCACCAATCCAACATGGCGGCTGTGCGAATTATTTCACTAGCACTCGATATCTCCGAAACTATTACCGATATCGCCCTGAAATTGTGTACGGTGATAAAGGGCACTACTAGAAGCTCACCTATGAGAATTTCAAAAACCTGGTGACTACAAAACAAACATGGCGGTCATGCGAAAATGAGACTCTTAAATAGACATTTCTCGCGATTTCACTATCCTAACGTAATGAAACATGGTACAGCAAATGCTTAAACGCATTGTAATAAACTGGAGTCTAATTTAGTTCAAGTGTTTTCATAACCTCAAAATGGCGGCTGTGCGAAATATTTCACTGACATTCTATATCTCCGAAACTATAACAGATATCATCATGCAATTTTTTACGGTGATAAAGGGTACTGATACAAGTTTACTTATTGTATATTTCATAAAGCTGTATATTACAAAACGAACATGGCGACCAAGCGAATTTGAAATATTTTATTAGACTTTTCTCGTGATTTAACTCTATGAGCGCAGTGAAATGTGGTACAGCAAATGTTTAAACGCATCGTAATGCACTGGAGTCTAATTTACTTCAATTGTTTACATAACCTCAAAATGGCGGCTGTGCGAATTATTTCACTGATATTATATATCTCCGAAACTATTACAGATATCATCATGCAATTTTTTACGGTGATAAAGGGTACTGATACAAGTTCACCTATTGTATATTTCATAAACCTGTATAGTACAAAACGAACATGGCGACCAAGCGAATTTGAAATATTTTAATAGACATTTCTCGGGATTTAAATCTATGAGCGCAGTGAAATGTGGTACAGCAAATGTTTAAACGCATTGTAATGCACTGGAGTCTAATTTAGTTCAATTGTTTTCATTACCTCAAAATGGCGGCTGTGCGAAATATTTCACTGACATTCTAATCTCCGATACTATTACAGATATCCGTGTGTGCGTGCGTGTGTGTGTGTGTGTGAGGTGTTTGTGTGTCCCCAACTAATAAAATCTAAACGGCTGGAGCGATTTCAATGAAACTCGGTAAGTTCACAGCACTAATCACGGCGACCTTGACCTTTCCCTTCAAATTTTGTTACGTTTCACCAATACAACATGGCGGCTGTGCGAAATATTTCACTAGCATTCAATATCTCCGAAGCTATTACCGATATCGCCCTGAAATTGTAAACGGTGATAAAGGGCACTACTAGAAGCTCACCTATGAGACTTTCAACAACCGGGTGACTACAAAACCAACATGGTGGTCAAGCGAAATTGAGACTTTTAAATAGACATTTCTCGCGATTTAACTATCCAAACGTAATGAAACCTGGTACAGCAAATGTTTAAACGCATTGTAATGCACTGGATTCTAATTTAGTTCAATTGTTTCATAACCTCAAAATGGCGGCTGTGCGAAATATTTCAATGACATTCTATATCTCCGAAACTATTACAGATATCATCATGCAATTTTTACGGTGATAAAGGGTACTGATACAAGTTTACCTATTGTATATTTCATAAACCTGTATAGTACAAAACGAACATGGCGACCAAGCGAATTTGAAATATTTTAATAGACTTTTCTCGTGATTTAACTCTATGAGCGCAGTGAAATGTCGTACAGCAAATGTTTAAATGCATCGTAATGCACTGGAGTCTAATTTAGTTCAATTCTTTACATAACCTCAAAATGGCGGCTGTGCGAAATATTTCACTGACATTCTATATCTCCGAAACTATTACAGATATCCGTGTATGGGTGGGTGTGTGTGTGTGCGTGTGTGTGTGTGTGTGTGTGAGAGAGAGGTGTTTGTGGGTCCCCCACTAATAAAATATAAGCGGCTGGAGCGATTTCAATGAAACTCGGTAAGTTCATAGAACTATTCCCGGCGACCTCGACCGTGCCCTTCAAATTTTGTTACGTCTCACCAATACAACATGGCGGTTGTGCGAAATATTTCACTAGCATTCAATATCTCCGAAACTATTACCGATATCGCCCTGAAATTGTGTACGGTGATAAAGAGCACTACTAGAAATTCACCTATGAGATGTTCAAAAACCTGTTGACTACAAAACCAACATGGCGGTCAAGCGAAATTGTGACATTTAAATAGACATTTCTCGCGATTTCACTATCCAAACGTAATGAAACTTGGTACAGCAAATGTTTAAACGCATTGTAATGCACTGGAGTCTAATTTAGTTCAATTGTTTACATAACCACAAAATGGCGACTGTGCGAAATATTTCACTGACATTCTAATCTCCGAAACTATTACAGATATCCGTGTGTGTGTGCGTGTGTGTGTGTGTGTGAGAGGTGTGTGTGTGTGTCCCCTAAAAAATCTAAACGGCTGGAGCGATTTCAATAAAACTCGGTAAGTTCATAGAACTATTCCCGGCGACCTTGACCGTGCCCTTCAAATTTTGTTACGTCTCACCAATCCAACATGGCGGCTGTGCGAAATATTTCACTAGCATTCAATATCTCCGAATCTATAACCGATATCGCCCTGAAATTGTGTACGGTGCTAAAGGGCACTACTAGAAATTCAAGTATGAGACTTTCAAAAACCTGTTGACTACAAAACCAACATAGCGGTCAAGCGAAATTGAGACTTTTAAATAGACATTTCTCGCGATTTCACTATCCAAACGTAATGAAACTTGGTACAGCAAATGTTTAAACGCACTGCAATGCACTGGAGTCTAATTTAGTTCAATTCTTTACATAACCTCAAAATGGCGGCTGTGCGAAATATTTCACTGACATTCTAATCTCCGAAACTATTACAGATATCCGTGTGTGTGTGCGCGTGTGTGTGTGTGTGTGTGAGAGGTGTTTGTGTGTCCCCCACTAATAAAATCTAAACGGCTGGAGCGATTTCAATGAAACTCGGTAAGTTCATAGCACTATTCACGGCGACCTTGATCGTTCCCTTCAAATTTTGTTACGTCTCACCTCCAACATGGCGGCTGTGCGAATTATTTCACTAGCACTCGATATCTCCGAAACTATTACCGATATCGCCCTGAAATTGTGTACGGTGATAAAGGGCACTACTAGAAGCTCACCTATGAGACTTTCAAAAACCTGGTGACTACAAAACCAACATGGCGGTCAAGCGAAATTGAGACTTTTAAAAAGACATTTCTCGCGATTTCACTATCCAAACGTAATGAAACTTGGTACAGCAAATGTTTAAACGCATTTAAATGCACTGGAGTCTAATTTAGTTCAATTGTTTACATAACCTCAAAATGGCGGCTGTGCGAAATATTTCACTGACTTTCTAATCTCTGAAACTATTACAGATATCCGTGTGTGTGTGCGTGTGTGTGTGCGTGTGTGTGTGTGTGTGTGTGTGTGTCCCCAAAAAAATCTTAACGGCTGGAACGATTTCAATAAATCTCGGTATGTTCATAGAACTATTCCCGGCGATCTCGACCGTGCCCTTCAAATTTTGTTACGTCTCACCAATCCAACATGGCGGCTGTGCGAAATATTTCACTAGCATTCAATATCTCCGAAACTATTACCGATATCGCCCTGAAATTGTGTACGGTGATAAAGGTCACTACTAGAAGCTCACCTATGAGAATTTCAAAAACCTGGTGACTACAAAACCAACATAGCTGTCAAGCGAAAATGAGACTTTTAAATAGACATTTCTCGCGATTTCACTATCCTAACGTAATGAAACATGGTACAGCAAATGCTTAAACGCATTGTAATAAACTGGAGTCTAATTTAGTTCAATTGTTTTCATAACCTCAAAATGGCGGCTGTGCGAAGTATTTCACTGACATTCTATATCTCCGAAACTATAACAGATATCATCATGCAATTTTTTACGGTGATAAAGGGTACTGATACAAGTTTACTTATTGTATATTTCATAAACCTGTATAGTACAAAACGAACATGGCGACCAAGCGAATTTGAAATATTTTAATAGACATTTCTCGGGATTTAAATCTATGAGCGCAGTGAAATGTGGTACAGCAAATGTTTAAACGCATTGTAATGCACTGGAGTCTAATTTAGTTCAATTGTTTTCATTACCTAAAAATGGCGGCTGTGCGAAATATTTCACTGACATTCTAATCTCCGATACTATTACAGATATACGTGTGTGCGTGCGTGTGTGTGTGTGTGAGGTGTTTGTGTGTCCCCAACTAATAAAATCTAAACGGCTGGAGCGATTTCAATGAAACTCGGTAAGTTCATAGCACTAATCACGGCGACCTTGACCTTTCACTTCAAATTTTGTTACGTTTCACCAATACAACATGGCGGCTGTGCGAAATATTTCACTAGCATTCAATATCTCCGAAGCTATTACCGATATCGCCCTGAAATTGTAAACGGTGATAAAGGGCACTACTAGAAGCTCACCTATGAGACTTTCAAAAACCTGGTGACTACAAAAACAACATGGCGGTCAAGCGAAATTGAGACATTAAATAGACAATTCTCGCGATTTCACTATCCAAACGTAATGAAACTTGGTACAGCAAATGTTTAAACGAATTGTAATGCACTGGAGTCTAATTTAGTTCAATTGTTTACATAACCTCAAAATGGCGGCTGTGCGAAATATTTCACTGACATTCTATATCTCCGAAACTATTACAGATATCATCATGCAATTTTGTACGGTGATAAAGGGTACTGATACAACTTTTCCTATTTTATATTTCATAAACCTGTATGGTACAAAAACAACATGGCGGTCAAGCGAAATTGAGACTTTAGATAGACATTTGCCGCGATTTAACTATCCAAACGAAATGAAACTTGGTACAGCATATGTTTAAACGTATTGTAATGCACTGGAGTCTAATTTAGTTCAATTCTTTACATAACCTCAAAATGGCGGCTGTGCGAAATATTATACTGACATTCTATATCTCCGAAACTATTACAGATATCCGTGTGTGTGTGCGCGTGTGTGTGTGTGTGTGTGTGTGTGAGGTGTTTGTGTGTCCCCACAAATAAAATCTAAACGGCTGGAGCGATTTCAATGGAACTCGGTAATTTCATAGAACTATTCCCGGCGACCTCGATCGTGCCCTTCAAATTTTGTTATGTCTCACCAATCCAACATGGCGGCTGTGCGAAATATTTCACTAGCATTCAATATCTCCGAAACTATTACCGATATCGCCCTGAAATTGTGTACGGTGATAAAGGTCACTACTAGAAGCTCACCTATGAGACTTTCAAAAACCTGGTGACTACAAAACCAACATGGCGGTCAAGCGAAATTGAGACTTATAAATGGACATTTCTCGCGATTTCACTATCCTAACGTAATGAAACTTGGTACAGCAAAAGTTTAAACGTATTGTAATGCACTGGAGTCTAATTTAGTTCAATTGTTTACATAACCTCAAAATGGCGGCAGTGCGAAATATTTCACTGACATTCTATATCTCCGAAACTATTACAGATATCCGTGTGTGTGTGCGTGTGTGTGTGTGTGTGTGTGTGTGAGGTGTTTGTGTGTCCCCCACTAATAAAATCTAAACGGCTGGAGCGATTTCAATGAAACTCGGTAAGTTCATAGCACAATTCACGGCGACCTCGACCGTTCCCTTCAAATATTGTTACGTTTCACCAATCCAACATGGCGGCTGTGCGAATTATTTCACTAGCATTCAATATCTCCGAAATCGCCCTGAAATTGTGTACGGTGATAAAGGGCACTACTAGAAGCTCACCTATGAGACTTTCAAAAACCTGGTGACAACAAAACCAACATGGTGGTCAAGCGAAATTGAGACTTTTAAATAGACATTTCTCGCGATTTCACTATCCAAACGTAATGAAACATGGTACAGCAAATGTTTAAACGCATTGTAATGCACTGGAGTCTAATTTAGTTCAATTGTTTACATAACCTCAAAATGGCGGCTGTGCGAAATATTTCACTGACATTCTATATCTCCGAAACTATTACAGATATCATCATGCAATTTTTTACGGTGATAAAGGGTACTGATACATGTTTACCTATTGTATATTTCATAAACCTGTATAGTACAGAACGAACATGGCGACCAAGCGAATTTGAAATGTTTTAATAGATTTTTCTCGTGATTTAACTCTATGAGCGCAGTGAAATGTGGTACAGCAAATGTTTAAACGCATCGTAAAGCAATGGAGTCTAACATAGTTCAATTGTTTACATAACCTCAAAATGGCGGCTGTGCGAAATATTTCACTGAGATTCTGTATCTCCGAAACTATTACAGATATCATCATGCAATTTTGTACGGTGATAAAGGGTACTGATAGAAGTTTACCTATTGTATATTTCATAAACCTGTATTGTACAAAACGAACATGGCGACCAAGCGAATTTGAAATATTTTGATAGAATTTTCTCGTGATTTAACTCTATGAGCGCAGTGAAATGTGTGAGAAATTGACATTTCTCGCGATTTAACTATCCAAACGTAATGAAACTTGGTACAGCAAAAGTTTCAACGCATTGTTATGCACTGGATTCTAATTTAGTTCAATTGTTTACATAACCTCAAAATGGCGGCTGTGCGAAATATTTCACTGACATTCTAATCTCCGAAACTATTACAGATATCCGTGTGTGTGTGCGTGTGTGTGTGTGTGTGTGTGTGTGTGTGTGAGGTGTTTGTGTGTCCCCCACTAATAAAATCTAAACGGCTGGAGAGATTTCAATAAACTCGGTAAGTTCATAGAACTATTCCCGGCGACCTCAACCATGCCCTTCAAATTTTATTCCGTCTCACCAATCCAACATGGCGGCTGTGCGAAATATTTCACTAGCATTCAATATCTCCGAAACTATTACCGATATCGCCCTGAAATTGTGTACGGTGATAAAGGTCACTACTAGAAGCTCACCTATGAGACTTTCAAAAACCTGGTGACTTCAAAACCCACATGGCGGTCAAGCGAAATTGAGAATTTAAATAGACATTTCTCGAGATTTAACTATCCAAACGTAATGAAACTTGGTACAGCAAATGTTTAAATGCATTGTAATGCACTGGATTCTAATTTAGTTCAATTGTTTACATAACCTCAAATTGGCGGCTGTGCGAAATATTTCACTGGCATTCTATATCTCCGAAACTATTAAGTACAGATATCATCATGCAATTTTGTACGGTGAAAAAGGGTACCGATACAAGTTTACCTATTGTATATTTCATAAACCGGTATAGTAGAAAACGAACATGGCGACCAAGCGAATTTGAAATATTTTAATAGACTTTTCTCTTGATTTAACCGTATGAGCGCAGTGAAATGTGGTAAGGCAAATGTTTAAATGCATCGTAATGCACTGGAGTCTAATTTAGTTCAATTGTTTACATAACCTCAAAATGGCGGCTGTGCGAAATATTTCACTGACATTCTATATCTCCGAAACTATTACAGATATCATCATGCAATTTTGTACGGTGATAAATGGTACTGTTACAAGTTAACCTATTGTATATTTCATAAACCTGTATAGTACAAAACGAACATGGCTACCAAGCGAATTTGAAATATTTTAATAGACTTTTCTCGTGATTTAACTCTATGAGCGCAGTGAAATGTGTGCGAAATAGATATTTCTCGCAATTTAACTATCCTAACGTAATGAAACTTGGTACAGCAAATGTTTAAACGCATTGTAATGCACAGGAGTCTAATTTAGTTCAATTGTTTACATAATCTCAAAATGGCGGCAGTGCGAAATATTTCACTGACATTCTATATCTCCGAAACGATTACAGATATCCGTGCGTGTGTGCGTGTGCGTGTGTGTGTGTGTGTGTGTGAGGTGTTTGTGTGTCCCCCACTAATAAAATCTAAACGGCTGGAGCGATTTCAATAAAACTCGGTAAGTTCATAGCACAATTCACGGCGACCTCGACCGTTCCCTTCAAATATTGTTACGTTTCACCAATCCAACATGGCGGCTGTGCGAATTATTTCACTAGCATTCAATATCTCCGAAATCAACCTGAAATTGTGTACGGTGATAAAGGGCACTACTAGAAGCTCACCTATGAGACTTTCAAAAACCTGGTGACTACAAAACCAACATGGCGGTCAAGCGAAATTGAGACTTTTAAATAGACATTTCTCGCGATTTCACAATCCAAACGTAATGAAACTTGGTACAGCAAATGTTTTAACGCATTGTAATGCACTGGAGTCTAATTTAGTTCAATTGTTTACATAACCTCGATATGGCGGCTGTGCGAAATATTTCACTGACATTCTATATCTCCGAAACTTTTACAGATATCATCATGCAATTTTTTACGGTGATAAAGGGTACTGATACAAGTTTACCTATTGTATATTTCATAAACCTGTATAGTACAAAACGAACATGGCGACCAAGCGAATTTGAAATATTTTAATAGAATTTTCTCGTGATTTAACTCTATGAGCGCAGTGAAATGTGTGAGAAATAGATATTTCTCGCGAGTTAACTATCCAAACGTAATGAAACTTGGTACAGCAAATGTTTCAACGCATTGTAATGCACTGGATTCTAATTTAGTTCAATTGTTTACATAACCTCAAAATGGCGGCTGTGCGAAATATTTCGCTGACATTCTAATCTCCGAAACTATTACAGATATCCGTGTGTGTGTGCGTGTGTGTGTGTGTGTGTGTGTGTGTGAGGTGTTTTCGTGTCCCCCACGAATAAGATCTAAATGGCTGGAGATATTTCAATGAAACTCGGTAAGTTCATAGAACTATTCCCGGCGACCTCAACCATGCCCTTCAAATTTTGTTCCGTCTCACCAATCCAACATGGCGGCTGTGCGAAATATTTCACTAGCATTCAATATCTCCGAAACTATTACCGATATCGCCCTGAAATTGTGTACGGTGATAAAGGGCACTACTAGAGGCTCACCTATGAGACTTTCAAAAACCTGGTGACTACAAAACCAACATGGCGGTCAAGCAAAATTGAGACTTTTAAATAGACATTTCTCGCGATTTAACTATCCAAACGTAATGAAGCTTGGTACAGCAAATGTTTAAACGCATTGTAATGCACTGGAATCTAATTTAGTTCATTTGTTTTCATAACCTCAAAATGGCGGCTGTGCGAAATATTTCACTGACATTCTATATCTCCGAAACTATTACAGATATCATCATGCAATTTTTTACGGTGATAAAGGTTACTGATACAAGTTTACCTATTGTATATTTCATAAACCTGTATAGTACAAAACGAACATGGCGACCAAGCGAATTTCAAATATTTTAATAGACTTTTCTCGTGATTTAACTCTATGAGCGCAATTAAATGTGTGATAAATAGACATTTCTCGCGATTTAACTATCCAAACGTATTGATACTCGGTACAGCAAATGTTTCAACGCATTGTAATGCACTGGATTCTAATTTAGTTCAATTGTTTACATAACCTCAAAATGGCGGCTGTGCGAAATATTTCACTGACATTCTAATCTCCGAAACTATTACAGATATCCGTGTGTGTGTGCGTGTTTGTGTGTGTGTGTGTGTGTGAGGTGTTTGTGTGTCCCCCACTAATAAAATCTAAACGGCTGGAGCGATTTCAATGAAACTCGGTAAGTTCATAGCACTATTCACGGCGATCTTGACCGTTCCCTTCAAATTTTGTTACGTTTCACCAATGCAACATGGCGGCTGTGCGAAATATTTCACTGACATTCTATATCTCCGAAACTATTACTGATAACATCATGCAATTTTGTACGGTGATAAAGGGTACTGATACAACTTTTCCTATTTTATATTTCATAAACCTGTATAGTACAAAACGAACATGGCGATCAAGCGAATTTGAAATATTTTAATAGACTTTTCTCGTGATTTAACTCTATGAGCACAGTGAAATGAGGTACAGCAAATGTTTAAATGCATCGTAATGCACTGGAGTCTAATTTATTTCAATTGTTTACATAACCTCAAAATGGCGGCTGTGCGAAATATTTCACTGACATTCTATATCTCCGAAACTTTTACAGATATCCGTGAATGGGTGGGTGTGTGTGTGTGCGTGTGTGTGTGTGTGTGTGAGGTGTTTGTGGGTCCCCCACTAATAAAATCTAAACGGCTGGAGCGATTTCAATGAAACTCGGTAAGTTCATAGAACTCTTCCCGGCGACCTCGACCGTGCCCTTAAAATTTTGTTATGTCTCACCAATCCAACATGGCGGCTGTGCGAAATATTTCACTAACATTCAATATCTCCGTAACTATTTCCGATATCGCCCTGAAATTGTGTACGGTGATAAAGGGCACTACTAGAAGCTCACCTATGAGACTTTCAAAAACCTGGTGACTACAAAAACAACATGGCGGTCAAGCGAAATTGAGACATTAAATAGACAATTCTCGCGATTTCACTATCCAAACGTAATGAAACTTGGTACAGCAAATGTTTAAACGAATTGTAATGCACTGGAGTCTAATTTAGTTCAATTGTTTACATAACCTCAAAATGGCGGCTGTGCGAAATATTTCACTGACATTCTATATCTCCGAAACTATTACAGATATCATCATGCAATTTTGTACGGTGATAAAGGGTACTGATACAACTTTTCCTATTTTATATTTCTTAAACCTGTATAGTACAAAAACAACATGGCGGTCAAGCGAAATTGAGACTTTAGATAGACATTTGCCGCGATTTAACTATCCAAACGAAATGAAACTTGGTACAGCATATGTTTAAACGTATTGTAATGCACTGGAGTCTAATTTAGTTCAATTCTTTACATAACCTCAAAATGGCGGCTGTGCGAAATATTATACTGACATTCTATATCTCCGAAACTATTACAGATATCCGTGTGTGTGTGCGCGTGTGTGTGTGTGTGTGTGTGAGGTGTTTGTGTGTCCCCACAAATAAAATCTAAACGGCTGGAGCGATTTCAATGGAACTCGGTAATTTCATAGAACTATTCCCGGCGACCTCGATCGTGCCCTTCAAATTTTGTTATGTCTCACCAATCCAACATGGCGGCTGTGCGAAATATTTCACTAGCATTCAATATCTCCGAAACTATTACCGATATCGCCCTGAAATTGTGTACGGTGATAAAGGTCACTACTAGAAGCTCACCTATGAGACTTTCAAAAACCTGGTGACTACAAAACCAACATGGCGGTCAAGCGAAATTGAGACTTTTAAATGGACATTTCTCGCGATTTCACTATCCTAACGTAATGAAACTTGGTACAGCAAAAGTTTAAACGTATTGTAATGCACTGGAGTCTAATTTAGTTCAATTGTTTACATAACCTCAAAATGGCGGCAGTGCGAAATATTTCACTGACATTCTATATCTCCGAAACTATTACAGATATCCGTGTGTGTGTGCGTGTGTGTGTGTGTGTGTGTGTGAGGTGTTTGTGTGTCCCCCACTAATAAAATCTAAACGGCTGGAGCGATTTCAATGAAACTCGGTAAGTTCATAGCACAATTCACGGCGACCTCGACCGTTCCCTTCAAATATTGTTACGTTTCACCAATCCAACATGGCGGCTGTGCGAATTATTTCACTAGCATTCAATATCTCCGAAATCGCCCTGAAATTGTGTACGGTGATAAAGGGCACTACTAGAAGCTCACCTATGAGACTTTCAAAAACCTGGTGACAACAAAACCAACATGGTGGTCAAGCGAAATTGAGACTTTTAAATAGACATTTCTCGCGATTTCACTATCCAAACGTAATGAAACATGGTACAGCAAATGTTTAAACGCATTGTAATGCACTGGAGTCTAATTTAGTTCAATTGTTTACATAACCTCAAAATGGCGGCTGTGCGAAATATTTCACTGGCATTCTATATCTCCGAAACTATTAAGTACAGATATCATCATGCAATTTTGTACGGTGAAAAAGGGTACCGATACAAGTTTACCTATTGTATATTTCATAAACCGGTATAGTAGAAAACGAACATGGCGACCAAGCGAATTTGAAATGTTTTAATAGATTTTTCTCGTGATTTAACTCTATGAGCGCAGTGAAATGTGGTACAGCAAATGTTTAAACGCATCGTAAAGCAATGGAGTCTAACATAGTTCAATTGTTTACATAACCTCAAAATGGCGGCTGTGCGAAATATTTCACTGAGATTCTGTATCTCCGAAACTATTACAGATATCATCATGCAATTTTGTACGGTGATAAAGGGTACTGATAGAAGTTTACCTATTGTATATTTCATAAACCTGTATTGTACAAAACGAACATGGCGACCAAGCGAATTTGAAATATTTTGATAGAATTTTCTCGTGATTTAACTCTATGAGCGCAGTTAAATGTGTGAGAAATTGACATTTCTCGCGATTTAACTATCCAAACGTAATGAAACTTGGTACAGCAAAAGTTTCAACGCATTGTTATGCACTGGATTTTAATTTAGTTCAATTGTTTACATAACCTCAAAATGGCGGCTGTGCGAAATATTTCACTGACATTCTAATCTCCGAAACTATTACAGATATCCGTGTGTGTGTGCGTGTGTGTGTGTGTGTGTGTGTGTGAGGTGTTTGTGTGTCCCCCACTAATAAAATCTAAACGGCTAGAGAGATTTCAATAAACACGGTAAGTTCATAGAACTATTCCCGGCGACCTCAACCATGCCCTTCAAATTTTATTCCGTCTCACCAATCCAACATGGCGGCTGTGCGAAATATTTCACTAGCATTCAATATCTCCGAAACTATTACCGATATCGCCCTGAAATTGTGTACGGTGATAAAGGTCACTACTAGAAGCTCACCTATGAGACTTTCAAAAACCTGGTGACTTCAAAACCAACATGGCGGTCAAGCGAAATTGAGAATTTAAATAGACATTTCTCGAGATTTAACTATCCAAACGTAATGAAACTTGGTACAGCAAATGTTTAAATGCATTGTAATGCACTGGATTCTAATTTAGTTCAATTGTTTACATAACCTCAAATTGGCGGCTGTGCGAAATATTTCACTGGCATTCTATATCTCCGAAACTATTAAGTACAGATATCATCATGCAATTTTGTACGGTGAAAAAGGGTACCGATACAAGTTTACCTATTGTATATTTCATAAACCGGTATAGTAGAAAACGAACATGGCGACCAAGCGAATTTGAAATATTTTAATAGACTTTTCTCTTGATTTAACTCTATGAGCGCAGTGAAATGTGGTAAGGCAAATGTTTAAATGCATCGTAATGCACTGAAGTCTAATTTAGTTCAATTGTTTACATAACCTCAAAATGGCGGCTGTGCGAAATATTTCACTGACATTCTATATCTCCGAAACTATTACAGATATCATCATGGAATTTTGTACGGTGATAAATGGTACTGTTACAAGTTAACCTATTGTATATTTCATAAACCTGTATAGTACAAAACGAACATGGCTACCAAGCGAATTTGAAATATTTTAATAGACTTTTCTCGTGATTTAACTATCCTAACGTAATGAAACTTGGTACAGCAAATGTTTAAACGCATTGTAATGCACAGGAGTCTAATTTAGTTCAATTGTTTACATAACCTCAAAATGGCGGCAGTGCGAAATATTTCACTGACATTCTATATCTCCGAAACGATTACAGATATCCGTGCGTGTGTGCGTGTGCGTGTGTGTGTGTGTGTGTGTGTGTGAGTTGTTTGTGTGTCCCCCACTAATAAAATCTAAACGGCTGGAGCGATTTCAATAAAAACTCGGTAAGTTCATAGCACAATTCACGGCGACCTCGACCGTTCCCTTCAAATATTGTTACGTTTCACCAATCCAACATGGCGGCTGTGCGAATTATTTCACTAGCATTCAATATCTCCGAAATCAACCTGAAATTGTGTACGGTGATAAAGGGCACTACTAGAAGCTCACCTATGAGACTTTCAAAAACCTGGTGACTACAAAACCAACATGGCGGTCAAGCGAAATTGAGACTTTTAAATAGACATTTCTCGCGATTTCACCATCCAAACGTAATGAAACTTGGTACAGCAAATGTTTTAACGCATTGTAATGCACTGGAGTCTAATTTAGTTCAATTGTTTACATAACCTCAATATGGCGGCTGTGCGAAATATTTCACTGACATTCTATATCTCCGAAACTTTTACAGATATCATCATGCAATTTTTTACGGTGATAAAGGGTACTGATACAAGTTTACCTATTGTATATTTCATAAACCTGTATAGTACAAAACGAACATGGCGACCAAGCGAATTTGAAATATTTTAATAGAATTTTCTCGTGATTTAACTCTATGAGCGCAGTGAAATGTGTGAGAAATAGATATTTCTCGCGAGTTAACTATCCAAACGTAATGAAACTTGGTACAGCAAATGTTTCAACGCATTGTAATGCACTGGATTCTAATTTAGTTCAATTGTTTACATAACCTCAAAATGGCGGCTGTGCGAAATATTTCACTAGCATTCAATATCTCCGAAACTATTACCGATATCGCCCTGAAATTGTGTACGGTGATAAAGGTCACTACTAGAAGCTCACCTATGAGACTTTCAAAAACCTGGTGACTACAAAACCAACATGGCGGTCAAGCGAAATTGAGAATTTTAAATAGACATTTCTCGAGATTTAACTATCCAAACGTAATAAAACTTGGTACAGCAAATGTTAAAATGCATTGTAATGCACTGGATTCTAATTTAGTTCAATTGTTTACATAACCTCAAATTGGCGGCTGTGCGAAATATTTCACTGACATTCTATATCTCCGAAACTATTAAGTAAAGATATCATCATGCAATTTTGTACGGTGGTAAAGGGTACTGATACAAGTTTACCTATTGTATATTTCATAAACCTGTATAGTACAAAACGAACATGGCGACCAAGCGAATTTGAAATATTTTAATAGATTTTCTCTTGATTTAACTCTATGAGCGCAGTGAAATGTGGTACAGCAAATGTTTAAATGCATCGTAATGCACGGGAGTCTAATTTAGTTCAATTGTTTACATAACCTCAAAATGGCGGCTGTGCGAAATATTTCACTGACATTCTATATCTCCGAAACTATTACAGATATCATCATGCAATTTTGTACGGTGATAAATGGTACTGTTACAAGTTAACCTATTGTATATTTCATAAACCTGCATAGTACAAAACTAACATGGCGACCAAGCGAATTTGAAATATTTTAATAGACTTTTCTCTTGATTTAACTCTATGAGCGCAGTGAAATTTTGTACAGCAAATGTTTAAATGCATCGTAATGCACTGGAGTCTAATTTAGTTCAATTCTTTACATAACCTCAAAATGGCGGCTGTGCGAAATATTATACTGACATTCTATATCTCCGAAATTATTACAGATATCCGTGTGTGTGTGCGTGCGTGTGTGTGTGTGTGTGTGTGTGTGTGTGTGTGAGGTGTTTATGTGTCCCCACAAATAAAATCTAAATGGCTGGAGCGATTTCAATGGATCTATGTTATTTCATAGAACTATTCCCGGCGACCTCGATTGTGCCCTTCAAATTTTGTTACGTCACACCAATCCAACATGGCGGCTGTGCGAAATATTTCACTAACATTCAATATCTCCGAAACTATTACCGATATCGCGCTGAAATTGTGTACGGTGATAAAGGTCACTACTAGAAGCTCGCCTATGAGACTTTCAAAAACCTGGTGACTAAAAAACCAACATGGCGGTCGAGCGAAATTGAGACTTTTAATAGACATTTTTCGCGATTTCACTATCCTAACGTAATGAAACTTGGTAGAGCAAAAGTTTAAACGCATTGTAATGCACTGGAGTCTAATTTAGTTCAATTGTTTACATAACCACAAAACGGCGGCTGTGCGAAATATTTCATTGACATTCTATATCTCCGAAACTATTACAGATATCATCATGCAATTTTGTACGGTGGTGAATGGTACTGATACAAGTTTACCTATTGTATATTTCATAAACCTGTATAGTACAAAACGAACATGGCGACCAAGCGAATTTGAAATATTTTAATAGACTTTTCTCGTGATTTATTTCTATGAGCGCAGTGAAATGTGTGAGAAATAGACATTTCTCGCGATTTAACTATCCTAACGTAATGAAACTTGGTACAGCAAATGTTTAAACGCATTGTAATGCAATGGAGTCTAATTTAGTTCAATTGTTTACATAACCTCAAAATGGCGGGTGTGCGAAATATTTCACTGACATTCTATATCTCCGAAACTATTACAGATATCCGTGTGTGTGTGCGTGTGTGTGTGTGTGTGTGTGTGAGGTGTTTGTGTGTCCCCCACTAATAAAATCTAAACGGCTAGAGCGATTTCAATGAAACTCGGTAAGTTCATAGCACAATTCACGGCGACTTCGACCGTTCCCTTCAAATATTGTTACGTTTCACCAATCTAACATGGCGGCTGTGCGAATTATTTAACTAGCATTCAATATCTCCGAAATCGCCCTGAAATTGTGTACGGTGATAAAGGGCAATACTAGAAGCTCACCTATGAGACTTTCAAAAACCTGGTGACTACAAAACCAACATGGCGGTCAAGCGAAATTGAGACTTTTAAATAGACATTTCTCGCGATTTCACTATCCAAACGTAATGAAACTTGGTACAGCAAATGTTTAAACGAATTGTAATGCACTGGAGTCTAATTTAGTTCAGTTGTTCACATAACCTCAAAATGGCGGCTGTGCGAAATATTTCACTGACATTCTATATCTCCGAAACTATTACAGATACCATCATGCAATTTTTTACGGTGATAAGGGGTACTGTACCCGTTCGTCCTGGGGATGCGATGACCCATCTGCTATAACATCGCATTCCTGGAGTTCCGGGACAGAGCGGAGTTAAATGAACCTCTAGTCAAATAAGGAATGTGTCGGAAATTCAGCTGAGTTATCAAAAAAGCAGTGGTTATCACGAGACAAAGTATCTCTAGGGTCGTTACGGGCTTAAGTTTAATAGAAATAATGCAAATATAAATGGGCGCCATCAACTGAATTCCTAGCAAACCACTTGCTTTCCGGTTAAGCCTTACTCAAAACAAGGAAAGAAAACGGAACATTACACCATCATCAGATCACAACTAAGATAAAAACAAATTTATTTCACCTTGATAGTCAGACAGACATTTTAAATGAATCTCCTACCTGAGAGCATGGTCGAATGCCAACGATAAATTGTCATTGTCCAAAAATCGAACCATCTCTTTTCTAATCCAAAATTATTTTTATCCACATAGAACAGAAAAATCTCTAAAGTTCTCTTGGGTTCTCAGGATCACTGTAGCACTATGTCTTTCGTCACTGACATTTGTGAAACCTGAGACCTAATTTCTCTTTAATTTAACATCATCAATGTGGATTTAAAAAAGTTATTAATCTGTCTAAACATACACATTTTATAATCACATATATTAAACATCACGTAATTTACGGTTTGCATGGCATAATTTAAATGTTGAACATGTTAGTCAAATGCTCCTAAACATTGAATAATTAATTTACACTATTTACATTGTCATTCATATTTACTTATCTGTGAATTACAGAAAATTCATGGCTCATTGGTCATCGTTATCGTCATCATCAAAATTAAACTTTTTTCACATTAATTCTCACTTCAAAATTCTACATATTCCTGTCAGAATCATTAATTCATCACCATTTAATCATTTAAATTCTCAACTCAAGTTGCAATTCCTCAAATTATATCTCAATTAAATTTATTTTATTCCATGTAAATTCATTAATCATCAGCTTCTTTAGTTAATTATCTCCTTCTAATTCAGTTATTCATCATCATTACAATCGTCTATTAATTTATTTAAATCAGTTTAATTAACTAATCTTTAATTCATCCACTTATTTAATTCATTGATTTATTTCAAAATTTAATTTATCAACTTATTTAAATTTCAATCTTCTGGTTATTTAGATTTTCATTATTTCATCTAGTCATTCTGATTTTTATTTCATTAGGTCAGATCGTTAATATGCTTAAATCTCAGATTATTATTTCATTAATTATTATTTTCAGAAAATCTTGTATTATCAACTTCATTTATTTGTTTAATTTCCTAACAAATTGTTTAATATGGTTTATAGAACGTTGTCTTACAGTTTTATCACTTCCAAGTTATATCTCGTATTTAATTTTCATGCCAAAAAATATTATTGCCTCCACGACATCACGTTGGATCTAACTATCCACAACGACATTACATTTCCTCAATACTTCAAATATCACATTTGAATACAACAATTACTCCACAAAACTCCATAGATATTCAGCACATACAGCATGAATTTCAACAAATACGCTAGACTGGGTACGACGACCTCATGTCTGCTTCAAAATACATTAGCAACATTGCTACTATCACTTGGCAACTTCCACAAAATGCCTACCACAAACTCCACTTAACCCTGTTGCATGATCTACAAAAAATATATAACTGGCTTCAAATTATCAACGCACACAATCTCCAATAACTGTAATTAATCTGATCACATCTAGACAACTTCTTAAACAATTGGAGAAATATATTACCTCAGTAATTAAAAATCTGCTTTCAAATAGCATAAATTCTCTTACAATTTTCATAACTCACATCACAGAAAAACACCAATGTGCTATAATCTCTCATATCAAAATCTGCAATACTGATCTGCCTTAAAATAATTATGACCATTAATGATTCATCTTACAAGATTCAATTACTTTAAATCCTTCTCAAAGGTATCAAACACAATTATAAAACTCATCAAAGCATCAGCTGTAACAGCTGTTAAACTGATATTACTCTCAAAAGAGTATAGCAACAAAATATTGGATTGGCAAACAAGAATTACTAAATGCAATCCTGCTGACATTTATCGTTATTGTATTTAACAAAATTTCGACTGATATATGACTAGTAGTTCCTTGTTTGATTCACTTACAATCTCATGTACACTCGGATGATAAAAATGAGTCCCTCAATGGCGAGTAAGATGTGTAACCACCGTACAGTCGTATAAATACGAAAGACCTCGCCCCGTCGACTTGGATGATATTGCCCTGAACGATGGGTAAGATGAGTAGCTACCATACAATCGTATAAATACGAAAGACCCCATCTCGTAGACTATATGAGTGAATGTACCAGATAGGAATCAACAAGTTTCTAGTTGTCATATAAAAGCGATGTTCATTCACTAAAGTGAATAACTTCTTAATATCTCCAAACAATCCAATGGAAAAAATCCCTACTGATGAATAATACACACTCGCTAGTATGCAATGAACTGACGAAGTAATTTTAGATAATCAATTGCAGATCACGAGTTCGAAATACTCGTTACACAAAAAAAACTATTCATGAAAAATATCCTAGCTGGAAAAATGTCTAAAAGACCAAACATCTGCTTAATAAAGCCAACCAATGGTGAGAATTTCGTATAATGATGCCTGCCATATCATATGGTCACTCCATATTCTAGCAAATTCGAAGCATATAAAGTCAAACCATGTCTTAATAATCGTATCACTCCTATTAGAAAAATATACATGTGTGCCCAGTATTCATGAAAATAATCGTATCAGGTAGTTATAACTCTTACAGTACCTTTCATAATCAGCTGTTATTAAATTTCCAAGATCGTCGATTTTCCCCACATAATGAATTTCTCGAAAGATCGGCGTGAATATCATTCCATCCATGAAATGACGATTGCATTCGAAATCCCAAGTGAATCAGCTGGTGGACCTCCTCTCGTCAGGAATCGAATCCATCGCTCTGCGGTGCCATCTTGTCTCTATCTGCGTCTACTCTGACATGTTGAACTTCGGATTACCCATAGCGGATATTGTCCAACTCCTCTCGAAAATGTTCATGGAAACAGCGGACCCCCTATTCCTCTTCTAAGTTACGCCACTGTCCCATTAAATGTTCAGTTTGAGTATTGAAAGACCAATCTCCAACAGCTGCTAAGTCTCACTTTCGTAAAATATAATTTTACATGAGAGTGTCCAAGTTTACGAAACACCCTGTAGTTGTCTGTATTTGGTAATTCATGAAACTGCATAAGAAATAAGTTTCATTCATGCACGATCTAATGTTCATCAGTGCCTATGCTAACAACATTCCGCTTGCTTGAAATTGTTAAAGTAACTTTGAATGCGTCAAGAAAAGCATAGTCATAAAGTTATTCAGAAGAACTGTGTTCAAACTGCGTTGAAATGTAGCTTGTAATAAAGTCTCCAACTACTTGCAGTGCTGTTCTAACATATCCCGGCCGTCTATGATTGCTTGCTCGGCAAGTCCGCCTGGATCAATGACCTGCTTGGCGTTCGCTGCTCGGCAATGCTGAAACTGTCGCCTACACTCTGCCGTGACAGTTTCGGTACGCTACGTGACCTTCACCGTGCGTCTGGCTTGCGCTACAGAGCTCGACCCTACTTGCTCGACTGACAGAGCTCCACTGAATGTGCTGGCACTGTCTTCACTCTTATCTGCCTGGCGCAGACACGTGGTGTTGTCCCCCACCACTGTGCTCTCGCGTCACGATTATAGTCTCGAACCCACATTATCTCGGCTGTTCCGTTATAAAATAACTTAAGGGTTATCTAACTTCCTTACAATTATTTCCACATATAATGCTTGTTATATATCCTCTTCTAAGATGTTTAAATACCATATTCCACACATATCTTAATGAAGCTTCATATTTCTATCCGTAATTCCATCTTCTTACAGATGTCAGTGCCTCCTTGATCCTAGACCTCCTACGTCATCTTGACATTCTTCTTGACTCGATCGGTGCGCTATCTTTTCCTAACTCTTCCCAAAACCTCAACTACGGCTTAATGTCTGCTGGCGTAGCCGATAGCCTAAACTAGGTATCGGGTACAGTACTGATACATGTTTACCTATTGTATATTTCATTAACCTGTATAGTACAAAACGAACATGTCGACCAAGCGAATTTGAAATATTTTAATAGATTTTTCTCGTGATTTAATTCTATGAGCGCAGTGAAATGTGGTACAGCAAATGTTTAAACGCATCGTAATGCACTGGAGTCTAACTTAGATCAATTGTTTACATAACCTCAAAATGGCGGCTGTGCGAAATATTTCACTGAGATTCTGTATCTCCGAAACTATTACAGATATCATCATGCAATTTTGTACGGTGATAAAGGGTACTGATACAAGTTTACCTATTGTATATTTCATAAACCTGTATAGTACAAAACGAACATGGCGACCAAGCGAATTTGAAATATTTTAATCGACTTTTCTCGTGATTAAACTGTATGAGCGCAGTGAAATGTGTGAGAAATAGACATTTCTCGCGATTTAACTATCCAAACGTAATGAAGCTTGGTACAGCAAATGTTTCAACGCATTGTAATGCACTGGATTCTAATTTAGTTCAATTGTTTACATAACCTCAAAATGGCGGCTGTGCGAAATATATCACTGACATTCTAATCTCCGAAATTATTACAGATATCCGTGTGTGTGTGCATGTGTGTGTGTGTGTGTGAGGTGTTTGTGTGTCCCCCACTAATAAAATCTAAACGGCTGGAGCGATTTCAATGAAACTCGGTAAGTTCATAGAACTATTCCCGGCGACCTCAACCGTGCCCTTCAAATTTTGTTCCGTATCACCAATCCAACATGGCGGCTGTGCGAAATATTTCACTAGCATTCAATATCTCCGAAACTATTACCGATATCGCCCTGAAATTGTGTACGGTGATAAAGGTCACTACTAGAAGCTCACCTATGAGACTTTCAAAAACCTGGTGACTACAAAACCAACATGGCGGTCAAGCGAAATTGAGAATTTTAAATAGACATTTCTCGAGATTTAACTATCCAAACGTAATGAAACTTGGTACAGCAAATGTTTGAAAGCATTGTAATGCACTGGATTCTAATTTAGTTCAATTGTTTAAATAACCTCAAAATGGCGGCTGTGCGAAATATTTCACTGATATTCTATATCTCCGAAACTATTAAGTACAGATATCATCATGCAATTTTGTACGGTGATAAAGGGTACTGATACAAGTTTACCTATTGTATATTTCATAAACCTGTATAGTACAAAACGAACATGGCGACCAAGCGAATTTGAAATATTTTAATAGACTTTTCTCTTGATTTAACTCTATGAGCGCAGTGAAATGTGGTACAGCAAATGTTTAAATGCATCGTAATGCACTGGAGTCTAATTTAGTTCAATTGTTTACATAACCTCAAAATGGCGGCTGTGCGAAATATTTCACTGACATTCTATATCTCCGAAACTATTACAGATATCATCATGCAATTTTGTACGGTGATAAATGGTACTGTTACAAGGTAACCAATTGTATATTTCATAAACCTGTATAGTACAAAACGAACATGGCGACCAAGCGAATTTGAAATATTTTAATAGACTTTTCTCGTGATTTAACTCTATGAGCGCAGTGAAATGAGTGAGAAATAGACATTTCTCTCGATTTAACTATGCAAACGTAATGAAACTTGGTACAGTAAATGTTTAAACGCATTGTAATGCACTGGAGTCTAATTTAGTTGAATTGTTTACATAACCTCAAAATGGCGGCTGTGCGAAATATTTCACTGACATATATCTCCGAAACTATTACAGATATCCGTGAGTGTGTGCGTGTGTGTGAGGTGTTTATGTGTCCCCCACTAATAAAATCTAAACGGCTGGAGCGATTTCAATGAAACTCGGTAAATTCATAGCACTATTCACGGCGACCTCGACCGTTCCCTTCAAATTTTGTACGGTTCACCAATCCAACATGGCGGCTGTGCGAAATATATCACTAGCATTCAATATCTCCGAAACTATTACCGATATCGCCCTGAAATTGTGTACGGTGATAAACAGCACTACTAGAAGCTCACCTATGAAACTTTCAAAAACCTGGAGACTACAAAACCAATATGGCGGTCAAGCGAAATTGAGAGTTTTAAATAGACATTTCTCGCGATTTAACTATCCTAACGTAATGAAACTTGGTACAGCAAATGTTTAAACGCATTGTAATGCCCTGGAGTCTAAATTAGTTAAATTGTTTACATAACCTCAAAATGGTGGCTGTGCGAAATATTACACTGACATTCTATATCTCCGAAACTATTACAGATATCCGTGTGTGTGTGTGTGTGTGTGTGAGGTGTGTGTGTGTGTGTGTGTGAGGTGCGTGAGTGTGTCCCCCTAATAAAATCTAAACGGCTGGAGCGATTTCAATGAAACTCGGTAAGTTCATAGAACTATTCCCGGCGTCCTCGACCGTGCCCTTCAAAGTTTGTTGCGTCTCACCAATCCAACATGGCGGCTGTGCGAATTATTTCACTGGCATTCAATATCTCCGAAACTATTACCGATATTGCCCTGAAATTGTCTACGGTCATAAAGGGCACTACTAGAAACTCACCTGTGAGCCTTTCGAAAACCTAGTGACTACAAAACCAACATGGCGGTCAAGCGCAATTGAGACTTTTAAATAGACATTTCTCGCGATTTAACAATCCAAACGTAATGAAAATTGGTACAGCAAATGTTTAAACGCATTGTAATGCACTGGAGTCTAATTTAGTTCAATTGTTTACATAACCTCAAAATGGCGGCTGTGCGAAATATTTCACTGACATTCCATTTCTCCGAAACTATTACAGATATCATCATGCAATTTTGTACGGTGATAAATGGTGCTGATACAAGTTTACCTATTGTATATTTCATACACCTGTATAGTACTAAAGGAACATGGCGACCAAGCGAATTTGAAATATTTTAATTGACTTTTCTCGTGATTAAACTCTATGAGCGCAGTGAAATGTGTGAGAAATAGACTTTTCTGGCGATTTAACTATCTAAACGTATTGAAACCTGGTACAGCAAATGTTTAAACGCATTGTAATGCACTGGAGTCTAATTTAGTTCAATTGTTTACATAACCTCAAAATGGCGGCTGTGCGAAATATTTCACTGACATTCTATATTTCCGAAACTATTACAGATATCCGTGTGTGTGTGCGTGTGTGTGTGAGGTGTGTGTGTGTCCCCCCCCCCCCTAATAAAATCTAAACGGCAGGAGCGATTTCAATGAAACTCGGTAAGTTCATAGAACTATTCCCGGCGACCTCGACCGTGCCCTTCAAAGTTTGTTGCGTCCCACCAATCCAACATGGCGGCTGTGCGAATTATTTCATTAGCATTCAATATCTCCGAAACTATTACCGATATCGCCATGAAATTGTGTACGGTGATAAAGGGCACTACTAGAAGCTCACCTATGAGACATTTAAAAACCTGGTGACTACAATACCAACATGGCGGTGAAGTGAATTTGAGACTTTTAATAGACATTTCTCGCGATTTAACTATCCAAACGTAATGAAACTTGGTACAGCAAATGTTTAAACGCATTGTAATGCACTGTAGTCTAATTTAGTTCAATTGTATACATAACCTCAAAATGGCGGCTGCGCGAAATATTTCACTGTCATTCGATATCTCCGAAACTATTACAGATATCATCATGCAATTTTGTACGGTGATAAATGGTACTGATACAGGTTTACCTATTGTATATTTCATAAACCTGTATAGTACAAAACGAACATGGCGACCAAGCGAATTTGGAATATTTTAATAGACTTTTTCGTGATTTAACACTATAAGCGCAGTGAAATGTGTGAGAAATAGATATTTCTCGCCATTTAACTATCCAAACGTAATGAAACTTGGTACAGCTTATGTTTAAACGCATTGTAATGCACTGGAGTTTGATTTAGTTCAATTGTTTACATAACCTCAAAATGGCGGCTGTGCGAAATATTTCACTGACATTCGATATCTCCGAAACTATTATAGATATCCGTGTGTGTGTGTGTGTGTGTGTGTTTGTGTGTGTGTGAGGTGTGTGTGTGTGTGTCCCTAATAAAATCTAAACGGCTGGAGCGATTTCAATGAAACTCAGTAAGTTCATAGAACTATTCCCGGCGACCTCGACCGTGCCCTTCAAATTTTGTTACGTCTCACCAATCCAACATGGCGGCTGTGCGAAATATTTCACTGGCATTCAATATCTCCGAAACTATTACCGATATTGCCCTGAAATTGTCTACGGTCATAAAGGGCACTACTGGAAACTCACCTGTGAGCCTTTCAAAAACCTAGTGACTACAAAACCAACATGGCGGTGAAGCGAATTTGAGACTTTAAATAGACATTTCTCGCGATTTAACTATCCAAACGTAATGAAAATTGGAACAGCAAATGTTTAAACGCATTGAAATGCACTGGAGTCTACTTTAATTCAATTGTTTACATAACCTCAAAATGGCGGCTGTGCGAAATATTTCACTGACATTCTATTTCTCCGAAACTATTACAGATATCATCATGCAATTTTGTACGGTGATAAAGGGTACTGATACAAGTTTACCTATTGTATATTTCATACACCTGTATAGTACAAAACGAACATGGCGACCAAGCGAATTTGAAATATTTTAATTGACTTTTCTCGTGATTAAACTCTATGAGCGCAGTGAAATGTGTGAGAAATACACTTTTTTCCCGATTTAACTATCGAAACGTATTGTAACTTGCTACAGCAAATGTTTAAACGCATTGTAATGCACTGGAGTCTAATTTAGTTCAATTGTTTACATAAACTCAAAATGGCGGCTGTGCGAAATATTTCACTGACATTCTATATCTCCGATTCTATTTAAGATATCCATGTGTGTGTGCGTGTGTGTGTGTGAGAGGGAGGTGTGGGTGTGTCCCTAATAAAATCTAAACGGCTGGAGCGATTTCAATGAAACTCGGTAAGTTCACAGAATTATTCCCGGCGACCTCGACCATGCTCTTCAAATTTTGATACGTCTCACCAATCCAACATGGCGGCTGTGCGAAATATTTAACTAGCATTCAATATCTCCGAAACTATTACAGATATCGCAGTGAAATTGTGTACGGTGATAAAGGCCTCTACTAGAAGCTCACCTATGAGACTTTCAAAAACCTGGTGACTACAAAACCAACATGGCGGTGAAGCGAAATTGAGACTTTTAAATAGACATTTCTCGCGATTTAACTATCCAAACGTAATGAAACTTGGTACAGCAAATGTTTAAACGCATTGTAATGCACTGGAGTCTAATTTAGTTCAATTGTTTACATAGCCTCAAAATGGCGGCTGTGCGAAATATTTCACTGACATTCTATTTCTCCGAAACTATTACAGATATCATCATGCAATTTTGTACGGTGATAAAAAAGGTACTGATACAAGTTTACCTATTGTATATTTCATAAACCTGTATAGTACGAAACGAACATGGCGACCAAGCGAATTTGAAATATTTTAATGGACTTTTCTCGTGATTAAACTCTATGAGCGCAGTGAAATGTGTGAGAAATAGACATTTCTCGCGATTTAACTATCTAAACGTATTGAAACTAGGTACAGCAAATGTTTAAACGCATTGTAATGCACTGGAGTCTAATTTAGTTCAATTGTTTACATACCGTCAAAATGGCGGCTGTGCGAAATATTTCACTGACATTCTATATCTCCGAAACTATTACAGATATCCGTATGTGTGTGCGTGTGTGTGTGTGTGAGGTGTGTGTGTGTCCCCCCCCCCTAATAAAATCTAAACGGCAGGAGCGATTTCAATGAAACTCGGTAAGTTCATAGAACTATTCCCGGCGACCTCGACCGTGCCCTTCAAAGTTTGTTACGTCTCACCAATCCAACATGGCGGTTGTGCGAATTATTTCACTATCATTCAATATCTCTGAAACTATTACCGATATCGCCCTGAAATTGTGTACGGTGATAAAGGGCACTACTAGAAGCTCACCTATGAGACTTTTAAAAACCTGGTGACTACAAAACCAACATGGCGGTCAAGCGAAATTGAGACTTTTAAATAGACATTTCTCGCGATTTAACTATCCAAACATAATGAAACTTGGTACAACAAATGTTTAAACGCATTGTAATGCACTGGAGTCTAATTTAGTTCAATTGTTTACATAAACTCAAAATGGCGGCTGTGCGAAATATTTCACTGACCTTCTATATCTCCGAAACTATTAAGATATCCATGTGTGTGTGCGTGTGCGTGTGTGTGTGTGTGTGTGTGGGTGAGAGAGAGAGGGGTGTGTGTGTGTCCCTAATAAAATCTAATCGGCTGCAGCGATTTCAATGAAACTCGGTAAGTTCACAGAATTATTCCCGGCGACCTCGACCGTGCACTTCAAATTTTGATACGTCTCACCAATCCAACATGGCGGCTGTGCGAAATATTTCACTAGCATTCAATATCTCCGAAACTATTACTGATATCGCCCTGAAATTGTGTACGGTGATAAAGGCCTCTACTAGAGGCTCACCTATGAGACTTTCAAAAACCTGGTGACTATAAAACCAACATGGCGGTGAAGTGAAATTGAGACTTTTAAATATACATTTCTCGCGATTTAACTATCCAATCGTAATGAAACTTGGTACAGCAAATGTTTAAACGCATTGTAATGCACTGGAGTCTAATTTAGTTCAATTGTTTACGTAACCTCAAAATGGCGGCTGTGCGAAATATTTCACTGACATTCGATATCTCCGAAACTATTACAGATATCATCATGCAATTTTGTACGGTGATAAATGGTACTGATACAAGTTTACCTATTGTATATTTCATATACCTGTATAGTAAAAAACGAACATGGCGACCAAGCGAATTTGAAATATTTTAATAGACTTTTTCGTGATTTAACACTATGAGCGCATTGAAATGTGTGAGAAATAGACATTTCTCGCCATTTAACTATCCAAACGTAATGAAACTTGGTACAGCTTATGTTTAAACGCATTGTAATGCACTGGAGCTTAATTTAGTTCGATTGTTTACATAACCTCAAAATGGCGGCTGTGCGAAATATTTCACTGACATTCTATATCTCCGAAACTATTATAGATATCCGTGTGTGTGTGCGTGTTTGTGTGTTTGTGTGTGTGTGAGGTGTGTGTGTGTGTGTCCCTAATAAAATCTAAACGGCTGGAGCGATTTCAATGAAACTCAGTAAGTTCATAGAACTATTCCCGGCGACCTCGACCGTGCCTTTCAAATTTTGTTACGTCTCACCAATCCAACATGGCGGCTGTGCGAAATATTTCAATGGCATTCAATATCTCCGAAACTATTACCGACATTGCCCTGAAATTGTGTACGGTCATAAAGGGCACTACTGGAAACTCACCTGTGAGCCTTTCAAAGACCTAGTGACTACAAAACCAACATGGCGGTCAAGCGAAATTGAGACTTTTAAATAGACATTTCTCGCGATTTAACTATCCAAACGTTTGAAACTTGGTACAGCAAATGTTTAAGCGCATTGTAATGCACTGGAGTCTAATTTAGTTCAATTGTTTACATAACCTCAAAATGGCGGCTGTTCGAAATATTTCACTGACATTCTATTTCTCCGAAACTATTACAGATATCATCATGCAATTTTGTACGGTGATAAAGAGTACTGATACAAGTTAACCTATTGTACATTTCATACACCTGTATAGTACAAAACGAACATGGCGACCAAGCGAATTTGAAGTATTTTAATTGACTTTTCTCGTGATTAAACTCTATGAGCGCAGTGAAATGTGTGAGAAATAGACTTTTCTCGCGATTTAACTATCTAAACGTATTGAAACTTGGTACAGCAAATGTTTAAACGCACTGTAATGCACTGGAGTCTAATTTAGTTCCATTGTTTACATAACCTCAAAATGGCGGCTCTGCGAAATATTTCACTGACATTCTTTATCTCCGAAACTATTACAGATATCCGTGTGTGTGTGCATGTGTGTGTGTGTGTGAGGAGTGTGTGTGTCCCCCCCCCAAATAAAATCTAAACGGCAGGAGAGATTTCAATGAATCTCGGTAAGTTCAAAAAACTATTCCCGGCGACCTGGACCGTACCCTTCAAATTTTGTTGCGTCTCACCAATGCAACATGGCGGCTGTGCGAATTATTTCACTAGCATTCAATATCTCCGAAACTATTACCGATATCGCCCTGAAATTGTGTACGGTGATAAAGGGCACTACTAGAAGCTCACCTATGAGACTTTTAAAAACCTGGTGACTACAAAACCAACATAGCGGTCAAGCGAAATTGAGACTTTTAATAGACATTTTACGCGATTTAACACTCCAAACGTTTGAAACTTGGTACAGCAAATGTTTAAGCGCATTGTAATGCACTGGAGTCTAATTTAGTTCAATTGTTTACATAACCTCAAAATGGCGGCTGTTCGAAATATTTCACTGACATTCCATTTCTCCGAAACTATTACAGATATCATCATGCAATTTTGTACAGTGATAAATGGTACTGATACAAGTTTACCTATTGTATATTTCATACACCTGTATAGTACAAAACGAACATGGCGACCAAGCGAATTTGAAATATTTTAATTGACTTTTCTCGTGATTAAACTCTATGAGCGCAGTGAAATGTGTGAGAAATAGACTTTTCTCGCGATTTAACTATCTAAACGTATTGAAACTTGGTACAGCAAATGTTTAAACGCATTGTAATGCACTGGAGTCTAATTTAGTTCAATTGTTTACATAACCTCAAAATGGCGGCTGTGCGAAATATTTCACTGACATTCTATATTTCCGAAACTATTACAGATATCCGTGTGTGTGTGCGTGTGTGTGTGAGGTGTGTGTGTGCCCCCCCCCCCCTAATAAAATCTAAACGGCAGGAGCGATTTCAATGAAACTCGTAAGTTCATAGAACTATTCCCGGCGACCTCGACCGTGCCCTTCAATGTTTGTTACGTCTCACCAATCCAACATGGCGGCTGTGCGAAATATTTCACTAGCATTCAATAACTCCGAAACTATTACCGATATCGCCCTGAAATTGTGTACGGTCATAAAGGGCACTACTGGAAACTCACCTGTGAGCCTTTCAAAAACCTAGTGACTACAAAACCAACATGGCGGTGAAGCGAATTTGAGACTTTTAAATAGACATTTCTCGCGATTTAACTATCCAAACGTAATGAAAATTGGAACAGCAAATGTTTAAACGCATTGTAATGCACTGGAGTCTAATTTAGTTCAATTGTTTACATAACCTCAAAATGGCGGCTGTGCAAAATATTTCACTGACATTCTATTTCTCCGAAACTATTACAGATATCATCATGCAATTTTGTACGGTGATAAAGGGTACTGATACAAGTTTACCTATTGTATATTTCATACACCTGTATAGTAAAAAACGAACATGGCGACCAAGCGAATTTGAAATATTTTAATTGACTTTTCTCGTGATTAAACTCTATGAGCGCAGTGAAATGTGTGAGAAATAGACTTTTCTCGCGATTTAACTGTCCAATCGTAATGAAAATTGGTACAGCAAATGTTTAAACGCATTGTAATGCACTAAAGTCTAATTTAGTTCAATTGTTTACATAGCCTCAAAATGGCGGCTGTGCGAAATATTTCACTGACATTCTATTTCTCCGAAACTATTACAGATATCATCATGCAATTTTGTACGGTGATAAAGGGTACTGATACAAGTTTACCTATTGTATATTTCATACACCTGTATAGTACGAAACGAACATGGCGACCAAGCGAATTTGAAATATTTTAATGGACTTTTCTCGTGATTAAACTCTATGAGCGCAGTGAAATGTGTGAGAAATAGACATTTCTCGCGATTTAACTATCTAAACGTATTGAAACTTGGTACAGCAAATGTTTAAACGCATTGTAATGCACTGGAGTCTAATTTAGTTCAATTGTTTACATAGCCTCACAATGGCGGCTGTGCGAAATATTTCACTGACATTCTATATCTCCGAAACTATTACAGATATCCGTATGTGTGTGCGTGTGTGTGTGTGAGCTGTGTAAATCTAAACGGCAGGAGCGATTTCAATGAAACTCGGTAAGTTCATAGAACTATTCCCAGCGACCTCGACCGTGCCCTTCAAAGTTTGTTACGTCTCACCAATCCAACATGGCGGCTGTGCGAAATATTTCACTAGCATTCAATATCTCCGAAACTATTACCGATATCGCCCTGAAATTGTGTACGGTGATAAAGGGCACTACTAGAAGCTCACCTATGAGACTTTTAAAAACCTGGTGACTACAAAACCAACATGGCGGTCAAGCGAAATTGAGACTTTTAAATAGACATTTCTCGCGATTTAACTATCAAAACATAATGAAACTTGGTACAACAAATGATTAAACGCATTGTAATGCACTGGAGTCTAATTTAGTTCAATTGTTTACATAAACTCAAAATGGCGGCTGTGCGAAATATTTCACTGACCTTCTATATCTCCGAAACTATTATGATATCCATGTGTGTGTGCGTGTGCGTGTGTGTGTGTGTGTGTGTGAGAGAGAGAGAGGGGTGTGTGTGTGTGTGTCCCTAATAAAATCTAAACGGCTGCAGCGATTTCAATGAAACTCGGTAAGTTCACAGAATTATTCCCGGCAACCTCGACCGTGCACTTCAAATTTTGATACGTCTCACCAATCCAACATGGCGGCTGTGCGAAATATTTCACTAGCATTCAATATCTCCGAAACTATTACTGATATCGCCCTGAAATTGTGTACGGTGATAAAGGCCTCTACTAGAGGCTCACCTATGAGACTTTCAAAAACCTGGTTACTATAAAACCAACATGGCGGTGAAGTGAAATTGTGACTTTTAAATATACATTTCTCGCGATTTAACTATCCAATCGTAATGAAACTTGGTACAGCAAATGTCTAAACGCATTGTAATGCACTGGAGTCTAATTTAGTCCAATTGTTTACGTAACCTCAAAATGGCGGCTGTGCGAAATATTTCACTGACATTCGATATCTCCGAAACTATTACAGATATCATCATGCAATTTTGTACGGTGATAAATGGTACTGATACAAGTTTACCTATTTTATATTTCATAAACCTGTATAGAACAAAACGAACATGGCGACCAAGCGAATTTGAAATATTTTAATAGACTTTTTCGTGATTTAACACTATGAGTGCATTGAAATGTGTGAGAAATAGACATTTCTCGCCATTTAACTATCCAAACGTAATGAAACTTGGTACAGCTTATGTTTAAACGCATTGTAATGCACTGGAGCTTAATTTAGTTCAATTGTTTACATAACCTCAAAATGGCGGCTGTGCGAAATATTTCACTGACATTCTATATCTCCTAAACTATTATAGATATCCGTGTGTGTGTGCGTGTGTGTGTGTTTGTGTGTGTGTGAGGTGTGTGTGTGTGTGTGTCCCTAATAAAATCTAAACGGCTGGAGCGATCTCAATGAAACTCAGTAAGTTCATAGGACTATTCCCGGCGACCTCGACCGTGCCCTTCAAATTTTGTTACGTCTCACCAATCCAACATGGCGGCTGTGCGAAATATTTCAATGGCATTCAATATCTCCGAAACTATTACCGACATTGCCCTGAAATTGTGTACGGTCATAAAGGGCACTACTAGAAACTCACCTGTGAGCCTTTCAAAAACCTAGTGACTACAAAACCAACATGGCGGTCAAGCGAAATTGAGACTTTTAAATAGACATTTCTCGCGATTTAACTATCCAAACGTAATGAAAATTGGAACAGCAAATGTTTAAACGCATTGTAATGCACTGGAGTCTAATTTAGTTCAATTGTTTACATAACCTCAAAATGGCGGCTGTGCGAAATATTTCACTGACATTCTATTTCTCCGAAACTATTACAGATATCATCATGCAATTTTGTACCGTGATAAAGAGTACTGATACAAGTTTACCTATTGTACATTTCATACACCTGTATAGTACAAAACGAACATGGCGACCAAGCGAATTTGAAATATTTTAATTGACTTTTCTCGTGATTAAACTCTATGAGCGCAGTGAAATGTGTGAGAAATAGACTTTTCTCGCGATTTAAATATCTAAACGTATTGAAACTTGGTACAGCAAATGTTTAAACGCATTGTAATGCACTGGAGTCTAATTTAGTTCCATTGTTTACATAACCTCAAAATGGCGGCTCTGCGAAATAGTTCACTGACATTCTATATCCCCGAAACTATTACAGATATCCGTGTGTGTGTGCATGTGTGTGTGTGTGTGTGTGAGGTGTGTGTGTGTGTCCTCCCTAATAAAATCTAAACGGCAGGAGCGATTTCAATGAAACTCGGTAAGTTCATAGAACTATTTCCGGCGACCTCGACCGTGCCCTTCAAAGTTTGTTACGTCTCACCAATCCAACATGGCGGCTGTGCGAATTATTTCACTAGCATTCAATATCTCCGAAACTATTACCGATATCGCCCTGAAATTGTGTACGGTGATAAAGGGCACTACTAGAAGCTCACCTATGAGACTTTTAAAAACCTGGTGACTACAAAACCAACATGGCGGTCAAGCGAATTTGAGACTTTTAAATAGACATTTGTCGCGATTTAACTATCCAAACGTAATGAAAATTGGAACAGCAAATGTTTAAACGCATTGTAATGCACTGGAGTCTAATTTAGTTCAATTGTTTACATAACCTCAAAATGGCGGCTGTGCAAAATATTTCACTGACATTCTATTTCTCCGAAACTATTACAGATATCATCATGCAATTTTGTACGGTGATAAAGGGTACTGATACAAGTTTACCTATTGTATATTTCATACACCTGTATAGTACAAAACGAACATGGCGACCAAGCGAATTTGAAATATTTTAATTGACTTTTCTCGTGATTAAACTCTATGAGCGCAGTGAAATGTGTGAGAAATAGACTTTTCTCGCGATTTAACTATCTAAACGTATTGAAACTTGGTACAGCAAATGTTTAAACGCATTGTAATGCACTGGAGTCTAATTTAGTTCTATTGTTTACATAACCTCAAAATGGCGGCTCTGCGAAATATTTCACTGACATTCTATATCTCCGAAACTATTACAGATATCCGTGTGTGTGTGCATGTGTGTTTGTGTGTGTGAGGTGTGTGTGTGCCCCTAATAAAATCTAAACGGCAGGAACGATTTCAATGAATCTCGGTAAGTTCAAAAAACTATTCCCGGCGACCTCGACCATGCCCTTCAAATTTTGTTACGTCTCACCAATGCAACATGGCGGCTGTGCGAATTATTTCACTAGCATTCAATATCTCCGAAACTATTACCGATATCGCCCTGAAATTGTGTACGGTGATAAAGGGCACTACTAGAAGCTCACCTATGAGACTTTTAAAAACCTGGTGATTACAAAACCAACATAGCGGTCAAGCGAAATTGAGACTTTTAATAGACATTTTACGCGATTTAACTCTCCAAACGTAATGAAACTTGGTACAGCAAATGTTTAAACGCATTGTAATGCACTGGAGTCTAATTTAGTTCAATTGTTTACATAAACTCAAAATGGCGGCTGTGCGAAATATTTCACTGACATTCTATATCTCCGATTCTATTTAAGATATCCATGTGTGTGTGCGTGTGTGTGTGTTTGTGTGTGTGTGAGGTGTGTGTGTGTTTGTCCCTAATAAAATCTAAATGGCTGGAGCGATTTCAATGAAACTCAGTAAGTTCATAGATCTATTCCCGGCGACCACGACCGTGCCCTTCAAATTTTGTTACGTCTCACCAATCCAACATGGCTGCTGTGCGAAATATTTCACTGGCATTCAATATCTCCGAAACTATTACCGATATTGCCCTGAAATTGTGTACGGTCATAAAGGGCACTACTAGAAACTCACCTGTGAGCCTTTCAAAAACCTAGTGACTACAAAACCAACATGGCGGTCAAGCGAAATTGAGACTTTTAAATAGACATTTCTCGCGATTTAACTATCCAAACGTAATGAAAATTGGAACAGCAAATGTTTAAACGCATTGTAATGCACTGGAGTCTAATTTAGTTCAATTGTTTACAAAACCTCAAAATGGCGGCTGTGCGAAATATTTCACTGACATTCTATTTCTCCGAAACTATTACAGATATCATCATGCAATTTTGTACGGTGATAAAGGGTACTGATACAAGTTTGCCTATTGTATATTTCATACACCTGTATAGTACAAAATGAACATGGCGACCAAGCGAATTTGAAATATTTTAATTGACTTTTCTCGTGATTAAACTCTATGAGCGCAGTGAAATGTGTGAGAAAGAGACTTTTCTCGCGATTTAACTATCTAAACGTATTGAAACTTGGTACAGCAAATGTTTAAACGCATTGTAGTGCACTGGAGTCTAATTTAGTTCCATTGTTTACATAACCTCAAAATGGCGGCTCTGCGAAATATTTCACTGACATTCTATATCTCCGAAACTATTACAGATATCCGTGTGTGTGTGCATGTGTGTGTGTGTGTGTGTGTGAGGTGTGTGTGTGTGTGTCCCTAATAAAATCTAAACGGCAGGAGCGATTTCAATGAATCTCGGTAAGTTCAAAAAATTGTTCCCGGCGACCTCGACCGTGCCCTTCAAATTTTGTTACGTCTCACCAATGCAACATGGCGGCTGTGCGAATTATTTCACTAGCATTCAATATCTCCGAAACTATTACCGATATCGCCCTGAAATTGTGTACGGTGATAAAGGGCACTACTAGAAGCTCACCTATGAGACTTTTAAAAACCTGGTGACTACAAAACCAACATAGCGGTCAAGCGAAATTGAGACTTTTAATATACATTTTACGCGAGTTAACTCTCCAAACGTATTGAAATTGGTACAGCAAATGTTTAAACGCATTGTAATGCACTGGAGTCTAATTCAGTTCAATTGTTTACATAAACTCAAAATGGCGGCTGTGCGAAATATTTCACTGACATTCTATATCTCCGATTCTATTTAAGATATCCATGTGTGTGTGCGTGTGTGTGTGTGTGTGAGAGAGAGAGAGGTGTGTGTGTGTCCCTAATAAAATCTATACGGCTGGAGCGATATCAATGAAACTCGGTAAGTTCACAGAATTATTCCAGGCGACCTCGACCATGCTCTTCAAATTTTGATACGTCTCACCAATCCAACATGGCGGCTGTGCGAAATATTTCACTAGCATTCAATATCTCCGAAACTATTACTGATATCGCCCTGAAATTGTGTACGGTGATAAAGGCCTCTACTAGAAGCTCACCTATGAGAATTTCAAAAACCTGGTGACTACAAAACCAACATGGCGGTGAAGCGAAATTGAGACTTTTAAATAGACATTTCTCGCGATTTAACTATCCTAACGTAATGAAATTTGGTACAGCAAAAGTTTAAACGCATTGTAATTCCCTGGAGTCTAATTTAGTTCGATTGTTTACATAACCTCAAAATGGCAGTTGTGCGAAATATTTCACTGACATTCTATATCTCCGAAACTATTACAGATAAATGTGTGTGTGTGCGTGTGTGTGTGTGTGTGTGTGAGGTGCGTGTGTGTTTCCCCCTAATAAAATCTAAACGGCTGGAGCGATTTCAATGAAACTCGGTAAGTACACAGAATCATTCCCGGCGTCCTCGACCGTGCCCTTCAAATTTTGTTGCGTCTCACCAATCCAACATGGCGGATGTGCGAAATATTTCACTAGCCTTCAATATCTTCGAAACTATTACCGATATTGCCCTGAAATTGTGTACGGTGATAAAGGCCTCTACTAGAAGCTCATCTATGAGACTTTCAAAAACCTGGTGACTACAAAACCAACATGGCGGTCAAGCGAAATTGAGACTTTTAAATATACATTTCTCGCGATTTAACTATCCAATCGTAATGAAACTTGGTACAGCAAATGTTTAAACGCAATGTAATGCACTGGAGTCTAATTTAGTTCAATTGTTTACGTAACCTCAAAATGGCGCCTGTGCGAAATATTTCACTGACATTCTATATCTCCGAAACTATTATAGATATCCGTGTGTGTGTGCGTGTGTGTGTGTTTGTGTGTGTGTGTGTGTGTGAGAGAGAGAGAGAGGTGTGTGTGTGTGTGTCCCTGATAAAATCTAAACGGCTGCAGCGATTTCAATGAAACTCGGTAAGTACACAGAATCATTCCCGGCGACCTCTACCGTGCCCTTCAAATTTTGATACGTCTCACCAATCCTACATGGCGGTTGTGCGAATTATTTCACTAGCATTCAATATCTCCGAAACTATTACAGATAAATGTGTGTGTGTGCGTGTGTGTGTGTGTGTGTGTGTGTGTGTGAGGTGCGTGTGTGTTTCCCCCTAATAAAATCTAAACGGCTGGAGCGATTTCAATGAAACTCGGTAAGTTCATAGAACTATTCCCGGCGTCCTCGACCGTGCCCTTCAAATTTTGTTGCGTCTCACCAATCCAACATGGCGGATGTGCGAAATATTTCACTAGCCTTCAATATCTTCGAAACTATTACCGATATTGCCCTGAAATTGTGTACGGTGATAAAGGCCTCTACTAGAAGCTCATCTATGAGACTTTCAAAAACCTGGTGACTACAAAACCAACATGGCGGTCAAGCGAAATTGAGACTTTTAAATATACATTTCTCGCGATTTAACTATCCAATCGTAATGAAACTTGGTACAGCAAATGTTTAAACGCAATGTAATGCACTGGAGTCTAATTTAGTTCAATTGTTTACGTAACCTCAAAATGGCGCCTGTGCGAAATATTTCACTGACATTCTATATCTCCGAAACTATTATAGATATCCGTGTGTGTGTGCGTGTGTGTGTGTGTGTGTGTGTGAGAGAGAGAGAGGTGTGTGTGTGTTTGTCCCTAATAAAATCTAAACGGCTGCAGCGATTTCAATGAAACTCGGTAAGTTCACAGAATTATTCCCGGCGACCTCGACCGTGCCCTTCAAATGTTGATACGTCTCACCAATCCAACATGGCGGCTCTGCGAAATATTTCACTAGCATTCAATATCTCCGATACTATTACTGATATCGCCCTGAAATTTTGTACGGTGATAAAGGCCTCTACTAGAAGCTCACCTATGAGACTTTTAAAAACCTGGTGACTACAAAACCAACATAGCGGTCAAGTGAAATTGAGACTTTTAATATACATTTTACGCGATTTTACTCTCCAAACGTAATGAAACTTGGTACAGCAAATGTTTAAACGCATTGTAATGCACTGGAGTCTAATTCAGTTCAATTGTTTACATAAACTCAAAATGGCGGCTGTGCGAAATATTTCACTGACATTCTATATCTCCGATTCTATTTAAGATATCCATGTGTGTGTGCGTGTGTGTGTGTGAGAGAGAGAGAGAGGTGTGTGTGTGTCCCTAATAAAATCTAAACGGCTGGAGGGATATCAATGAAAATCGGTAAGTTCACAGAATTATTCCCGGCGACCTCGACCATGCTCTTCAAATTTTGATACGTCTCACCAATCCAACATGGCGGCTGTGCGAAATATTTCACTAGCAATCAATATCTCCGAAACTATTACTGATATCGCCCTGAAATTGTGTACGGTGATAAAGGCCTCTACTAGAAGCTCACCTATGAGACTTTCAAAAATCTGGTGACTACAAAACCAACATGGCGGTGAAGCGAAATTGAGACTTTTAAATAGACATTTCTCGCGATTTAACTATCCAAACGTAATGAAACTTGGTACAGCAAATGTTTAAACGCATTGTAATAAACTGGAGTCTAATTTAGTTCAATTGTTTACATAACCTCACAATGGCGGCTGTGCGAAATATTTCACTGACATTCGATATCTCCGAAACTATTACAGATATCATCATGCAATTTTGTACGGTGATAAAGGGTACTGATTAAAGATTACCTATTGTATATTTCATAAACCTGTATAGTACAAAACGAACATGGTGACCAAGCGAATTTGAAATATTTTAATAGACTTTTTCGTGATTTAAATCTATGAGCGCAGTGAAATGTGTGAGGAATAGACATTTCTCGCGATTTAACTATCCTAACGTAATGAAATTTGGTACAGCAAATGTTTAAAGGCATTGTAATTCCCTGGAGTCTAATTTAGTTCGAATGTTTACATAACCTCAAAATGGCAGTTTTGCGAAATATTTCACTGACATTCTATATCTCCGAAACTATTACAGATAACTGTGTGTGTGTGCGTGTGTGTGTGTGTGTGTGTGTGTGTGAGGTGCTTGTGTGTTTCCCCCTAATAAAATCTAAACGGCTTTAGCGATTTCAATGAAACTCGGTAAGTTCATAGAACTATACCCGGCGTCCCCGAGCGTGCCCTTCAAATTTTGTTGCGTCTCACCAATCCAACATGGCGGCTGTGCGAAATATTTCACTAGCCTTCAATATCTCCGAAACTATTACCGATAATGCCCTGAAATTGTGTACGGTGATAAAGGCCTCTACTAGAAGCTCACCTATGAGACATTCACAAACATGGTGACTGCAAAACCAACATGGCGGTCAAGCGAAATTGAGACTTTTAAATAGACATTTCTCACGATTTAACTATCCAAACGTAATGAAAATTGGTACAGCAAATGTTTAAACGCATTGTAATGCACTGGAGTCTAATTTAGTTCAATTGTTTACATAGCCTCAAAATGGCGGCTGTGCGAAATATTTCACTGACATTCTATTTCTCCGAAACTATTAAGATATCCATGTGTGTGTGCGTGTGTGTGTGTGTGTGTGTGAGTGAGTGTGTGTGTGAGAGAGAGAGAAAGGTGTGTGTGTGTGTGTCCCTAATAAAATCTAAACGGGTGCAGCGATTTCAATGAAACTCGGTAAGTTCACAGAATTATTCCCGGCGACCTCGACCGTGCCCTTCAAATTTTGATACGTCTCACCAATCCAAGATGGCGGCTGTGCGAAATATTTCACTAGCATTCAATATCTCCGAAACTATTACTGATATCGCCCTGAAATTTTGTACGGTGATAAAGGCCTCTACTAGAAGCTCACCTATGAGACTTTCAAAAACCTGGTGACTACAAAACCAACGTGGCGGTGAAGCGAAATTGAGATTTTAAATTGACATTTCTCGCGATTAAACTATCCAAACGTAATGAAACTTGGTACAGCAAATGTTTAAACGCATTGTAATGCACTGGATTCTAATTTAGTTCAATTGTTTACGTAACCTCAAAATGGCGGCTGTGCGAAATATTTCACTGACATTCGATATCTCCGAAACTATTACAGATATCATCATGCAATTTTGTACGGTGATAAAGGGTACTGATTAATGTTTACTTATTGTATATTTCATAAACCTGTATAGTACAAAACGAACATGGTGACCAAGAGAATTTGAAATATTTTAATAGACTTTTTCATGATTTAACTCTATGAGCGCAGTGAAATGTGTGAGAAATAGACATTTCTCGCGATTTAACTATCCTAACGTAATGAAATTTGGTACAGCAAATGTTTAAACGCATTGTAATTCCCTGGAGTCTAATTTAGTTCGATTGTTTACATAACCTCAAAATGGCAGTTGTGCGAAATATTTCACTGACATTCTATATCTCCGAAACTATTACAGATAACTGTGTGTGTGTGCGTGTGTGTGTGTGTGTGTGTGTGTGTGTGTGAGGTGCGTGTGTGTTTCCCCCTAATAAAATCTAAACGGCTGGAGCGATTTCAATGAAACTCGGTAAGTTCATAGAACTATTCCCGGCGTCCTCGACCGTGTCCTTCAAATTTTGTTGCGTCTCACCAATCCAACATGGCGGCTGTGCGAAATATTTCACTAGCCTTCAATATCTCCGAAACTATTACCGATATTGCCCTGAAATTGTGTACGGTGATAAAGGACTCTACTAGAAGCTCACCTATGAGACTTTCAAAAACCTCGTGACTACAAAACCAACATGGCGGTCAAGCGAAATTGAGACATTTAAATAGACATTTCTCGCGATTTAACTATCCAAACGTAATGAAAATTGGTACAGCAAATGTTTAAACGCATTGTAATGTACTGGAGTCTAATTTAGTTCAATTGTTTACATAGCCTCAAAATGGCGGCTGTGCGAAATATTTCACTGACATTCTATTTCTCCGAAACTATTACAGATATCATCATGCAATTTTGTACGGTGATAAAGGGTACTGATACAAGTTTACCTATTGTATATTTCATACACCTGTATAGTACGAAACGAACATGGCGACCAAGCGAATTTGAAATATTTTAATAGACTTTTCTCGTGATTAAACTCTATGAGCGCAGTGAAATGTATGAGAAATAGACATTTCTCGCGATTTAACTATCTAAGCGTATTGAAACTTGGTACAGCAAATGTTTAAACGCATTGTAATGCACTGGAGTCTAATTTAGTACAATTGTTTACATAACCTCAAAATGGCGCTGTGCGAAATATTTCACTGACATTCTATATCTCCGAAACTATTAGAGATATCCGTGTGTGTGTGCGTGTGTGTGTGTGAGGTGTGTGTGTGTGTCCCCCTAATAAAATCTAAACGGCAGGAGCGATTTCAATGAAACTCGGTAAGTTCATAGAACTAATCCCGTCGACCTCGACCGTGCCCTTCAAAGTTTATTACGTCTCACCAATCCAACATGGCGATTGTGCGAATTATTTCACTAGCATTCAATATCTCCGAAACTATTACCGATATCGCCCTGAAATTGTGTACGGTGATAAAGGGCACTACTAGAAGCTCACCTATGAGACTTTTAAAAACCTGGTGACTCCAAAACCAACATGGCGGTCAAGCAAAATTGAGACTTTTAAATAGACATTTCTCGCGATTTAACTATCCAAACATAATGAAACTTGGTACAGCAAATGTTTAAACGCATTGTAATGCACTGGAGTCTAATTTAGTTCAATTGTTTACATAGCCTCAAAATGGCGGCTGTGCGAAATATTTCACTGACCTTCTATATCTCCGAAACTATTAAGATATCCATGTGTGTGTGCGTGTGTGTGTGTGTGTGTGTGTGTGTGTGAGAGTGTGTGTGAGAGAGAGAGAGAGGTGTGTGTGTGTGTGTCCCTAATAAAATCTAAACGGCTGCAGCGATTTCAATGAAACTCGGTAAGTTCACAGAATTATTCCCGGCGTCCTCGACCGTGCCCTTCAAATTATGTTGCGTCTCACCAATCCAACATGGCGGCTGTGCGAAATATTTCACTAGCCTTCAATATCTCCGAAACTATTACCGATATTGCCCTGAAATTGTGTACGGTGATAAAGGACTCTACTAGAAGCTCACCTATGAGACTTTCAAAAACCTGGTGACTACAAAACCAACATGGCGGTTAAGCGAAATTGAGACATTTAAATAGACATTTCTCGCGATTTAACTATCCAAACGTAATGAAAATTGGTACAGCAAATGTTTAAACGCATTGTAATGCACTGGAGTCTAATTTAGTTCAATTGTTTACATAGCCTCAAAATGGCGGCTGTGCGAAATATTTCACTGACATTCTATTTCTCCGAAACTATTACAGATATCATCATGCAATTTTGTACGGTGATAAAGGGTACTGATACAAGTTTACCTATTGTATATTTCATACACCTGTGTAGTACGAAACGAACATGGCGACCAAGCGAATTTGAAATATTTTAATAGACTTTTCTCGTGATTAAACTCTATGAGCGCAGTGAAATGTGTGAGAAATAGACATTTCTCGCGATTTAACTATCTAAACGTATTGAAACTTGGTACAGCAAATGTTTAAACGCATTGTAATGCACTGGAGTCTAATTTAGTTCAATTGTTTACATAACCTCAAAATGGCGGCTGTGCGAAATATTTCACTGACATTCTATATCTCCGAAACTATTACAGATATCCGTGTGCGTGTGCGTGTGTGTGTGTGAGGTGTGTGTGTGTCCCCCCCTAATAAAATCTAAACGGCAGGAGCGATTTCAATGAAACTCGGTAAGTTCATAGAACTAATCCCGGCGACCTCGACCGTGCCCTTCAAAGTTTATTACGTCTCACCAATCCAACATGGCGATTGTGCGAATTATTTCACTAGCATTCAATATCTCCGAAACTATTACCGATATCGCCCTGAAATTGTGTACGGTGATAAAGGGCACTACTAGAAGCTCACCTATGAGACTTTTAAAAACCTGGTGACTACAAAACCAACATGGCGGTCAAGCGAAATTGAGACTTTTAAATAGACATTTCTCGCGATTTAACTATCCAAACATAATGAAACTTGGTACAGCAAATGTTTAAACGCATTGTAATGCACTGGAGTCTAATTTAGTTCAATTGTTTACATAAACTCAAAATGGCGGCTGTGCGAAATATTTCACTGACCTTCTATATCTCCGAAACTATTAAGATGTCCATGTGTGTGTGCGTGTGTGTGTGTGTGTGTGTGTGTGTGTGTGAGTGTGTGTGAGAGAGAGAGAGAGGTGTGTGTGTGTGTGTCCCTAATAAAATCTAAACGGGTGCAGCGATTTCAATGAAACTCGGTAATTTCACAGAATTATTCCCGGCGACCTTGACCGTGCCCTTCAAAATTTGATACGTCTCACCAATCCAACATGGCGGCTGTGCGAAATATTTCACTAGCATTCAATATCTCCGAAACTATTACTGATATCGCCCTGAAATTTTGTACGGTGATAAAGGCCTCTACTAGATCTACTAGAAGCTCACCTATGAGACTTTCAAAAACCTGGTGACTACAAAACCAACATGGCGGTGAAGCGAAATTGAGACTTTTAAATAGACATTTCTCGCGATTTAACTATCCAAACGTAATGAAACTTGGTACAGCAAATGTTTAAACGCATTGTAATTCACTGGAGTCTAATTTAGTTCAATTGTTTACGTAACTTCAAAATGGCGGCTGTGCGAAATATTTCACTGACATTCGATATCTCCGAAACTATTACAGATACCATCATGCAATTTTGTACGGTGATAAAGGGTACTGATTAATGTTTACCTATTGTATATTTCATAAACCTGTATAGTACAAAACGAACATGGTGACCAAGCGAATTTGAAATATTTTAATAGACTTTTTCGTGATTTAACTCTATGAGCGCAGTGAAATGTGTGAGAAATAGACATTTCTCGCGATTTAACTATCCTAACGTAATGAAATTTGGTACAGCAAATGTTTAAACGCATTGTAATTCCCTGGAGTCTAATTTAGTTCGATTGTTTACATAATATCATAATGGCAGTTGTGCGAAATATATCACTGACATTCTATATCTCCGAAACTATTACAGATAACTGTGTGTGTGTGCGTGTGTGTGTGTGTATGTGTGTGTGTGTGTGTGTGAGGTGCGTGTGCGTTTCCCCCTATTAAAATCTAAACGGCTGGAGCGATTTCAATGAAACTGGGTAAGTTCATAGAACTATTCCCGGCGTCCTCGACCGTGCCCTTCAAATTTTGTTGCGTCTCACCAATCCAACATGGCGGCTGTGCGAAATATTTCACTAGCCTTCAATATCTCCGAAACTCTTACCGATATTGCCCTGAAATTGTGTACGGTGATAAAGGCCTCTACTAGAAGCTCACCTATGAGACTTTCAAAAACCTGGTGACTACAAATCCAACATGGCGGTCAAGGGAATTTGAGACTTTAAAATAGACATTTCTCGCGATTTAACTATCCAAACGTAATGAAAATTGGTACAGAAAATGTTTAAACGCATTGTAATGCACTGGAGTCTAATTTAGTTCAATTGTTTACATAGCCTCAAAATGGCGGCTGTGCGAAATATTTCACTGACATTCTATTTCTCCGAAACTATTAAGATATCCATGTGTGTGTGCGTGTGTGTGTGTGTGTGTGTGTGTGTGTGAGTGTGTGTGAGAGAGAGAGAGAGGTGTGTGTGTGTGTGTCCCTAATAAAAACTAAACGGGTGCCGCGATTTCAATGAAACTCGGTAAGTTCACAGAATTATTCCCGGCGTCCTCGACCATGCCCTTCAAATTTTGTTGCGTCTCACCAATCCAACATGGCGGCTGTGCGAAATATTTCACTAGCCTTCAATATCTCCGAAACTATTACCGATATTGACCTGAAATTGTGTACGGTGATAAAGGACTCTACTAGAAGCTCACCTATGAGACTTTCAAAAACCTGGTGACTACAAAACCAACATGGCGGTCAAGCGAAATTGAGACATTTAAATAGACATTTCTCGCGATTTAACTATCCAAACGTAATGAAAATTGGTACAGCAAATGTTTAAACGCATTGTAATGCACTGGAGTCTAATTTAGTTCAATTGTTTACATAGCCTCAAAATGGCGGCTGTGCGAAATATTTCACTGACATTCTATTTCTCCGAAACTATTACAGATATCATCATGCAATTTTGTACGGTGATAAAGGGTACTGATACAAGTTTACCTATTGTATATTTCATACACCTGTATAGTACGAAACGAACATGGCGACCAAGCGAATTTGAAATATTTTAATAGACTTTTCTCGTGATTAAACTCTGTGAGCGCAGTGAAATGTGTGAGAAATAGACATTTCTCGCGATTTAACTATCTAAACGTATTGAAACTTGGTACAGCAAATGTTTAAACGCATTGTAATGCACTGGAGTCTAATTTAGTTCAATTGTTTACATAACCTCAAAATGGCGGCTGTGCGAAATATTTCACTGACATTCTATATCTCCAAACTATTACAGATATCCGTGTGTGTGTGCGTGTGTGTGTGTGAGGTGTGTGTGTGTCACCCCCTAATAAAATCTAAACGGCAGGAGCGATTTCAATGAAACTCGGTAATTTCATAGAACTAATCCCGGCGACCTCGACCGTGCCCTTCAAAGTTTATTACGTCTCACCAATCCAACATGGCGATTGTGCGAATTATTTCACTAGCATTTAATAACTCCGAAACTATTACCGATATCGCCCTGAAATTGTGTACGGTGATAAAGGGCACTACTAGAAGCTCACCTATGAGACTTTTAAAAACCTGGTGACTACAAAACCAACATGGCGGTCAAGCGAAATTGAGACTTTTAAATAGACATTTCTCGCGATTTAACTATCCAAACATAATGAAACTTGGTACAGCAAATGTTTAAACGCATTGTAATGCACTGGAGTCTAATTTAGTTCAATTGTTTACATAAACTCAAAATGGCGGCTGTGCGAAATATTTCACTGACCTTCTATATCTCCGAAACTATTAAGATATCCATGTGTGTGTGCGTGTGTGTGTGTGTGTGTGTGTGTGTGTGAGTGTGTGTGAGAGAGAGAGAGAGGTGTGTGTGTGTGTGTCCCTAATAAAATCTAAACGGGTTCAGCGATTTCAATGAAACTCGGTAAGTTCACAGAATTATTCCCGGCGACCTCGACCGTGCCCATCAAATTTTGATACGTCTCACCAATCCAACATGGCGGCTGTGCGAAATATTTCACTAGCATTCAATATCTCCGAAACTATTACTGATATCGCCCTGAAATTTTGTACGGTGATAAAGACCTCTACTAGATCTACTAGAAGCTCACCTATGAGACTTTCAAAAACCTGGTGACTACAAAACCAACAGGGCGGTGAAGCGAAATTGAGACTTTTAAATAGACATTTCTCGCGATTTAACTATCCAAACGTAATGAAACTTGGTACAGCAAATGTTTAAACGCATTGTAATGCACTGGAGTCTAATTTAGTTCAATTGTTTACGTAACCTCAAAATGGCGGCTGTGCGAAATATTTCACTGACATTCGATATCTCCGAAACTATTACAGATACCATCATGCAATTTTGTACGGTGATAAAGGGTACTGATTAATGTTTACCTATTGTATATTTCATAAACCTCTATAGTACAAAACGAACATGGTGACCAAGCGAATTTGAAATATTTTAATAGACTTTTTCGTGATTTAACTCTATGAGCGCAGTGAAATGTGTGAGAAATAGACATTTCTCGCGATTTAACTATCCTAACGTAATGAAATTTGGTACAGCAAATGTTTAAACGCATTGTAATTCCCTGGAGTCTAATTTAGTTCGATTGTTTACATAACCTCATAATGGCAGTTGTGCGAAATATTTCACTGACATTCTATATCTCCGAAACTATTACAGATAACTGTGTGTGTGTGCGTGTGTGTGTGTGTGTGTGTGTGTGTGTGAGGTGCGTGTGCGTTTCACCCTAATAAAATCTAAACGGCTGGAGCGATTTCAATGAAACTCGGTAAGTTCATAGAACTATTCCCGGCGTCCTCGACCGTGCCCTTTGAATTTTGTTGCGTCTCACCAATCCAACATGGCGGCTGTGCGAAATATTTCACTAGCCTTCAATATCTCCGAAACTATTACCGATATCGCTCTGAAATTGTGTACATTGATAAAGGGCTCTACTAGAAGCTCACCTATGAGACTTTCAAAAACCTGGTGACTACAAATCCAACATGGCGGTCAAGCGAATTTGAGACCTTAAAATAGACATTTCTCGCGATTTAACTATCCAAACGTAATGAAAATTGGTACAGCAAATGTCTAAACGCATTGTAATGCACTGGAGTCTAATTTAGTTCAATTGTTTACATAGCCTCAAAATGGCGGCTGTGCAAAATATTTCACTGACATTCTATATCTCCGAAACTATTACAGATATCCGTGTGTGTGTGCGTGTGTGTGTGTTTGTGTGTGTGTGAGGTGTGTGTGTGTGTGTGTGTCCCTAATAAAATCTAAACGGCTGGAGCGATTTCAATGAAACTCAGTAAGTTCATAGAACTATTCCCGGCGATCTCGACCGTGCCCTTCAAATTTTGTTACGTCTCACCAATCCAACATGGCGGCTGTGCGAATTATTTCACTAGCTTTCAATATCTCCGAAAGTATTACCGATATCGCTCTGAAATTGTGTACATTGATAAAGGGCTCTACTAGAAGCTCACATATGAGACTTTCAAAAACCTGGTGACTACAAAACCAACATGACGGTCAAGCGAAATTGAGACTTTTAAATAGACATTTCTCGCGATTTGACTATCCAAACGTAATGAAACTTGGTACAGCAAATGTTTAAACGCATTGTAATGCACTGGAGTCTAATTTAGTTCAATTGTTTACATAACCTGAAAATGGAGGCTGTGCGAAATATTTCACTGACATTCTATTTCTCCGAAGCTATTACAGATATCACCATGCAATTTTGTACGGTGATAAAGGGTACTGATACAAGTTTACCTATTGTATATTTCATAAACCTGTATAGTACAAAACGAACATGGCGACCAAGCGAATATGAAATATTTTAATAGACTTTTCTCGTGATTTAACTCTATGAGCGCAGTGAAATGTGTGAGAAATAGACATTTTTCGCGATTTAACTATCTAAACGTATTGAAACTTGGTACAGCAAATGTTTAAACGCATTGTAATGCACTGGAGTCTAATTTAGTTCAATTGTTTACATAACCTCAAAATGGCGGCTGTGCGAAATATTTCACTGACATTCTATATCTCCGAAACTATTACAGATATCCGTGTGTGTGTGCGTGTGTGTGTGTGTGTGAGGTGCGTGTAGGTGTCTCCCTAATAAAATCTAAATGGCTGCAGCGATTTCAATGAACCTCGGTAAGTTCATAGAACTATTCACGGCGACCTCGATCGTGCCCTTCAAATTTTGTTACGTCTCACCAATCCAACATGGCGGCTGTTAGAAATATTTCACTGGCATTCAATATTTCCGTAACTATTACCGATATCGCCCTGAAATTGTGTACGGTGATAAAGGGCACTACTAGAAGCTCACCTATGAGACTTTTAAAACCTGGTGACTACAAAACCAACATGGCGGTCAAGCGAAATTGAGACTTTTATATAGACATTTCTCGCGATTTAACAATCCAAACGTAATGAAACTTGGTACAGCAAATGTTTAAACGCATTGTAATGCACTGGAGTCTAATTTAGTTCAATTGTTTACATAGCCTCAAAATGGCGGCTGTGCGAAATATTTCACTGACATTCTACATCTCCGAAACTATTACAGATATCGTCATGCAATTTTGTACGGTGATAAAGGGTACTGATACAAGTTTACCTATTTTATATTTCATAAACCTGTATAGTACAAAACGAACATGGCGACCAAGCGAATTTGAAATATTTTAATAGACTTTTTCGTGATTTAATTCTATGAGCGCAGTAAAATGTGTGAGAAATAGACATTTCTCGCGATTTAACTATCCTAACGTAATGAAATAAGGTACAGCAAATTTTTAAACGCATTGTAATTCCCTGGAGTCTAATTTAGTTCGATTGTTTACATAATCTCAAAATGGCAGTTGTGCGAAATATTTCACTGACATTCTATATCTCCGAAACTATTACAGATAACTGTGTGTGTGTGCGTGTGTGTGTGTGTGTGTGTGTGAGGTGCGTGTGTGTTTCCCCCTAATAAAATCTAAACGGCTGGAGCGATTTCAATGAAACTCGGTAAGTTCATAGAACTATTCCCGGCGTCCTCGACCGTGCCCTTCAAATTTTGTTGCGTCTCACCAATCCAACATGGCGGCTGTGCGAAATATTTCACTAGCCTTCAATATCTCCGAAACTATTACCGATATTGCCCTGAAATAGTGTACGGTGATAATGGCCTCTACTAGAAGCTCACCTATGAGACTTTCAAAAACCTGGTGACTACAAAACCAACATGGCGGTCAAGCGAAATTGAGACTTTTAAATAGACATTTCTCGCGATTTAACTATCCAAACATAATGAAACTTGGTACAGCAAATGTTTAAACGCATTGTAATGCACTGGAGTCTAATTTAGTTCAATTGTTTACATAACCTCAAAATGGCGGCTGTGCGAAATATTTCACTGACATTCTATATCTCCGAAACTATTACAGATATCCGTGTGTGTGTGCGTGTGTGTGTGTGAGGTGTCTGTGTGTGTCCCCCTAATAAAATCTAAACGGCAGGAGCGATTTCAATGAAACTCGGTAAGTTCATAGAACTATTCCCGGCGATCTCGACCGTGCCCTTCAACGTTTGTTACGTCTCACCAATCCAACATGTCGGTTGTGCGAATTATTTCACTAGCATTCAATATCTCCAAAACTATTACCGATATCGCCCTGAAATTGTGTACGGTGATAAAGGGCACTACTAGAAGCTCACCTATGAGACTTTTAAAAACCTGGTGACTACAAAACCAACATGGCGGTCAAGCGAAATTGAGACTTTTAAATAGACATTTCTCGCGATTTAACTATCCAAACTTAATGAAACTTGGTACAGCAAATGTTTAAACGCATTGTAATGCACTGGGGTCTAATTTAATTCAATTGTTTATATAAACTCAAAATGGCGGCTGTGCGAAATATTTCACTGACCTTCTATATCTCCGAAACTATTAAGATATCCATGTGTGTGTGTGTGTGTGTGTGTGAGAGAGAGATAGAGGTGTGTGGGTGTGTGTCCCTAATAAAATCTAAACGGCTGCAGCGATTTCAATGAAACTCGGTAAGTTCACAGAATTATTCCCTGCGACCTCGACCGTGCCCTTCAAATTTTGATACAACTCACCAATCCAACATGGCGGCTGTGCGAAATATTTCACTAGCATTCAATATATCCGATACTATTACTGATATCGCTCTGAAATTTTGTACGGTGATAAAGGCCTCTACTAGAAGCTCTCCTATGAGACTTTCAAAAACCTGGTGACTAGAAACCCAACATGGCGGTGAAGCGAAATTGAGACTTTTAAATAGACATTTCTCGCGATTTAACTATCCAAACGTAATGAAACTTGGTACAGCAAATGTTTAAACGCATTGTAATGCACTGGAGTCTAATTTAGTTCAATTGTTTACGTAACCTCCAAATGGCGGCTGTGCGAAATATTTCACTGACATTCGATATCTCCGAAACTATTACAGATATCATCATGCAATTTTGTACGGTGATAAAGGGTACTGATTAATGTTTTCCTATTGTATATTTCATAAACCTGTATAGTACAAAACGAACATGGTGACCAAGCGAATTTGAAATATTTTAATAGACTTTTCTCGTGATTAAACTCTATGAGCGCAGTGAAATGTGTGAGAAATAGACATTTCTCGCGATTTAACTATCTAAACGTATTGAAACTTGGTACAGCAAATGTTTAAACGCATTGTAATGCACTGGAGTCTAATTTAGTTCAATTGTTTACATAAACTCAAAATGGCGGCTGTGCGAAATATTTCACTGACATTCTATATCTCCGAAACTATTACAGATATCCGTGTGCGTGTGCGTGTGTGTGTGTGAGGTGTGTGTGTGTCACCCCCTAATAAAATCTAAACGGCAGGAGCGATTTCAATGAAACTCGGTAAGTTCATAGAACTAATCCCGGCGACCTCGACCGTGCCCTTCAAAGTTTATTACGTCTCACCGATCCAACATGGCGATTGTGCGAATTATTTCACTAGCATTCAATATCTCCGAAACTATTACCGATATCGCCCTGAAATTGTGTACGGTGATAAAGGGCACTACTAGAAGCTCACCTATGAGACTTTTAAAAACCTGGTGACTACAAAACCAACATGGCGGTCAAGCGAAATTGAGACTTTTAAATAGACATTTCTCGCGATTTAACTATCCAAACATAATGAAACTTGGTACAGCAAATGTTTAAACGCATTGTAATGCACTGGAGTCTAATTTAGTTCAATTGTTTACATAAACTCAAAATGGCGGCTGTGCGAAATATTTCACTGACCTTCTATATCTCCGAAACTATTAAGATATCCATGTGTGTGTGCGTGTGTGTGTGTGTGTGTGTGTGTGTGTGTGTGTGAGTGTGTGTGAGAGAGAGAGAGAGGTGTGTGTGTGTGTGTCCCTAATAAAATCTAAACGGGTTCAGCGATTTCAATGAAACTCGGTAAGTTCACAGAATTATTCCCGGCGACCTCGACCGTGCCCATCAAATTTTGATACGTCTCACCAATCCAACATGGCGGCTGTGCGAAATATTTCACTAGCATTCAATATCTCCGAAACTATTACTGATATCGCCCTGAAATTTTGTACGGTGATAAAGACCTCTACTAGATCTACTAGAAGCTCACCTATGAGACTTTCAAAAACCTGGTGACTACAAAACCAACAGGGCGGTGAAGCGAAATTGAGACTTTTAAATAGACATTTCTCGCGATTTAACTATCCAAACGTAATGAAACTTGGTACAGCAAATGTTTAAACGCATTGTAATGCACTGGAGTCTAATTTAGTTCAATTGTTTACGTAACCTCAAAATGGCGGCTGTGCGAAATATTTCACTGACATTCGATATCTCCGAAACGATTACAGATACCATCATGCAATTTTGTACGGTGATAAAGGGTACTGATTAATGTTTACCTATTGTATATTTCATAAACCTCTATAGTACAAAACGAACATGGTGACCAAGCGAATTTGAAATATTTTAATAGACTTTTTCGTGATTTAACTCTATGAGCGCAGTGAAATGTGTGAGAAATAGACATTTCTCGAGATTTAACTATCCTAACGTAATGAAATTTGGTACAGCAAATGTTTAAACGCATTGTAATTCCCTGGAGTCTAATTTAGTTCGATTGTTTACATAACCTCATAATGGCAGTTGTGCGAAATATTTCACTGACATTCTATATCTCCGAAACTATTACAGATAACTGTGTGTGTGTGCGTGTGTGTGTGTGTGTGTGTGTGTGTGTGTGTGAGGTGCGTGTGCGTTTCACCCTAATAAAATCTAAACGGCTGGAGCGATTTCAATGAAACTCGGTAAGTTCATAGAACTATTCCCGGCGTCCTCGACCGTGCCCTTTGAATTTTGTTGCGTCTCACCAATCCAACATGGCGGCTGTGCGAAATATTTCACTAGCCTTCAATATCTCCGAAACTATTACCGATATTGCCCTGAAATTGTGTACGGTGATAAAGGCCTCTACTAGAAGCTCACCTATGAGACTTTCAAAAACCTGGTGACTACAAATCCAACATGGCGGTCAAGCGAATTTGAGACTTTAAAATTGACATTTCTCGCGATTTAACTATCCAAACGTAATGAAAATTGGTACAGCAAATGTCTAAACGCATTGTAATGCACTGGAGTCTAATTTAGTTCAATTGTTTACATAGCCTCAAAATGGCGGCTGTGCAAAATATTTCACTGACATTCTATATCTCCGAAACTATTACAGATATCCGTGTGTGTGTGCGTGTGTGTGTGTTTGTGTGTGTGTGAGGTGTGTGTGTGTGTGTGTCCCTAATAAAATCTAAACGGCTGGAGCGATTTCAATGAAACTCAGTAAGTTCATAGAACTATTCCCGGCGATCTCGACCGTGCCCTTCAAATTTTGTTACGTCTCACCAATCCAACATGGCGGCTGTGCGAATTATTTCACTAGCTTTCAATATCTCCGAAAGTATTACCGATATCGCTCTGAAATTGTGTACATTGATAAAGGGCTCTACTAGAAGCTCACATATGAGACTTTCAAAAACCTGGTGACTACAAAACCAACATGACGGTCAAGCGAAATTGAGACTTTTAAATAGACATTTCTCGCGATTTGACTATCCAAACGTAATGAAACTTGGTACAGCAAATGTTTAAACGCATTGTAATGCACTGGAGTCTAATTTAGTTCAATTGTTTACATAACCTGAAAATGGAGGCTGTGCGAAATATTTCACTGACATTCTATTTCTCCGAAGCTATTACAGATATCACCATGCAATTTTGTACGGTGATAAAGGGTACTGATACAAGTTTACCTATTGTATATTTCATAAACCTGTATAGTACAAAACGAACATGGCGACCAAGCGAATATGAAATATTTTAATAGACTTTTCTCGTGATTTAACTCTATGAGCGCAGTGAAATGTGTGAGAAATAGACATTTTTCGCGATTTAACTATCTAAACGTATTGAAACTTGGTACAGCAAATGTTTAAACGCATTGTAATGCACTGGAGTCTAATTTAGTTCAATTGTTTACATAACCTCAAAATGGCGGCTGTGCGAAATATTTCACTGACATTCTATATCTCCGAAACTATTACAGATATCCGTGTGTGTGTGCGTGTGTGTGTGTGTGTGAGGTGCGTGTAGGTGTCTCCCTAATAAAATCTAAATGGCTGCAGCGATTTCAATGAACCTCGGTAAGTTCATAGAACTATTCACGGCGACCTCGATCGTGCCCTTCAAATTTTGTTACGTCTCACCAATCCAACATGGCGGCTGTTAGAAATATTTCACTGGCATTCAATATTTCCGTAACTATTACCGATATCGCCCTGAAATTGTGTACGGTGATAAAGGGCACTACTAGAAGCTCACCTATGAGACTTTTAAAACCTGGTGACTACAAAACCAACATGGCGGTCAAGCGAAATTGAGACTTTTATATAGACATTTCTCGCGATTTAACAATCCAAACGTAATGAAACTTGGTACAGCAAATGTTTAAACGCATTGTAATGCACTGGAGTCTAATTTAGTTCAATTGTTTACATAGCCTCAAAATGGCGGCTGTGCGAAATATTTCACTGACATTCTACATCTCCGAAACTATTACAGATATCGTCATGCAATTTTGTACGGTGATAAAGGGTACTGATACAAGTTTACCTATTTTATATTTCATAAACCTGTATAGTACAAAACGAACATGGCGACCAAGCGAATTTGAAATATTTTAATAGACTTTTTCGTGATTTAATTCTATGAGCGCAGTAAAATGTGTGAGAAATAGACATTTCTCGCGATTTAGCTATCCAAACGTAATGAAACTTGGTACAGCAAATGTTTAAACGTATTGTAATGCACTGGAGTTTGATTTAGTTCTATTGTTTACATAACCTCAAAACGGCGGCTGTGCGAAATATTTCACTGACATTCTATATCTCCGAATCTATTACAGATAACATCATGCAATTTTGTACGGTGATAAAGGGTACTGATACAAGTTTACTTATTTTATATTTCATAAACCTGTATAGTACAAAACGAACATGGCGACTAAGCGAATTTGAAATATTTTAATAGACTTTTTCTTGATTTAATTCTATGAGCGCAGTAAAATGTGTGAGAAATAGACATTTCTCGCGATTTAACTATCCTAACGTAATGAAATAAGGTACAGCAAATTTTTAAACGCATTGTAATTCCCTGGAGTCTAATTTAGTTCGATTGTTTACATAATCTCAAAATGGCAGTTGTGCGAAATATTTCACTGACATTCTATATCTCCGAAACTATTACAGATAACTGTGTGTGTGTGCGTGTGTGTGTGTGTGTGTGTGTGTGAGGTGCGTGTGTGTTTCCCCCTAATAAAATCTAAACGGCTGGAGCGATTTCAATGAAACTCGGTAAGTTCATAGAACTATTCCCGGCGTCCTCGACCGTGCCCTTCAAAT